>JAZKJV010000189.1:1200000-1749190 GCA_037367405.1 Ottelia alismoides | reverse complement strand
TTCCGCTTCCCAAAAACTACATCAAAACTCCTCTGCTCCAGTGACATCTACCTATGACATGCGTAAGTTCCTCCATATTTCATTCTCAAGCTCTCACCAAGAGAAGAAATGGGAGATATATTATCCTCCATCCTAAAAATTCGACACTCCAACTCGAACAATGAGAGTGTGCTTGGAGGCTCCAGTCATGATTCTTTCCTTTCTCAACAGTCAAAAGAAAACTGTCCCCTCATCCAGACTCATATTTTCCATATTAGATTGCAATCTCTCGATATAACCACATGTCCCTTGTAGATACTTCCTGATCAACATGTCATACATCTTCAGAGAGCTACCCATCCTAACAATCTCAGTGATACAGATTGTGCTTGGAGGCACCGTCCTCAAGCTATCGAGTCTTCAGCAACTCCACAAAGTAATCACCAGATTCACCACAATCGCACAACATTCTCAAGACATTTCCCAACTTAGACCAGCAATTACCAGATTCACCACAATCGCACGATCGCACCCTCGTTCACAGCAAGGACGAAAAGCCAAGGGAACCTATAACAAATATCATCACTCTCCATCCAGTCGTTAGCCCATAAGCTAAATAAATTACCATCTCCCACAATTGACCATAAAAAAGTCACATTTCACAACCAGCCCCTTTTAAAAGGTTGAAAACTGTTTCATCCCACCAAACAAGACCTCCAGACCTATACCTACTTGATAGATTCTCTCATAACGTAGTAGAGTAAGTCATATTTTCCTCCCAAATGCACACCACCCAATTCGTCAGCAGCATCTTATTCATTTATCATAAATGCACCACACCAAGACATATATCATACACGTTGTTGTGAAAGTCCCCCTACTGGCCCAATTAGTAGGTTCGACTAGTCTAGTCGGTGGGGTTGCCGACCAAGTATTGACTAATTCCGACTAGGTTGACTAGTCGATCAATTTTTTCTTGGGTATACCACATTTTTATTGTATTTTGTTTTGTTTTTTAAAAGCAAACTTATTCTAATAAGTTAACTTAATATTTTATTGAAATTCAATGACTTCTTTTCTTTCATTATGATAATATAAAAAATGTACAAATCTATGTAAATATATAAGAATATACATATAAAGATGATTTGTAAATTTAAAATAATTAAAAATTTAAAGTCGATTAAATTCCGACTAAATCCGATTAGTCGCACGACTGTCGATTAGTTCTTAGTCAGTGACTCAACCGACCAAGTACCGACTATCGTTTTTTACAACCTTGATCATACAAAGAATTGGACACACAGTTCCATGAAACCAAAGCCAATCCCTTGCTCTCTTGTCCAAATGAAGACCAAAGAATCTCAGCATGCGGCTCTCAAGTCTTTGGTGGATCCTAGCCCAACATCCTAAACATCGACTCAAAGAAAATGAGGATTATTAATAGCACCAACTTCAGGAGCACGAAATGTCCCCCCAGAAGCATCTCACCCTCCAGCCTCCAGTTTATGCTCTAACTTCTCTAGCTCAACCCCCTATTTGTAAGGAGCACCCCTCCGCCATAAGAAACTCATCCCCAGGGCATGGCCTCAAATTTCGTCGAAATTCGATCAAATTTCGGTTTCGGCAGGTAACCAAAAATTCGACTAAATGATTGATATTTGAGCTAGATGGGTGGTCGATAAAGCATGCCGAAATATCCAAAATTCCGATCGAATTCTGACAGAAATTTTATTTCGACTAATCACTGGTCAAGCCCCAAGGCGAGCGTGGAATATGCTACATGCCACCACGACCTCCTCATGCCAAAAGGAAAAAAGCCCGACTTCTTCCGGTTGATCGAAGGGTCTGAGAAACCATCAAAGATGTCCAACAAAGCCAATAGCCATCTAGTATCGTAGACTATCCTCCATTAAACACAAAGTGTTATCTATATGTGGAAGAATCGGAAAGGAAAGGTTAGGAGTTGAGAAGCCTTTGAAACCCTCATCCACGACTACCCTAAGCAAGGTAATAGCAAGCACGTCCACAGAAAAAACAAAAAAGGAGGGAGGCCCTGCCACACCCCCTACTAAGGCTAGAAGGAAACCCCTTTAACCGACCATTGTTCAGAATAGCAGAGGAGATCGTAATACACCCATTCATCTATCCATACACCCCTTTATCTATCTAGCCAAAGGCTTGAGATCGTTCTCTCAAAGGAGTGGATGAAGTTCCTTACTCTTCTTCTATCATTGCCACAACATCAAAAGATGTTGTATTTTCATCTTGTATTCATACTTTTGTCTGTCTCGAGCATTATCTCTACTCAATCTTGCGCTTATGATCCTCCTCGTTGAAGATCCTCTGCAGATCCATTTTGTCATATCTCATCATGCATCATGGGCTCATCATTCATGATTAGGGTATAATAGGTCCACCTCCCTATGTATCATCATTTTACTCTCCTCCTGATAACTGTTGATTGCCCTCACAGCTCCTTAAAGGATCTTAGAAGCTCTGCAAGCTTGGAAACCTAATGAAAGTCCATAGAGCGCTTCTACTTACATGACGCCATCTAATCACCAGTTATTCCCTAAAGCTTAACTCCACCAACTAGTATTTCTCAAACTTGAAGAAAGGAGTGGGCCTTATCCCCACCCCCTCCTAGAGGAAGGAGGTATGATCGGCCTTATCCCCACCCCCTCCTAGAAAAAGGAGGTATGATCTGATCTTGTGTAGGACAAACTAGTAATCAAGAAAAAGGGAAATCATATAGCATCTAAACAAAGACCAAAAATCTATCCAACCTCAATCTAAAAGTTGACACCATAGGAGTGAATACGTAGATTTAGACATCTAAAATTTCAAGCTGCAACCCTCAAATCAAAGATTGAAAATCGTTCGAGCCCATGTCCATGCTGCCATCAATATACGGATGATTAGAGCTGAGCAATGAGCAATTAAAGTTCCTCCTCCCAACACCAACTAGGTCCAGTACATAAACCACAAATGGGCCTCCCTCAACTCTAGACAGAGGATATCACTATTAATCGCCAAAGTAGAACCACTTACCAATGAGATCGTCATCCTCCAACCATCCAAAGTCTTCGGAGGACCAGCGACAATACTCGTGCCCCTTTGAGCATCATTGCCTTCACAAAAAGTCACTATTCTAGCCAGATAACATGCCCGATGCCCCCTACCAATAACATCAACCGGCTCAAAATCAATAAGCTTGGATCCCCTCACGATGCTCTATATCTCAATGTTATAACTTCATGCCCTACAAAATTACAATATTCACATCTCACTCCAAGGATTGATATGCCACCACCCTTTCTTTTTTCTAGTCGTAAAGATCGTAGACGTTCCAATTTAAGTTATTCATGGATATGCTTGTGTTAAACCCTACCTCATAATCTGCTTGGAGGATCATTGGCCCTGGCTTGTTGTGTCCCAACTGCTTCCATAACCCATAATGCATCACCCTGGTTGGCCCTATCATGCATAGACCCCCCACCCCTCACAACACACCCAATAAAGTCAATGCTCCTTTCAATCTGCAATGCTTACGAGCATAGCTTGATCCTTTGAAGCCAATCTCCCACCTTTGGAAGATCCCCTCCATAGACATGAAACCAATGAATAATCCAAGGAGGTGACACAGGGATAGAAGAGTGAAGGGACAAATATCTGATTCTTCATATGGATCACTACCTCTTCGATTATGTCAATTCCTATAAGCTTATTTGATTGGTCCCACGAGAAAACAAATTGGAAATTAGATCATGATATTCATTTATAACCTTTAACCCATACTGCTAACATAAGGCTAAAGACTAGGAATGATTGGATAAAGCAGATGTAGCATGGGCATTATGGAATTCTCGGATTCCACTTCAGCTTGGCACCTTTTCTTTATCCCCTCGGTGGACTTGGAAGGTAAGAAAGTAGAGCATAAAGATTACAAAGTAGATGATGCATTCCTACAAGCTAGTTGGTATAAGATATATAGTTATTCCCATCCATTCCACATGTTCTCATCCATAACTAGAGTAGACAATAAAACAGAGTCAAAGAAGCAATAGCATTATAATATAATTCTCAATGGTACAAGACCATATGTAGAAAATCTATTGTGTTCTCTTTGAGAGATGACATGATTATAGGAGAATTGGTATGACTACAATCATCGATAGTTATTCTTTGGCCTTGTGCCATAGAGCATCTACCACGAGTTGACCTTTTGCATTAGGCATTGACAAGAGCAAATGTATGTGGTGGATGGAAAGTTTTCCTGCAAAAACAATCCGAGGAGCTTTAAAGAGAGTTGTGAAATGTAGGTTTGGCAATCTTTAAAATAAGTAACCAAGGACCTAAGTAACTCTTAAGACCATCAACTCCATTCCAACTGCTCCGGTTCAACAATCATACTCCGGGAAATTTGGCACGGAAATGAAATAGTGTTACACCACATCCATCCAAAGATGATTAGAATGATCAGGCTAGTTCTCATTTTTATATCCCATAATGACCGTTTTAAAGATGATTGTACAAATGTCTAAATCAAAAAGAAATTTCAAGGTGAAATACATAACTCAATAATCATGGACATGAAACCAAGAGGAAATTGGCGAGCAATGTCTCCACGGAAGTTAGACAATCCGCTTTATTCATAATTCTTCTAAATGGAACTTATCACGTAAACAGAGCTTAGACAAGTCATACCAGAATTTAGACAATCCACTTACCCATAATTCCTCTAAATGAACGTATCGTGATATAGACCAAGCTAAGGACGTTCTTGGTAACAAAAGTACCAGATGAGAAAAAAGCAAATCATAATATGCTTTTTTAGAAGAACCAACAGTCGGCGTATAAATCTTTCACTAAAATATCTAAAACGCTACATACTACACATCTTCTCCTCACAGGCGGAAATTTTTCAAAAGAAAAACGACAACGCCAATCCCAATTTCCGATTTGTTGGAGAGGAATCGGGGACAAAGAACCTGTTTTTCTTGGAGAGGAGCTTGTTCTCGTTGATCTTGCGCCCTCCGCCCTCCGTGGTATTGCTGGCCCCTTCCTTCCACTTGTCGGGGACGATCACCTTCGCGAGTTTCTTCTCGCCTGATTGCACCCAAAAAAGTTACCGAATCATCCGGAAATCCAAAAGAAAAGGACGAATTTGAGAAAAAAGGAATCGAAAATCACATGAATCGAAGCAAAGGAACTTACACTTCTCGCACACCATCGCCTTTGCTTCGAGGGGCTCTGTTCTTGGTGGCCGCGCCCTTCTGACGGCTATTCTCAATTGGATTTTATCACTGGCCTTTTATATAATTATTACTTAATTGTAGTTAAGTAAATAAGTATCATGATTTGAGATTATACGGAAATGGGCCCTTCTCTTCCAATTTAGTGTCTAAATGTAGCTAGATGCCTCATTTTGGTATTTACGGTATGGAAATGAGTTTTGCTCAACTTCGGCAACATTTTCTCTAGAGATGTCAATCGTGTATATATATTGGGTACTCGACCCAAACCTGCCTGATGCAAACGGGATTCGGCGTCGACGATAAAATTTATAATATTTGGGCGGTGGATTTTGGTGGAGAAAATAGAAGGATTGAGAAGAAGAAATCACGCCTGTAACGCGAGATCCGAGGAGGAAGAACCGCGTAGACCGCGTGGGAGAGAGAGACGAGAGAGAAGAGAGAGATAAATCTCAATTTTATAACATACTGAACTGCCTAGAACAATGGACCATCATCCCTTTATATAGGAGGGATGAGATTACAAAAATAGTAAATTAATTTAAATAGACAACCAATTATCCTAAACTGACTCTAACTAATTAACCGACCAAATTTAAAAATCAAATCTATGACTAATTGTCAGAGATCACATGCGATCTCATTTATTTAATTAGAGATACGATAATTTAAATAAACGTAAATAAAATTGACCACTAAATTAACTAAAAGATTCGGCCCTATATTTAGGTCCGACGCTGCATCAACTCTCCTCCACTTTAAAAATTCGTCTCCCGACGAATTGCTGGATCTGCAGGCTTGGAGGTCGAATCTGCGTGCTCAGTCATCTTCTGGAAGAATTGGTGTGGAGCGAACAGCGGAGTCCATACGCGGGCGTGGGTGACGCGGCCTTCATGGTTGAAGAACATGTGTGGCGCGAACGGTGGCGTCTTCTTGATTGTTGTCTCTTCCTTGTGATGACCGAAGAATTGATGAGGCATGAACAACATGGCCTTCGGAGAATCCATAGCGAAGCAATGACACAAGGAGAGGAGAGGAGGAGATGTGTCCAAGGAATGAAGCCATGGGGTCTTATATAGGGGAAGCCCAAGGCCCTAGTCCTATTTGGATAAGGAGGGTCCCCAGATTTTTGATTTGCAGCCTTCTTTTTTAAATATTTTTGTTGCCGGGGGCTTGGGCGCAAATTTCGCACCCCTTCATGCTTCTTTACTTTCCTATTCCTTTTGGCCTTTCTGCAAATAGGGGGTTCGGGGATTTTTTTTTGCAATTTTCCCCACTTACTCTCCAATCCCACACTTCTAGGGATTCGGATCCCGTCAATCTCGCCCTTTTGGTTAGGGCTCGGGGCTTCTTTTTAGGCGCTGGGGGCGGCATGGGATCTCCAGCAGGTTGGCGGCGGTGGCGAGTTGGGGGCTCGGGGACGGCGTCAATGGGGAGTGGGGCTGGTGCGCGCGGAGGTGGTTATGCACGGGGCGAAGAGGCGCATCGAGGGCGGAGAGAGAGGGCTGTAGGCGACGCTGGGTGGGCGAACGTTGGGGGTATGAAGAGAGGAGGGGCGGTGCGGCGTGGCGGAGGGGATGTTGGGGTTGGGAGGAGGCGGTGCAAGGGTAGGTCACGGGTGGCGAGGCCGAGAGGTGCGGGGGAGGCAGGGGAAGAGGGGCGGCGTCAGGGTGGGGGAGATGGCGGGTGAGGGAAGCGGGAGTGGAAGGAGAAGGAGGAGGTCCTGGAGGGGGGACGGCAGGAGGGAGAGGGAGGAGAGGGGAGGGAGGCGGCGGTACGGGCGAGGAACGCTGAAGTACCGGTGGGGTCTTTGACACCACGACTTCAACCAAGGCCAGATCTACGGCCCCCTGAATATCATCCTTGGATAAGAACAGATCATGGATGTTGTATTCTTCATCCACAAGACCATCATAGATGGGTTCCGGGTTCCTGTTTTCTTCTTGGACAGCGGCTCCAACAACGAATAAATCGACGATTTCCCTTGTTTCTTTTGTAGGATCTTCATCAAAGATGGGTCTTTAGTAATCCTGTTCTTCTAGTATTGAAGTTGTATCAATAAAATCTACATCTTGTATGAAAGTACCTTCATTTTCTTGCTCACAAACAGGCTGTACAGCAGCTTCCGTGATCTGATTTTTGCCGTTGTCGAGCGAATCTTCTTCGATTTGCGTGTCCAACCATGCTTGGACTTTGATGCATGATAAAAGTCGCTGCTGGAACTTCTTTGAACGTGAATGTGAACGCGAACCATGAGACGAGCGGCTGAGACCAAACTTCAAACGCCAATATTCAACAGGATTGTCGTATCGTAGGAACGATTCGGTTTCCATGCTCTGATACCAAATGATGCAAACGGGATTCGGCGTCGACGATAAAATTTGTAATATTTGGGCGGTGGATTTTGGTGGAGAAAATAGAAGGGTTGAGAAGAAGAAATCACGCCTGTAGCGTGAGATTCGAGGAGGAAGAACCGTGTAGACCGCGTGGGAGAGAGATGAGAGAGAAGAGAGAGATAAATCTCAATTTTATAACATATTGAACTGCCTAAAACAATGGACCCTCATCCCTTTATATAGGAGGGATGAGATTACAAAAATAGTAAATTAATTTAAATAGACGACCAATTATCCTAATCTGACTCTAACTAATTAACCGACCAAATTTGAAAATCAAATCTATGACTAATTGTCGGAGATCACAGGCGATCTCATTTATTTAATTAGAGATACAATAATTGAAATAAACGTAAATAAAATTGACCACTAAATTAACTAAAAGATTCGGCCCTATATTTGGGTCTGATGCTGCATCACCTGCCCCATTTAAGGACCCAAAATCCACCCCATTTATTTTTGGTTGGGTCTGGATCTTGAATTTACTATCCATGTGGGTACGGGTATGGGGATGGGATTGCCTTGTTGGTACTCGAACCTGAACCCGCCCCAAACCTATATGTGTTGCATTTTAGTCAAACATATCAAATCTGCTTCTTATTTAATAGGTATCGAGCTATATTTGTAAAAATCCAACTTAATTTTCTCCTCTATATTCATTTATTCATATTCAACTACCTTTTTGTATCTCAAATAAATAAAAATTATTAACACAAAAGAGTTAAACACCTAATATATAAACCTTTAACATTCCCTACACGGTACATATCTTTGTGTACTACCACCACATTACATGATCTTCCTCTGTGTAATCTATGTATGAAAATATTTTGTGTATTTATTAACAGCTTAGAAATTTTATTGTGTCAAATATATGGGTACCCATTGGGTACATGCGTCCGTCGGGTATATGGGTACTCGCTAAAAAGTACTCATTTAATAAATGAGTGGGTATGGGTAGTAATTTTATAAATGAGTATGGATTTGGGACTACTGATACCCGTCTTAAACCTGACCCGTTGACATCCCTAATTTTCTCCTTTGATTGGACTAGTTAAAAACTCAAATTGTGCTCACTAAGCTAATGAGTCAAGCTGGCGTCAAGAATGTCAACTCATTTGACTCGATTAGTTAAAAACTCAAATTATACTCATTAAGAATGTGCACCTTGCCGCAGCAGGTCTATCCTCTAAAATGGGATCCATGAATCTCAAGCCTTGCAAGGGCAAATGATTTCCTTCTCTCTTGTTGTTGCGATCACTGTGATGCCCTAACGATCTAACTTTAGTGACAAGTTTGTTTGTTGTTCTTTATGTTGGAAGTTTATGTTGTTTTGTTTATCCCAGGTCTATTAGGCGTGGGGTCGATCCCCTAATTTCATAAATTTAGTTGAACATTGTCTCTTTTCTGTCTTGTCTATCTAGGCCCTAAACACATTGTTTATGTAGTTCTCTGCTCTTGACTTTTCTTTTGACGAATATAACATAATTATGCTTGCTCCAAAAAAAACTTGTCTTCTTGTCGAGTCGAGCTTGAATCAAAGGTTGTTCATGACGATTATTTGACTTATGGCTTGATAAGAGATGCATTTTTAAAATTAATATGTATATACGAGGAAGTTAAATGATGAAAAATATCTTAATAGTGTACTTGATATGGTTACTATAACCGTAGGTCATATATTTTTGCGATTCATCTGCAAGTTAACATTTGTGTATATACAAGAAACATCAATGTTGTGTGTTTCTTTATCTCAAAGTTCATATTGGAATCACAATTATAATGCTAAAGGTAGTATTTTTAGGGATGGGGGGACGGGAGGGAGGCAGGCCTCCCCTTGTTCCCCAAGTCTTTCTAATTTGAGGAGCTGTCCAATTTTATGAGAGATCGGCCTCCTCGTCACTAACTTGTTATTGCTTTCTATTTTAGATAATAAAAACAATTGATTAACCATATACTATAAATAGGTAACAAGCTCTTTCTCTTTCCCGCTTCCACAAATTGTGAAGTTTGTACATGAGTATGGAGATTTCATGACGTTAGTTGCACGCAATAAATCAAGGGTAAAGGTGTGCTAGTCGAATCTGATACCTTTGATTCCACCATGATTCTAATTTAATTAATTATGAAAATTTTGAATCCAAACTTGAATTGAATTTTAAACGACTAACTTAACATCAGATTCAATTCATTTTGAGTTTCGATTATTTAAATTCGATTCATTTTATTTTGAATTTGAAATGCTAAATAAGAAGATAATTTAAAGATTTTATTGTATAATTCTAATTTTGAATATAGATTACTAAGATAAGCTGAAAAATTATATAATCAAAGAAAGTATCAAATCGATAATATACAGTGGATAAAAGTAACTAATTTTTACAATTATCGTATTTCTTATACAATCTAAGTATATTCTTTTTTCTATGATGAAGAAATAATATAATATACTTATATGAGCCTATCAAAGAGATAGAATATTGTTGAACAAAAATCTAAACACATTATTATTATCATTGTATGTTAAAGCCAAATAAGATAAAACTCATATAGAAAGTTAATACAAAATATATTATTATTTGAAATAATAAGAATAGTAGAAAATAACATAGGAAGATAAAAACATCATCGTTAAGCATGATCTTTAATATCAAAAAAGTAAAGACATGAAAATGGAATATACAAAATTTTTAATGTATAAATGAACAATTTACATCATAGTGAGAAGAGCTTTCAAATTACACAAGTGATGATAAATGTCCTCTTAACAATGATAATCATCATGGATTGTCATGCAAGGAAAATCAAAATGATAAAACAACATAGGAGAGATATCTATAACATCTTCAAACTACAACAAATGTTATGGAACTTGACATAGCAAAAACCACCATTTTCACATGATAAGAGAGAGCACCGTAGTCAACCATGGATTTTTGAGATATTTGATAGATAATGAAACTAGGAATGTAAAAGGTAATGTGAGAACATGAAAATAAAAGTGGAGTGAGGAATTGGAATAACAATCTTTTTTAATAACAATTGGAATAACAATCTTAGACATTTGATCTTTCCTAGTAGATTTATTGAATAATTTTTCTACTCTTTTTTATATTCAATATTTTTAACTAATATGATTATACACACACACACATATATATATATATGTACATACATATTAAATTGGGTATGGCTTAGACTTAGAGTGCTTCGTGATCCTCGTAATTAATTGAATTTTTTTGATAGCACAATAAGATTGATTATCATGTTTATACTAAGTAACTCTTATCCAAGTTAGTGTCATTCAGTTAGAATAAGAAGTAGAGATGGTTACTTAAATGTTTTGTATAATCAATGTACGAAGAACTTACATCTTTGATTCACGACATGTTTTGGAGGCAAACCACTTGAACTTAGTTATAGAGAGGAAATGAAAGAGATTGGGCCTCATTATGGGGACCTAATTTTGCTTATAGAGAGTATGTTTAGATGCTTGCTACAATAGAAATCTAATGGTATTTTTTTCTCTTGTACTTAATAGCCAAAGTATGTGATGATGGAATCAAAATGAGAAGGAGATATGCTTATTTTTGTTGCCATGCTTTGACATGTTACGCTGACTGATACAAAGCACATGCTAAATCTTTCAGTGTGAGTTAAATGTCACAACATTTTCTAGTACATATTTATATTATGTTTTCTGCATATTTACTTACAAATGAATTCAAATAAATGCGTGTCACCTTTTGATGTAATTATGCTATAACTCCTTTCACGAGAATATTTTGAAAGACTCCTAATCAATCAATGGTGGTGTTGTTATATGAGTGTATGTAAATATGTATGTATTATATGCATTTGCATATGTATGTATTATGTACATTAATAAAATATATCAATACATATAGGCATATGTATATATGTATGCATGTGTATAATAGCGAATCGAATTATTATCGAACAAATTCATGAATTCATATTCAATCATTTGATAATCGAATTCACGAGTTAAATTCAAATTCAGTTCATTTTGTTTTGAATCGATTTTTTTAAATTTTTATCAAACGAATCCTAACTGAATTCGAATAATTCAGTTCAATTAGCAAACCAAATCAAGGGCTTGATTTATTTCATTTTTTTCTCACGTCATTACTATGTAAATGTATTCTATTTTTTTATATCAATACATTAAATATGATTTTTTTAGTATTTATGGATAAATCAATTCTAAATGATGAACATTAAACTCCCATAAGTTATACTATAATCAATTCAATTATCATATAATAATGATTATTTATTGAATTTTCTCATTGTAGCTAAATTAGCATTGAGAAGTACAAAATTTAATGGGAATGTAAGTGGGCAAATTGTTATTGTATGAGTAACAAGAGAACTCATTTTTATGGTGAATAATATTCATTGTTATAAATTTAACATCATAATGTGTGTGTATGTGTGTATGTGAATATTCAAATATTTGTTGTCAAAAATTAAATTCTAGTGGCACCACATGCTTCAAGATATAAAACATGTATATGTATTGAAATGTTATCATATGTTAGGAACGTAGCTCATTAGTTACAAAGAAAAGAAATGAATACTTACATTTATATTTTTGATAAAACATTTATAGTTTTTTATCAAAAATATTGGTACATAAGTTTGAACTTTAAACTAATCCCAAGTCTTTCTCTCCATATTTTTAAAATGGTGCAATATGTAAAAAAATCTCAATATTTTTTAAGATGATATGATATATGAAGTCAAAATAATTTCTCGCATCATCTTAAGTCAAAAAAAACTCCATCCATATTAGAAAATATCTTTCTGTTTTGTTTAGCTACCCCATGCCCAAAATCCTGGCTTCGTCTCTCAGTGACCTTGCTACCCTTATTGCAATTGAATTAGTTGTTAGATATTTTCTTTTGTTTCCGCAACAAGTATGTTCTTTTTTTATTATCATAATGATTATGAAACCAAATAATTGAAAATTCAGCAACATCCACTAATACTTCTTGTTTTCATCTTCTATGGGTACCTAGATTCTTATACTTGTGCAGTTGCAGTTAAAAGGACATGCATCTCATGGGCATTCGTTAAAAGGTGTTGCACATGACGGGGGCATTCCTGAGGATAGTTTTAGAGTGCAATGACTTAGGACCCATCAACTTTAGGAGGGGACATTATTTGAACTCTCCTTTACAAAAAAAATCATGGATTATATATATGTTAAATGGGATTACCCCATGTGGGATATCAAGTTAGCTACTCTCACTCTTATTTTTTAACTTTTTTAGAATTTTTTAGTGACACATTGGAGGATTAAATTAGAGTAATAAGACTAATATGTGTTTCAAGTTTCATGAAAAATGAACATTTCTAACCTGTTCATCTGGATAACAACAATTTCAGCAATTTTGAGCCCGTTAAAATTTGATAGCCTTGATGTATGGGATAAGAGTCTCAAATTTAGTTGAATTTGAAATGAGAATATGATGATACTATGTGATCTAAAATCCCTCAAGGGGGAGCTAACCTAGCTTCCCCGCCTCTTTTTTTAATAACTTTTTTGGTATTTTTTCAAAATACATGGAGGATTTTAGATCACCTAATATCAGCATGTTCTCCATAAAAATTCAACTCATTTTGAGATTCTTATCCTATCCATCAAGCCAATCAAATTTTAGCAGTCTCGGAGTTGTCGAAATCAACCCCTTCCAGATGGGCATGTTATGATTATCTGATTTTTTTCACGAAAATGTGAATTGCATATTCCTCTTATTAAAAAAGTTCAGGAAAAAATTTGGGAAGTTAACTTTGGCTCTCCCTTGGGGTAGCCGCATTTTACCCATAGCTACCTCCAAGGAAAAGCCAAGTTAGCTTCTCCGCCCTTTTTTCCAAACTTTTTTGTGTTATCTTTTTTAAAACATATGGGAGGATTAAAATATATTAAAGGCAATACATGATCCATCGAGAAAAATAGACATTCCAAATCTGTCAATCTTGAATGGGTTGATTTCAACAATTCTGAGACCATTAAAATTTGATAGGCTTGATGGATGGGATACGAACCTCGAAATGAGTTAAATTTTTAATGAGAACATGTTGATAATAGGTGATCAAAAATCCCCTAGATGTTTTGGCAAAAATATCAGAAGAAGTTAAAAAAAAGAGACGGAAAAGCTAACTTAGCTCCCCTAAGGGGTAACTTCATTTTACCCTATATATTAATTCCAGTAAGGATACACAACCCTTGCCTTGAAAGTCTTTGGTTTTGTATGTAATTACCTAAGATGTAAGCAATGGTTCCCAAAGAAATTCACTTAACCTTTTTTTTATAAATGCCGATTTTTCATGCATAGGACTCACAAAATGTCAGTATTGGCACATGATTCTCTTGATGCACACATTATCTTCAATTTTGTTCTCTTTGGGGCTAAGTCTTAAAACCAAGAAAGGAAAAAACATTATCTTGGAGCCTTACAAATAGAATGTCATGTTAATTTATAAAAACTAAGACGAATATTCTATGATCAATACGAATCGAGCGAGAAGGGTCCAAAAAGGCATAAGTACTGAAGTTGGTTCACACCGAATTATATGATTCTCTAACGGTTAGTTCTCTTGATGGTAAACTTTATTTTGTCACCTTTATTGCTGATTTTTTCATGAAGTTATGGGTACATGCCCCCTAAAGGGAAAGGATCAAATCATTGGTGTGTTCAAGGACTTTTGTGCACTCATAAAGATGCATACATGAAATAAGTTAAAGTGCATATGACAATAGAGAGTATGTGGGATCTTTTGACATGTATTGTAGGTCCCGTGAGATTATACATAAGAAGACTCTTCAATTGAATGTTGTTGTTGAGAGGATGAACATCACTCTCATGAAAGAGTCAACTGCATACTTTCTGAGGCAAAGTTATCTAATTTTTTTAAGGTGAAGTCTTGAACACTACAACTCATGTGGTTAACATATCTCCATATATTCCTTTAGATGGACATACCTTTCATAGAATCCGAAATAGAAAAATTTATATATATTTGGCTACAAAGCTTTTGTTCATGCTGTGACAGATGAGAGATCTAAGTTGGAATCAAAGACCATGCGATGTGTCTTTGTGGGCTATGGATAAGATGTGTTTGACTACGTGTTATATGGTATAGAGAAGAAGCTTGTGAGAAGTCGTGATGTAATATTTTTGCCGAAGACATCCAGAAGGAATCAAAGGATCCACCTCGGTGTAGTTACAAATTAGTTGATATAGATCATATTCCTTTGTTGCATCCACCAGTCACAATTCCTTATGAAGTTCACGAGAAGACTCGTGATCTTGAGGACGAGGATGTTGGCATGATAGATGTTCTTGCTAGAAATTAAGAGAAATGATCTTCCTCTAATGTGTTCCATCCCATAGATCTAAGATAGATGTGTTCCCATACAAGATACTCTGGACATGGGTATGTTCTTTTGACAGACAATGGTGAGTAAAAACATGGTATGTTCTTTTGACAGACAATGGTGAGCAGAAAACTATGAAGAGGTTATGCAAGATGCATGGAAAGAAAAGTGGATTGAGGCCATATAAGATTAAATATAGTCTTTATATGACAACCATATCTTTAAGCTTGTGAAATTATTCAAAGAAAATTTTATCTTTGAAAAATGAGCGGGTTTTTAGAGTGCGGCATGATGGAAACTCCTTAATGTTGATAGTAGGTTGATTATGAAAGCTTACCATCAGAAAAAGGGGGTGGACTTCGATAAAATATTCTCACTTATATCCTTCTTAATATGGGAAAAGACTTTGTTATTTTTGTTCATAGTGAACATGTCATCCAGCGTAGTTATTTTCAACTAGATAACTAATCGAGATTAGAAGATTGGAAGGATGGATGTGAGAAACCATCTTCCTTCATGGTGATCTCAATGAGGACATCTACATGGCATAACTAGAGGGATTTATATTTAAAGAAAAAGAAGATTATGTTTTAGACAGGAAAAGTTGGATGGATTAAAGCAAGCTCCTAGGCAGTGGTATAAGAAATTGATTCTTTCATTTTTTGGGGGGAGGAGGGGGAGGGGGAAGGTATGTCTATATAAGGACTAATTCATATCAGTATATCCTCTATAAGAAATTCTCACATAATGATTTTAGTATTTTGATTATTTATGTTGATGGAATGCTCGTTATTGCTAGATTTACAGGAGAAATTTCAAGTTTGAATGGATAATTGAGCAAATACTTTACTACGAGGGACTTAAGATCTACAAATCTGATTTCAGATATGAAGATTACCTGTGATAGAAAGTCCACGAGATTTTGATTATCCAAATGGAAGTACATTGAGAAAACACTTCATAGATTCATCATGGATAAGGCGAACCTTACGACTCTTGGAGCACATTTCAAGTTAAGCATTAAACAAAGTCTAAGGGCATATAAAGAAAAGGATGACAGGTGATGATTCCTTATGCCTTGACTATGTCCACTTTGATGTTCACTATAATATGTACTCGAGCTGATATTGATCATTTTGGTGGATTTATTTGCAGTTTTATCTCAAATGCAAGAAAAGAGCATTGGAATGCAATTAAATGGATCTTTAGGTATCTCATACAACACATGTCTATATTTTGGAGCAGAGAAGACATTTCTTTTCAGTTACATAGACTGATATGGCATGTTATTTTTATGGGAAATAATCTGTCATGCTACTTGATGATGTAGTACTATTTCATGACAATCAAGACTGCAAAAGTGTACGATGTTTTCTACTATAGAGGAAGAAATCATTGCTTCTACAGAAGTAAATGAAGAACTCTTGTGGATGAAGAAGTTCACATATGAACTTACTTTTATTTAAAACAAGTATATCATTTATTGAGACTGTCAAAGCGATTCATCTTGACAAGAACTCTACTTTTCTTGCAATGTCAAAACACGTTGATGCTAGATCTCATTAAATACAAAATGTGTTAAAAATAAAGCAACTTGTACTTAATAAGATTCTTACAGATGATAATGATGATGATGATGCGATGATAAAATCTGCCATTTAAGAAGTTTGAGAGATGTTTCATAGCAAGATCGAGGCAGTTCCGAGGGGGGAGGGTGATGTGTGGGTTCCCTTCTATGTGGAACTCAACCCTTAATGACTTTATATAGTCCTAATTCAATGGGTGCTAGTTAGATAAAGTAAGCAAATACTTTATGGAATAGGATTGCACTAGTCCTAATCATATGAGATTCAGGACTTAGTGAACTCTACCTACTCTTATGTCCATGGCTATATAAAGGACAATGGACCCCTCACCAGAGGCATCAACTCAAGATAGGAATAAAAGAGAAAAGTAGAACACGAAGAGAAGCAGTTGCTCGTTGCTCCTCTAATTGGCGCATCTCGACACAACATCATAGATCGAAGTGCATCCACACCTTCGAATTTGTGAATGTCCACGACTTCAAGACACCGATCGGTTGGTTATACTAGTGATAAGTTTGCCTTACCCACCCAAAAATAGTAACCACCCGCCATCATCGCCCGTGATCTTCCCCTTCCACACAACCAAGTACTGTCAATATCCAACACCAACCGTCGCCCACATCCATGGAAAAATCTAATCTTTGAAAGAGTTTTACACAGTGTGTCTCAAGTTCTCAAGAAATTATACATTGTAGTTTAAAGAACACATTACAAAGTTCTTCTCAATCTACCAATTTATATTGCAACCAGCAACATTAATGTCAGCACACCACATTTCATAAAGATAGTTATGTACAGAACTAAATTCTTCTTTGCAGTCTAGAATGACCAAACTTTTATCTCACTGCAAGTAAGAGACTTTAAAAAATTTTGTGGATCGCGTAATTTACAAGGAAAACACAATGTATATCTGATCGTAAACCCAGCTGACAGGTAGAGGACAACGGATAGCCGTCATTTGGATTATTGATAGCCGTATAACGGATAGCCATTATTTGGATTATTGATAGCCTTATACAAGTGCTATGACATACAACAAGGCTACCTTAGCAACTGAAGAATGAATAGCTGACTAACCTCTCAGAATTCTAATGAATAGCTGACTAACCTCTCAGAATTCTCTCTCTCCATCTCCCAGATTCTGATCACACTGGAAAGCTCGTCTGAAGAACCTTCGTCGCCTCTATGGTTAGTTCTCCTTCGTGTATAAGAATACATGGATTTGGTGTATGAGTCAATATTTAAGCTGATACGTGAACGTAAACAAAAAAGACAAACAATGCCCATTCAAAAAGATGTATTCCACAGAGCATTCTCCTCTTCGCCGCAGTGCTGGTGCACCTCCTTCATTCTCTCTGCAGATTTGCATATACCACTGCAGCTCCAATCGAAGGAAGCGATGCATATATTACCAGCTTGGGCCTTCCACTCGCAGTCTGCACATAATTTATAATGCATTACAATTTTAAAATGAAAAAGAACGACGTGTGGTATCTTGGAAAGGAATGCTAAACGCTTAAAAAATACGAAATGTGACTTATAAGTACTCCTGATTTTGTTATGAAGAAATGAAAATGAACAAATAGGATCAGACATAGAAATTAGGAACATCAATCATGCCAGGCGGATCATTCTTGTGGATTAAAAATCATATAAAAGACTAAAATGCAAAACAAGTCAAAGAGAACGGTTGAGATCTCCAGATATGAATGGTGATGCACCAGGCATGATGTGCCAATCCTGATCATCCATCAAAGATCCAAGGGAAGAGCTCGTTTGGGTCAATAAATCAGGCAGTTCAAGTGTTACCATGAGCTGCACCATTTTACCGCTGAATGGTACTCATTCTTACCAACCTTGGCATTGTAATACAACAGTTTTTTTTATCAATGCATACATTTTTGGTACCTCTAAAAAACATTTGTTACTATGACATGCATATTCCTACCACTTGATGCACATGCTTACCAGGAAAAACTCAACCTAAAATCCCAAACAACCTTCTCCCTTGGATCTTCAATGGACAGTCAGGACAGGCACAACAAGTTCTTCAATTTCATCACTCAAGAAGGGGATATCCGGAGACCGGGCCCCAAGAGTTGGTAAAAGCTGGCTTTTCTAAGATCAAAAACATTCCTATTATATTTTCCCCATGGTTTTCCTTGTTTGATTGTCACTTAGATGAAGAAATCCCAACAATGTAACATAACTTAATAGAATTATATTTGTGATTAACATGCACTCAGATCGTTATACAATAAGACTTTCCATTATTTCGAAGTGAAGTGCCAACCGAAAACCTCCCTAGCTAGATTTAGAACCAAAAACCCTCCTCAGCTATGTTTAGAACCACAAGTATCCATTACTTGTACAAATATCATGCCAATCTTGATGGAATGCTTCAACAAGATTTCTAATGATTACCAGATAAGTAGCCAAAATGTTGCATAGGTTGACACTTGTAGTTAATGTTATTAACTAAAAGTTCAAACAACCATGATTACATAGAACCAATTTTTTGAGCTACTAGGCATATTCATTTCAAAATCATGACAAAATTAAATATCTGACCAGGTGGTGTTCCACAGCATAATCTGCGTTCATCTATATGCTCCACATCTAGGCCAATGAACCATGCACCAAGGGAAACGTCCTCGTTCGCATACTTGTGCAACACGTGCCTGAACAGAAATGTTGATTTTCAAGAGATAAATGCAAGCAGGATGTTGAAATACAGAGTTGCATGCAAAACTTGCGCTTACTGGTTTATAGATATATAATTAGCCAAGTCCTTGGATATAACATAGATTTGGCCCGTAGCATGCCTAAAATATTTGTTCCCTTCTTCACCAAACTTCCAGTACTCCGGTTCATGATATCTCACTCCTCTGGATATGATGAACAGAATGGTTAACACGCTACGTAACAATGACATCTTTTCCTTCTCGTCAAAAGCAACAAAATACTAATGTTAGCTTGAACAAATACTGATGTCAGGGGAACTAACTTTTGAGCAAGAACAGGACCAGATTTCATGCATCCCATATAAAGTCGGGGTTTTGACCGATATCTTACTAACGTAGTTCCAAGAGCAACTGAAACAAACAAAAAAAGTGAATCAGAAATTTGCAAGTTAAATGGGGAAATTATTTCACACGTGGTCATTTTCTAAATGTGAAGCGATGGGTATTGACGTATACTTTAAGTTTTTCATAGTGATTGATAGTGAATTGAATTTATTTTTCTAATTTATATTGCACCTTACGAAAAGATATTCATAATATACATTGTATATGTTCGTTAAAAGCAAACTTCGTAATGATTATTACTTACAGAGTTCAGTGCTTGGGAAAGCCCAAGAAGAGGACAATTGTTGGTGTGTAACTTGGCAGTTGGCATGTGAATGCGATACTGTTACAAGAAACTAAGTTGGAGATTTGGGATGACAAGTTGCGGAGGTCTGTCTGTGGTTCGAGATTTCGGAGCTTAAGGCAGTTGATTTGATTAAAAGATCTTGATGGATTCGTGCAGGCTGGAATGGTGATCTTCCAGCTGGAGGATGAGGTGATCGATCACAAGTCTATATATATGTTGAGGATGGGTTATTGCATGTGCTTACTAATGTGTACAATCCTACAGATGCTTTGGTAACATGGAAACTCTAGGAGGAATTGCATTAAGTGTTAGAAAATAGAATATGGAAGCGTATCAGAAATAAAGAATAGAAAATATTCAAGAAGGCAGGATTTTGACATGGAACCCTACTCCCTAAAGAGCAGGATGGACCCACGGGAGAACGCCTCGAAGGGCTGATGCATGCATTGCCCTTTCTCGTTGGATACAAGGGGTGAGGGGCTTGTTATATAGCCCTCACTGAGTCTCCACATCCCACAACTGGTAGATGTGGGACTAAATGGATCCTGGAGGGATCCATTTACCCATCTCCCACGTAAGTGATGCATATAACCAATACTCCAACACTCCTCCTCAAGCTAGAGCATGTAATGCTTAGCTTCGACAAACAGAAAGAAATCTCAAACTCACTCTACGGGATATTACGGACAATATCAACTCAACACTCACAACTGTCGATTGTTGTCGAGGACGTTGCTTCTCAGGCCGTGTAGGTGAGGAGGAACACTGTGATATAGTGTGAGTCAAATTGGTGTGCTATGTACTGCGTTTGTCGGAGCCACTGAAACTGAAGATGAATCTCCACTTGGAGAACTCTGGCCTACCACAACATGTGGACAACAACTCCATCTCTGAAAGACCCGGAATGAAAAAGTCGTGGAGACAATCTTCATCAGAGTCCACGATCGTTAGAGAATGGATTTGAAAAAGTCTCCTCATCAGAGAACTGGGTCTTTCTCATACTGGCTTAGAGAATGGGATCTCTACTCCGGAGTCCCTATGAAACCACATGAAAACCCTAGCCCACATGACATCAAGAATGGGATCTCTACTCTTGAGTCTCTATGGATCACATGAAAACCCTGACCCAAACACAAAAGATGGGGACCGCAAACAATGATGGCATGCATGTGCACATCTGAAAAGAAGACCGCATACATGTATGTGTCTGAACTGAAGACTCAGAATCAGATCATCGAGTTTGAACATCTGTAGAGTCTGGAAAACTGGCCATGCATCTAACTAGACATCTGAATCTGAACTGAAATCTGACAATATGACCTCTTGTAGAACTCTACATAATATTCCCCCTTTCTCCCATACTGGTCGGAATGAAGTCATCGACCAAGTTGGGAGAAGACAAGAAGATATGGGGAGAAACATGAATCATGCATTTTTTTGTGGCTATTTCATTCATCATCATTTTTTTGCGGGTTGTCAATATTTTTTTAACAAGTTCTATCATCATTTTTTTCTCAGCTTTTCTTCTCACATTTTTTAAATATTTATTTTTTAAGCCGTTTCATTTCATTTTTTACGGCTTTTCCTTCTTTTGTGTGCAATTTTTTTGAAAAATGCACATGTGGGCCTCTCTTCCCCCTTTACCCCCTTTTCTTAATAAATACGCACATCCCAACTGAGACCTCAACCTTTTCTTTTATTTACGGTTCGTGCGAACCCCTTTTTCCCTCGAAGGAGCTTTCGCCTCCGCCTGGAGGCATTGAAGATGTGTCATTGCACGCTTGGAATGAGAAGAGCGCCGCCTGATTGATGGAGCCCGTTGCCATGGATCTTGCTGCTGGAGTGGCTGGAGGGCATTGGGCCTCCACGAGGGAGCAACGACAATGGAGAAGGGAGCTCATGTGCCGCTTGGATCTGAAAGAGGATCGACTGAATCGGAGGGGCGGTGGTGCTGGTGCAATGCAACATGGATGTGTACGCATCCACCGTCTGGAGCTGTTGATGGTGCGAGATGAAGAAGTTTGCTGAAGATCTGAAGCTGGCGGAGTCGCTGGGGGATGGATCCCTGTACGAAGGTCACCGCCTGGAGGGGTTGTGCGCACTTAGGGCTCCGCATCGCTAGAGCTTTGCATCGCTTGGGAGCGTGTGACGCGAGGAGGGAGGTGTTGGAGCGTCGCCTCGTGTAGGACCACCTGGAGGAGTTGTGAGTCAAGAGCAAGCGGTGCTGCAGGTTCCTGTGCGGCAATGGCTGATGCTGCCATGTTAGGGCTTGGTCTGCTGCCGCCTGAGATGCGGCCGGATTGGAGGATCTCTAGACCTACGGCCGATGATAATGCTGGTGAGCGTGATCCCTGTGAGATCAAGGAGGATGTCGCCTGAGGATTGCACACAACCTGCATGAGGGCCCGGCTTCAGTGAGCGGCTCGTGAGGGAAGCGCCCCTTGCTGTGTCTAGGGTTTCAAGGTGCTGCAACATCTTCTGGACAAGAACGACAGAGACTTAGGGTATCATATGAAACCCTTGTACATAACAATCAAAACTTGCTCTTGATCAAATTTTGAATAGGAATAATCTTCGAGAATAAGGCAGAATCGAACTTGATAATCGAATCTCGAACCAAAATAAATAACATAATGAAAAAAATCCTCAAGAATCGAACCCGCTTTGATACCATGCTAGAAAATAGAATGCGGAAGCGTATCAGAAATAAATAATAGAAAATATTGAAGAGCACATGATTTTAACGTGGAACCCTACTCCCTAAGGAGCAGGATGAAACCACGGGAGAACGCCTCAAAGGGTTGATGTATGCATTGCACTTTTCTCACTGGATACAAGTGATGAGGGGCTTCTTATATAGCCCTCGCTGAGTCTCCACATCCCACAACTGGTAGATGTGGGAGTAAAC
The DNA here is from genome assembly GCA_037367405.1 of Ottelia alismoides. Taxonomy (NCBI): domain Eukaryota; kingdom Viridiplantae; phylum Streptophyta; class Magnoliopsida; order Alismatales; family Hydrocharitaceae; genus Ottelia; species Ottelia alismoides. The sequence goes on along the minus strand of JAZKJV010000189.1, from coordinate 1,726,280 downwards.
TCATGGATGTGGTAAATGGATCATGTAGGGATCTATTTACCCATCTCCCACATAAGTGATGCATATAACTAATACTCCAACAAGTATGTTCAAGGCTCGTCCTTGCTTCGTAGATTTGGGCGATGATTTCAAAGTCACCCTTATATCGAAAGATAGACCAAGGTTAAGGGGTGGTGAGGATTCACGCTCAAGGGATTCTACTACTCTGGTTAGTGAGCTCCATTTGGAGGTCGTGAATGCATCCAACTATACGTGCACCTGAAAAGATCGAATTTATGGTCTCCTATTAACCAATTCTTTCTTTCGATGTAGATGTTGCAGTTGTTTCAACTGGCATTAGAAAGATCTCCACCCATACCATGGTTGGATCATATGTTTTCTTGTTTGGAACTCTAGAAAAGGTACTCGTACGACTTCTTTCTTTAGGTTCAAATGCCCATTGTTTGTTTAAGGATGGTTTAGGACATTGTTGGCATGTTTTTAGGTTAGTTGTGATGTTTAGGATTGAACAACTAGGACAATGGGTTCAAAGTTGGTTGAGTGATGAATCCATGATTCGTTAACATTCTTTCTACATTTTGTCTTAAAATCATTAACAAATGCATGTAAATATGCATCAAATCTCATCTTTTATCAAAAACATGTTCATGAATAAAAATTTCATTTTATGCATTAAAAATATGTAACTAAACAAAAGAATAAAAAGAAAGAAAATAAAAAAGAGAGCCAGATTATAAATATGTGGATATGTACAATAAGATTTATAAAATATAAATAAAGATAAAGGATTGACAGCCCGCCCCGAACCCTTAGTTAACTCGGTCAAATTAATGTCCAAATTAATTAATATGTTTTGTTGCAGTCGGATACGAGGGGTTAATCAAAAACCACTTATCAATTAATGTTAAGTTAATTTTAAGCGGTAAATATTTTTTTACTTGGTGGAGTCCAAGGTCGATCTCAGGGAGGCATCTGTCTCCTTAGGTGAATTTTAGCAAGTGTCCGAGTGTTGATTTTCGAGGAGTAATTTTTTTTGGTCTTTTTTACTTTTTATGCAGACTTATGCGGAAAATACAAGCCAATTTAACGTTTCAATTTAATTAATATATCAAATGAAGTCCAAAAAGTATGAAAATTGGCCAGATGATTTATGATGATGAAAATGTCCTACACTATTTTTTTTGGAATTTTTCGACACTGAATAAATTTACTGTGAATTAAATGAGCAGACAGGGTGATTTTCAATATTTAATTTTTAATAAATATCAAACCACAATTTTTCCCAGATCTAAAATTATCCTAGATAGCTCTAATGATAAAGGACCTAGGAAAATTGACAGATCTTAATTTCATTGTGAAATGAATTAACTAAAATTAAATTAAGAAAATCACTCAACAATTTATTTAGGCCTCGATATGCGTGCAAATGACATGAAATTTTTATGGTATGTTAAAAATATTGTCCTTAAGCTACTGTGAATTTTTGATGATTTTTGGAAGCACAGAGAATTAACCACAAATTAAAAGGTGTCACTGGGCAAAATATGTCAAAAATTCACCAATTAATTCATTAATAATTCAACTGAAATTACAAAAATATGACACGTGGACCAATAGACAGAGGACAAAATTCTCAACAAAATGCAATTTTTAGATTTGCAAAATGATGTAAAATGCAACCTAGGGATGCGTGCAAACACAGGGGTGTAAATGCAATACAGAACAATAAAAATACAATAAGCAAATATGCAGACAGGGACTAAAATGCAATTACCTATAATGCTGGGGATTGAATGCAAATTCTCCACAGGGCACGTGCTCCTCACGTGGGCTCAGCTTCATAGGGACCTCTTTGCAAATATGGAAAGCGTCAGGGGCCTCTGTGTAAATTTCCCAGGCCGCACGTGCTCCTCACGTGGGCGGCCTAGGCTCGGATGGCTGCGGAGGCTCGGAGCTAGGCTCGGGCGCTCTGGAGGTCTGGAGTGAGGTTCGTGCGACCCGAACCTAGGCTCGGAGAAGAGGTTCGGGCGACTGGGCTACGTGGCGTAATGAAGGCCCTCGGATCGAGATTGATCCAAGGGGTGTCGGTGCGGACACGTGGCCTAACCTCGGGCCTTTGGATCGATGATGATCCACGGTCTCTGGGCTCGAAGAAGACGGCGACGTGGCTCGCTGAGGACCGCTGGATCAGAGGCACGATCGACGGTTGGAAGCTGCTGCGGTGAGGTGACGCGTGGCGATGTGGGGGCCGTTCGATCGATGTGATCGAACGGCAGCTGCTCTTCTGCTCCGACGATCCTCCGCCGCCTGCGGAGGAGAAGGCGGGGCTCCGGCGAAGGTGCTGTAGCTCCGCCCGTCCTTCCTCGAGGCGCTGACGCTCTCCGACTTGTCGGAGATATCCAGAAGCTGCGCGGATGGTCGATGAAGGCTCTGGTGGCCTCAGAAGTGAGAGAGGGCCGTCGGGAGTTGCTGACGACGAAGCTCGAAGTCGTCTCCGATGAAGCTCCGATCAGTGACAAATGAAGTACCTGCAAGGGTCAGAGACTAGCCGAAGCTCGTGCGTGCTTGTGTGGAGAGGTGAAGGTAGTCGGCGAGGCCTAAGGCGAAGGGGGGGGGGGCGGTCGGGCGATGGAGCTCCGGCCAAATGGCGGAGCTGGTGATCGGAATGTTGCGAGGTGTGTCGTCGGAGGTCGTGAATGGTGTCGCGAGGATGAGAGCTTCGACGCGAAGCTCAGCGAGATGAAAGGGAAGCGAGAGAGTGACCGGTGACGGCGAATAAAGTCGGAGAAATCAGAAATAAAAAAATAAGAAACGATAGGAGAGGAAATGTAGGATTTCACCTGGGGATTGGGCCTCCTGCTTGAGGTCCAGGTCGTCGCTCGAGGGCCGGTGATCGCCCGAGCTCGTGCAGCTGCTCGTGGGAGTCGCTGCGACACGGCGGAGCTGCCGTGGATCTCGCCGGAGCTGATACCCTTCGTCGCTCGAAGACGCGTCGAATTGCTGTCACCAATGGGAAGGTCTGAGCTCAAGGAAGCTCTCTGGAGTGGCGGATGCGGCTGAAGGTTGCAGGTGGTGGAGTATTTAAAGGATGGAGGTGGCAGCAGTGTTGGCGACGAGGCGAGGTTTGTGGGCGACGTGGGGCTTCTATGGTGGAGATCGTGGGGAGCGAGGGAGCTGGCGATGGTGAGGGAAGAGTGCCCTCAATCGTGGTGGTGCTGGTGGTCGGAGAAGGTGGATGAGGTGCTTCCCAGAATAGGAAGGGGGCGCCCCTCCCGCAAGGCAAGGGACGTGGGAGAGAAGGGCGCCCAGAGGTAGGAGACGAGGTCTTCATCGTTGGATCTTGTGATCCAACGGTGGTGATCGAAGCGTGGCGGGCGGGTAGGATTAGATCGGGGCGCGTAGATGATGGGCTGCGGTGGAGCCACGTGGCGAGCTGCGGACGAAGCGCGAGCGGGCGGCCTGGATGAGGAGATGGAGCTGATCGAAGGGCCGAGACTCGCTGGAAGGAGAGGCGGCTGAGATCAGAGGATCGTGGATGCGATCGAGCGGTCTTTAAAGCGCCACGTGGCGTGTTCTGGTGAGAGCGCGAACGTGCGGCGTGGATTAAGGCCGGAGATGATCTGATGGTCCAGGCTTTAGGCGCGCGTGGGCAGAGCTGGGCCGTTGGATCTGGAAGAGGATCCAACGATTGGAAGATGAGGCGGATGAGGCGAGGGGAAGCGGGCCGCGTGGCGCAACCAGAGGGCGCCACGTGGCCTGCTATGAGTGGCTGGAGGAAAATACACGTGTAGAGAGAAGAGGGGGCCGAATTTGGAAAAACTCAAAACATGAAAGTTGTAGATCTCGATGAGATCTACAAGTTTCATGTTGACCAAAGACGGAGATGAGGTCAAATATGATATATAAATACAAAGATACAATTATACACCTATGTAGTATACAAAGTGGCCAAAAAACCCAACTTTCTCATATGAGCTCCAAATTCAATGAAATTAGTCTCATTTTAAAGGTCTTTTTAATGTGTAGTATTCTAAGAGTAAGTAGACCTAATTCGAAGTTTGTATGAGGGCTTTATGTGCATTTTAGTGTACAGGGGTTCTAGGGCTTTATTGACTATTTTACAAGGGGGATTTTTGGCATTCTTCCCTATATTATTAACTAAGGAATACATCTTATAGAGAAGAGGTTATTTTAGTGAATGGGTATTTTACAAGGGATTTTGGCTTCTTATTTAAATGTAAATGGACTACTAAAATGTATGAATTATGGATGTATGCATGAATGTTATTTATGCAATATAAAGGAAATATGCCTCTATTTGCTCGGGAACAAGGCTCTATTTTTGACTTTTGAAGTGATGAATCACAGATTCATCAAGGATATATTTATATAACCTAACCCTGAGACCAAGTCAACATGGATTGGTCGACAAACAAATAAGTAGGGGAGATAAGGAAGAAAACATCAAAAAAATTAATCATGCATTCTATACATTATTCATTATTTATCCAATAATTACCAAAACTTCGTTAATATTTAATTAATTCATTTGTCCATATTTTTCAACAAACTAATCTCCTATTTATTTCTAAAAATGTATAAAAAAATATAAATAAGTTAAAAATATTATCTTATATGTATGCCAAGAAATACAACTATTAAATTGTCAAGTTCTCAACTTCTGAACATCATAACTTCCTCGTATGAACTCCAATTTCACTCTACTCACCTTTAGTGCTCATAAAATATTACTCTCTAATTAATGATGGTGATTTCATGTGTTCTTTCACTCTACTCCTTTGCTACCAATGTGGGTCTGGTAACGTCTGTAGTCACCAATGAGGAGGTTCTTTTGGACCAATTTTGGACATGCGAGTTGTTAAAATCCCTTGGTTGGTTAGGCATCAATGATGCAACGAATAGAGGTTGGGGATCTGGGAATTTTGAGACTCAAGGAGATGAAGATGAACACATCCCTTCTAGAGGAGTGAGTTATGAGAATCTAGGAGGAGAATGATGGTAGGGTCTTCTCGATTTCCTCCTAGCTTGTGCACGAGAAACCACGTTGTTCTACTAGAGATTATGCATTCTCTGAAACCAGTGATGGAATTATGGGAACTCTTGAAGGTTTGGACCAATGAGTTCTGAGGAGGGGCATTTTTTGATCAATTTTCAAGGCCTTTTGTTCAAATAGTCAACTGAGATATGCATGTGGCAGAAGTTCGATCTAGTGGGCATGGGCACTTACTTTTATAGGTGGGTTCTCGGAGAAGAGAGTTCATGATTTCTTGAGGTTGACAAAGCTTCTTGAAACCATGGTGGGACAATCTAACGACGTGATATGTGGAGGTCTATGGATGGGGAGTTCACAACCAAGGCCCTAAATATCTGTTTCAGTCACCATTTCAGTGATTGACTGAAATGGAATTTCGATCGAAATTCGACCGAAATTTTGTTGATCATTTCGGTCATTTTTTGTACTAGGGCCCCCATATTTCGGTCATTTAGGCCATTTCGATGGAATTTCGATTTCGATGGGATATCGATATTTGAGAGAAATTCAACCGAATTTCACTGAAATTTGAGGCCATGTTCACAACCAATCGAGATTTTTCTACTCCCATAGAGTTGGATCATGGAGATTTGGTGTAGAACTCCACGTTAAGTTAGAAGTCAAGGATACCTTTGAGAGTAAAGATCTTATTGTGGTTGTTGAAAAGAGGTTGGGGACGATAAAAGTCCACAAGGCCAATAATTTACAAGGGTTAATGTGGCATCTCTGAGATGTTCGAGCATCTCCAAGGATATGAGCACATCCTCTTCTACTATGATTGGTCTAGGGAAGTTTGGCTTGGAACTGCACTGATTAGGTGGACTACATATGTGGTATCCGGATCGGTTTACATCCGAGATCCGTTCGTACGGAAGTACTATATAAATTCCCTAGGGATAGGGCTCTCAATATCCTATGTATTCTTCTTTCTCCACACAATGAAATATGGTTGCCGATTCGCCACCACCAAAGGACGTAGCCCAGTTACATGTTGTGGGAAAATAAGTTCATAACGTAAATGGAGGCCCAAGGTCTCTCTTATATAGGAGAAAAACCCTTGGTTAATTACATAAGAGATACATGAAGAAAATATATAACATAAAAGCACTGAGAGATACAACTATCTCAACACTCCCCCTCAAGCTGGAGCATATATGTCTATCATGCTCAGCTTGGAACAACACCTCTGAAAGGGACTTCTAGCAAGTGCTTTGGTGAAGATGTCGACCGTCTGATCTCCAGTAGACACATGAGAGGTGGATATGAGACCTTTTTAGATCATGTCTCTAGGGTAATGGCAATCCACCTCTATACGTTTTGTCCGTTCATGAAAGGTGGGATTATTAGCAATAAATAGAGATTTTGATTATCACATACAAGCTGCATAGGTAGAAGAACCTCAATAGTAAGATCAGTCAACACCGATCTAACCCACATCATTTCAACACTTCCCTGGGTCATCACCCTGTATTCAGACTTTGCACTGACCTTGATCTAGTCACTGTTGTCTGCTTCTTGCTTCTCCATGAAACAAGTGAACTGCCGATGAAATTAGCAAATCAAGAAGTGGACTTTCTGTCTCTTGGACAACCTGCATAATCTACATCTGCGCATGCTGTCACCTCAAGGGGTGTACCCCTGCTGAATATAAGACCCGAACCAGGTGAATTCTTCAAGTATCTCAAGATCATATGAATGACATCCATATACACCTTCCTGGGCTGCTCCATGAACTGACTGACTTTGCTTATTGCAAATGCAATATCTGGCCTGGTGATGGTAGTGTATAAGAGTTTCCCAACAAGCTCTCTGTATCTCCTTCTGTCAACTTCCTCAATGTCCTCGTCATACAATCTCATGCTTGCATGTATAGGAGTAGTAGCAGGTTTGCATCGTGTCATACCTATCTCAGAAAGAAGATCCATAACAAACTTCCTCTGAGTCATCACAAGACCACACTTGTTCTTGGAGAACTCCAACCCAAGGAAGTAATAAAGATTGCCAAGGTCCTTAGTTACAAACTATTGGGCTAGGAATTCCTTGGCAGCATGAATGCCCTGTTCATCATCTCCTGTAATGACAATATCACCCACATAAACAAGAATAGCCATCGTACCTCTTAATGTCCTCTTAACAAATAGAGAATGATCCACGGTAGACTGCACAAACCCTTATTTCTCTATCAACTCTGATAGCTTTTGGTACCAAGCTCTCGGACTCTGCTTCAGGCCATAAATTGCATTATGAAGTCTGCGCACCTTCTAGGACTCCCCCTTAGTAGAAAATCCTGGCGGTTGTTGCATATATATTATATACTTCCCCCAGTAGATCTCCATAGAGAAATGCATTCTTCATATCAAGCTAGTAAAGAGGCCCGTCCTTGGAAACTGCAATCGAGAGAAGAATGCGGAGTGTCGAGTGTCTTGCTACTGGAGAGAAGGTGTCTTGATAGTCCACCCCATAGGTTTGGGTAAACCCTCAGACCACAAGCCTTGCCTTATAGAGGTCCACACTATCGTCAGCCCTTTGCTTTACTGTAAATATCCATTTGCAGCTCACAACTGATGCACCAGGCGGGGCAGAAACAATGCTCCAGGTACCACGTGACTAAAGAGCTGCCATCTCTTCCTCCATTGCAAGTCGCCACTTGTTGTCCTGAAGTGCCTCCTGATATGTACGTGGGATAGTAATAGCATATAGCCTCACTACAAACTTCATGTAGTCCTCTGAAAGATGATCCAAGGAGACATGCGCAGCAAGAGGATACGTAGCACATCAGCGTCGAGGTTTCCTTAGGGCAATAGGTATCTCCATATCATCTGCTTCTCTATCCTCTGGAATCCATTCTTCCTGTGTATCATTCAAAGCTCCATTGCCATCAGTAGAAATAGTATTTTCATGACATACCTGAGGCATGATGGATGATGTGGATGGCTCATGAGTAGAGGTGCAAGTAGAAGACCTGTGGGTATGAACATGTGGTAAAAACATGGACTTGATTGTAAGAGGAGGAGGTGGTGGCGATGGTGGAGGTGGAGATGGTGGTAGAGGTGATGAAGGTCGATGATTATATGACGGAGAAATGGAGGAGGAGGAACCACGACATCCTCTCCAGCGTTAGTATCAGACAACATGTCACCTGTTGGAGAAAATACATAATGGACTCAAAAAAATGTGACGTCAGCACTAACATAGTATTTTCTTCCAACATGATCAAAACACCGATACCCTTTTTGGGTACGAGAATAAACAACAAAGATATAATTGACAGCTCTATGTGAGAGCTTGTCACGGCCAGGGGTGAAGTTGTGGACAAAGGCCACTGATCCAAAGACTCTGGGAGTGAGAAAGAATAAATCCTTCTCGGAAAACGTAGTCAAGAAAGGAATTTTCTCTCCAAGAATAGTGGATGGCATGCGGTTCACTACGTAGCAGGCGATTAGAACCGCATCCCTCCAGAAAGGGTGAGGTGTACGACTTTGAATCAACAAAGTCCTCGTGACATCAAGAAGGTGACGATGTTTACGTTCTGCCACACCATTTTGCTTTTGCTGGGATGTATAATTGCAAGAAGTCAGATGAGTTATACCAAGAGACTTGAAAAATTCTGCTAAATGTAAAGTGGAAAATTCCAAGGCATTATCTGTACAAATGAATTTGACATTAGCAGAGAAGATATTGTTGACTTGAATAAGAAAATTTTTTAATGATAGAATCAGCTTCAGACTTATGTTTTAACAAGAATATCCAAGAAAGTCTTGAATAACCATCCACAACAACCATATAAAAACGATTTCCCTGATGATCAGGAACACAACTCGGACCCCAAAATATCAAAATGAAACAACTCGAAAGACCGACTACTATGATGACTTGAACGACTCGGGAACGAGGAGTGATGATGTTTCCCAAGTTGACAGGCTTCACAATCCAAAGCAGTGCGAGTAGATATCTACGGGAGCACATGAATCATCTTTTGAAGAGGAAGGTGGCCAAAGCGAAGATGCCACATGAACGGAGAACATACCCAAAAGGAAGAGAGACCACCCCAGCATATGATGAAATGGCAAGCTTATACAATCCTCTCTGCTCACGGCCATGACCAATCACCTTGTCAGTCAGTATGTCCTGAAATACAAGAGAAAAGGGGTCAAAGATGTCACGGCAATGTAAATCTTTTGTAATTTGGCTAATAGACAAAAGATTCATCTGAAAATCAGGAACATATAGGACGTTCTGTAGATGCATAAAAGGAGCTAACACAATCTCCCCCTGACCAACAATAGGTAGTCGAACCCCATTGGCAATGACAACAAATCGTCCATGAGGGAGAAACCTGTAAGAGGTAAACTGCGTCCGATCTCCACACATATAATGAGTCGCTCCAGAGTCCATAATCCAATCTGTCGCATCGGAACTGCTACAATTAGTAAACGCATAGGAAATACCTGATGAACTGGATGATGCTCTGGCAGTAGCTGCTGCATCAGAGGGACCTGTAGCCGGAATCATGGGGGTGGTCATCACCTCTCGAAGTCTCGAGACAAAATCACCAAAGCGTCTATCGGTAGCAGGTATAGGAGAAGAATCAGTCTGCACAACAACACGTGCAGATACTGGATAGCCAAGCTTCTGAAAGCATTTTTCCTCTGAATGACCAGGATGATGGCAATAGGAACAAGGACCACGCTGACGTCCTCTACCTCGACCACGCAATCCACGACCATGAAGATGGGAGGAACCTCCTCGTCCACGAGAAATAGCCATAGCTGAGGAAGTCGTCTGCGGCGTAGTGGTAGGCGTGGTAGTGATCTTGCTCAGTTGTTTGTAGACCTCCACTGGTGGTATCGTCTCACCCGTCAGAAGTTGAGTACGTGTTGCATCGTACTCAGAGTCAAGAGACGATGGAAAAACTCCCGTCATTGTAGCATTCTGATTTTGTTGTTGCTGCTCAATGCTAGTGGTAGTGGGCATGAAGTCGTGTACTCGCTCAAACATGCCAGGCATATGGGAGAAGTGCATGTGGAGTGGTCGACCATTCTGTTTGGTCGAAAAAATATCAAACTATAGTTAGAGGATCTTACTTTCATTTTTTGCCTGCCCATAGGTGTCTGTTAATATATCCTACATAGCCTTGATCGTTGGTTGATTAACAATATCGTTGGCAATCTCCGTGGTAAGTGTCCTAGAGAGCCAGATGCGGGCATATGCATCATCTTGCTTCCAAGATGCATTCATCCCAGTCTTGTCCGTTGGTTCTGCTTCCGTCAGAATGTACTCATTATTAAGACATTGCATAAGAGTACGAAACTGCATGGATCATAACTCGTAGTTGGTCCCATCCATCTTTACTATGGGAACCAGGCCCTTGAATGCCCCTGAAGAAGAAAACACGTCACTCTTGACGTCGGGCATGATATCAATGATCAGAACTACAGATAAGCTGAGGAGTAGACTGGATATATGATGTCTACACAATCATAAGGAGGAATGGTTGTATCTGTAGACTCATACAACCATCCTCATAGCTCTTTGTGAAGGTTAAAGTCTTAGAACGTAATTTAGATGAAGAAAATCACGTTTTTAGACTCAAATCAGACCTTGTATCACACAACCCGACCGCACGAAACATAAGAAGATGTGGGGCTAGGTGCTTCGGCTGGTATCGACGGCCGAAAGGAGCCCACAACCGCACAAGGGCAGCAGGGCGGCGCAGGGCGAGAGGGCTAGATGCCACGGGGTACGTGCAGCAAGGGGCTGGAGGCCTTGCGAGACCCTGGGAGGCGGCGCGCGAGGGGCTGGTAGGGCGCCGGAGGCCTGGGCGGCAGCAGAGAGGGCGACGCGAGAGGGCTTGAGACCTTGGAGGGGGTCGACGACGGCGAGAGTTATCCTGGATGGCTCCAGCAACGGCCGGGGGGGGGGGGGGGGGCTTGGAGGTGTAGGGTTAAGGTGGGATACGGGAACCCCAGTATAGGACCGTTGCTCAGATATCATGTTGTGGGAAAATAAGTTCATAACGTAAACGGAGGCCCAAGGGCTCTCTTATATAGGAGAAAGGCCATGGGTTAATTACACAAGAGATACAAGGAGAAAAAGTAAAACATAAAAGCACTGAGAGATACAACTATCTCAACACATGCGTACCTTGTAAATCCGTGTGTTTGCATCTTTCTTGATTGATTGTGTTTGTATGTATTGGCTTCCACGATTTGCAACAAAAGGATACGGTCTCTTTTTTATTCTTGGACTTTGTAATTGGTTTGTGATTACTAAACATAACTTGAGAGTGCATGATTATGGATGCCTACATTTTCTTACCTCAAAAGAGATCTTGAATGTAGATGGATTGTTGCCATGGTAGCTACATTGATCATATAGTTGTCTTTTTATGTAGGTGAGTTATTGAATTTGGCACCGAATTAGAGCATACTAAACCCAATTAAATAACCAGTCATATTTCTGCTTCTAGAAATTTTAGTTGCACAATTGGAATAAATACACAACCATTATTTCGATGTTGACCAAGGTAATGATGACTTGTATGTTTGTCAAAAAGAAAATAAGAATACATGGCATTATTTTTATACCTATATTCACATGTATATCATCATCAACTTTGATGTAGAAATCTGCATCCCATGTTGAGATTGCAGTGGCGAAGTATGACTTCGTCTTGGCAGATAATTCAAGGTAGCCTTCCACATGATCCTGCATAAGAAACCACATAAATATGGGACAAGGTTCCAAATTCTCCAGAAAAATTTCATGAATAATATAGGCCATAAAGAAGAAAAACAGGAAATTCGTAAATGTTATAATGGAATTGTTAGGTGTTGGTGCAATTATATCAAAATAAAAATCAAAACTGAGCTTTTTCCTCAAGTTGTGTGGGCCGGATGCAAGAATTTGCCGCTCAAATATATATATATATATATATCTTAAGTCAGCTGATCTTATATATGTAAGTAATGCAATACGAACAAAAACAGCTAGAGTCAGCGGAGTTTACCAGTCTCAGAAAATCTCTATGTTCCTTATCCTCAGCTTCAATGGCTTTGTCTAGAATACCACCTGAAGTGGCACTGAATAAAAATGTATTACTGTTGTCAAAGTTCTATTTCAAACTATTAGAATAAAAAGAAGACGTACACGGGCGCTTCAACTGTCTAATTTTCAGAAAATACTGCAATTAACAAAATTCACATTTTGCATTTTTTCTTGAATCAAATAAAATGCGCCTTACGTTATAACAATTTTAATTATATAAGGGAGTTCATTAGCTATGTAGTAAGTATCTAATACGAGAAAAACTGTAATAATATGCAAAAAGGTCAATTCAGAATACGATAAAATATGTGTAGACAAATAAAGATAGGTCGTGAGGGGAAATCATTGGTCTTCTCGCGTGCGTTTGGACGATTTGGCTGGGGCGTAATGCGAGGCTTTTTAGGGGGCAAAGATTCTACAAGGAGAATGTTCTCGCGCATGCAGCTATGCTTTCCCATGACTGGTCGTTGATGTAGCAAGTTTGTTTTTGGGTTCTCGTGGGATCTTCTCGATCCCTGCTCTCTTTTCTACCTTTCTTCGGTCCCGCTGTAGCTCTCACTCTTTTGTTCCTTCGCTTTATTAATAAAAAGTTTGGGGCGAGCACCATGCCGTGCCTCCCCCGAAATGTTAGACTTCAAAAAAAAATGTGTAGACATATTATTATTTCTATGTAATGTTTTCTTAGTTTATATTTATTTCTTATATCTTAGGTAATTTACTCATGGGCTTGCCTTCTATATAAGAGAGTCCTATGGCTCTTTGGAATACAACTCTTGTTCTATTTCCCAACTTGGTATCAGAGCGGCGATCCTAGACTAGAGCTTTTGTACCAAGAAACCCTAGCTGCCACCTGCCAACCCCCATTCTCCCTCCACCTGCCACCGGCCTCTCTCTTTCTCTCTTGCCGTCGTCGGACTTTCTCTCGCTAGTTGCCGCCACTACCAGCCTCACTCTCTCTCCCGCCGCTGTCACCGTTCTCTGAGCCGTCGTCTATCGTTCGTAGCCCGCGGCATTCGCCGCTACCTCCCGCGGGTTCCGTCGTAGTCCGTATCTCGTTGATGGAATTGGTTACGTCCTAAGCCTACATATGCAACCAATTCCTCGTATGTCTATGTAGACATATTTCTTTTGGTCTACAAACCCTACTTTTCTCCATCCGACAGTATGTCAGAGAACAAGGTTGATCTCCTCGTCACAGGCGCTTTCCGAGGTCCAGCATCGATAGTCGAGATGGACGAGATGAACTACGAATTATGGGTTATGTAGTTCATGAACCTCATGAAGTCTTCAGGTAAGAAACATATTGTTAATGAGGAGAAGCTGTCTGAGAAAACTGGGGTGAACATCTCATGGGAGGCGGATGATTCCTATGCCAAAGTTTAGTTATCAGGTTCGTTGATGATAAAGATCGCCAATGATGTTTTACATCAACTCATCGCTAAGGCGATGTGGGATATCCTCGCATCCATATATTCTCAAGTGAGGAATGAGACAAATCCTGCAACTAAGGTTATTGATCTCCTATCTGGACACATTCTCACCTGTTGCTCGCCACTCCACACTTCGAGTTCTTCTTGTTGTAGTTGTGGTATGTGATTGGCCTTTATTTCAACTTAATGTCAAAAATGCATTTCTATATGGATATCTTCAGGAGGAAGTTTGCAAGCGGCAGCCTCCGGGGTTTGTTGCTGAAGGGGAGTGTCAATAGGTTTGTAAACTTCACAATGCAATCTATGGCCTTAAGCAGAGTTCAAGAGCATGGTTCTTGAAGCTCTCGGACCTGATTGAGAAGCAAGGATTCAAGAGATCAAATGCAGACAATTCATTGTTTGTTCAGAGGAATCATAAAGATACAGTCGTTATTATGGTCTATGTTGATGATATCCTTGTTACAGGAGATGATGTGCATGGGATTAACAAGGCAAAGGAAATTCTTGGTAGACAGTTTGTCACCAAGGATCTTGGCACCCTATGGTACTTTATGGGATTAGAGTTTACTAGAAATCAACAGGGTCTTGTAGTTACCCAAGGAAAATATGTTACAAATATGTTAGTTGAGACATGTATGATTGGATGTCGACCTGTCACTACTCCTATGGATCCTAGTATAAGGCTATACGATGATGTTACAAAGGAGGTGGATAGGAGAAAATACAGAGAATTGGTGGGAAAGCTTCTATATGTTACCATCACTAGACCAGACATCTCCTTTGTGGTTAGTCGGGTTAGTCAGTTTATGGAGCAGCCACGGCAAGTACATATGGATGCAGTCTATATAATCTTGAGATACTTGAAGTCTTCCCCAGGAGCAGGATTGTTGTTCAGAAAAGGGGCATCTCTCACTATCACAGCTTGTGTATATGCATGCCACGTAGGATGTCCTAAGGATTTGAAGTCCACCTCAGGCTTTGCTATATTTGTTGGTGGATCTTTAGTATCCTGGAAAAGCAAGAAGTAGACCGTGGTTGCCAGATCTAGTGCTGAATCAGAATATAGAGCTATGTCACAAGGGAGCACAGAGATGATGTGGGTCCGACCTGTTTTAGCTTACTTATATATTGGTGTGCCTCTTCCTATGTGATTACAGTGTGATAATCTCGTAGCTTTATTCATTGCAAATAATCCGACTTTTCATGAAAGAACTAAACATATCGAAGTAGATTGCCACTATACATAAGACATGATCCAGAAAGCTTTATTCCTATTTTGTTGGAAAAAAACGAAAAGATGTTTATTCTTGGAAACCCTAGGTTCTCTTATATAGAGGAGAGACCTATGGGTAAATTACATAAAATGAACATAAAGAAATAAAATAATGAAAAGTACATAGGAATATATAAATATCTCTACACTCCCCCTCAAGATGGAGCATAGATGTCAATCATGCTTGTAGAGATAGTTCGTCGTATTATTATCTCTATATGTATCTCGTCGTTATTTCTTTATCTTTTATAGACCTCTCTATAATTTACCCTTAAGGTCTCTCCCTATATAAGAGAGCCTAGGGTTTTTCTGAACGATTATCGAAGACTCTTTTCCCAACACGGTATCAGAGCCACCCTAGGGCTCTCCACACCCGCCGCCCCCTTCCCCACCTGCCGCCCTCTCCTCGGCGCCGATCTCCGGCTCCCTCTCTCTCTCACGCCGCCGCCTCTCTCTCTCCCTAGGGATTCTCCCCGCCGCCCCAGGGCTTCTCCTTCTCGCCCTAAGCCTCCACGCGGTCACAACCCGCCGTCCGAGGCCCCCAGCCCGCCGCCCGAGGCCCTCAAGCGGCATACCATCCCGCCGCAGAAGCCTCTAGGCGGCCCCCAGCTTGCTGCCCAAGGCCCCGGCAGCCCCCAGCTCGCCGCCCAAGGCCCCCGGTGGCACCCAGCCAGCCGCAGACCTCCCAGGCGGCATCCCAGGCGGCATCCTTGCCACTGCAAGGGCTATAAGCCTCCTCTAAGGCGTGCCCTAGTCCTCTCTTCGTCCGATATATGGATTTGAGTGCGTAATGTCTACATACGTACTCAAATCCGATGCAGTTGGTGTAGACATTCATCACATTGTCTACATACCCTAGTTCTTCTCCAGCGCCAGTATGTCAGAATCGAAAGTCGATATGCCCTCCACCGGCGCATTCAAAGGTCCTGCGCCAATAGTGAAGATGGACGGGTCTAACTATGAGCTCTGGGCTATGCAGTTCATGAGCCTCATGAAGTCGAATGGTAAAAAGCACATTCTTACCGAGGATGAGCCCGCAGAGAAGACAAGGATATATGCCTCATGGGAGGTTGATGACTCCTACGCAAAGGTCTGGTTGTCTAGTACATTGACAATGGAGATTGCTAATGACATCCTCCATCAGCCCACTGCTAAGGCAATGTGGGACATTCTTGCCGCTACATATTCGCAGGTGCGAAATGAGACAAAGATGTTGCAGCTTCAGCATGACATTTTCACAATGAAGCAGAGCGGCAGACCTCTCCATTCCCTATACACATCCCTAAGAGGGATGTTTGAGAAGTTATACAGTACCATTCCACTCACTGCTACTCCTGAGCAGCAGAAGACGTTTCTGAACGCCACCATGGTGGGTGTTCTACTTGCGGCCCTTGATCCTGAATATGATGCCGCCCGGTCTCAGATCCTAGCTGATGCAGTTATTCCTCCGGTGGAGGATGTTTACGGAAGGCTCAGTCGCATTCTTGTTTCCTCCAGCTCTTCTACTCCACCCCCATCAGCGATGGCAGTCTCGCGTGGGAGAGGTGGCCCGCCTTCTGGTCATGGTCGTGGACATGGCCGTGGACCTCAAGGAAGGGGTGGTCGCTTCAGTCAGACATGCTCCTATTGTCACCGCACAGGACACTCGGAGGAGACATGTTATTCTAAGCATGGGTTCCCAGCATCAGCACGTGTTGCAGAGCATTCTCAGTCTCCACCATCTACTGCAGATAATCGATTTGACGAACTTGTGGCACACCTCGGAGATATTATGCCACATTCATCTGGTGATTCGTCTGGTGGTCCTTCAGATGTTGCTGCTACAGCCTCCGCCAGTTCATCTGCCGCTGCTAGTACCTCAGGTAGATCTACTGCATTCACACCATCTCATGATATATCTTACTGGGTTATAGATTCTGGAGTCACACATCACCTCTGCCAAGTTAGAGATAGATTACATTCCTACAGGGACATTCCTCACGGCCGTTCAGTACAGATCGCAGATGGTACCCATTCGCCCCTTGTTGGACAGGGGGAGGTCTTCCTATCCTCCACTATGCAGCTACAGAACGTCCTACATGCTCCTGAGTTCTCAATGAATATGTTATCTATTAGTCAGATTACAAATGATTTGCATTGTCGTGCTATATTTGACCCGTCTTCTCTCATTTTTCAGGACATACTCACGGGCAGGGTGATTGGCTGTGGCTCTGAGCAGAATGGTCTATATCGGCTGGTCCGGGATTCCTATGCTGGCGTCTCCTCTCATTCTGCCGGACCAGTCTCTCTGTACATCTGGCATCTCCGGTTTGGTCACCTTCCGCTCCAAAAAATGCGTCATCTTCTGCCCCAGATCTCTCATAGTTCGTCTTTCCGCTGTGAAGTATGTCAGTTGGGAAAGCATCATCGGTCAAGCTTTCCAAGTCGTCAGAGTCGGAGCAGTAGCTCCCCATTCGAGTTGTTACATATAGATATATGGGGTCCGAGTCGTGTTCCCGATCATCAGGGGCACAGATTTTATCTTGTGGTAGTGGATGATTTTTCTCGTGTGTCATGGGTCTTTCTTTTGAAAAATAAATCTGAAGCAGGAGATGTGATCAAGAACTTAATTAAAGAAGTGCACAATGTTTTCTCTTCCTCAGTCAAATATGTTCGGATGGATAATGCCCTAGAATTTTGTACACGCTCACTTTCTCAATTTCTTTCATCAAAGGGTATTATTCACCAAACCACTTGTGCATATACATCACAGCAAAATGGTGTGGCGGAAAGAAAGCATCGCCACCTCTTGGATATTACTCGAACCCTGTTGATTCAGAGTTGTGCTCCTATTTCTTTCTGGGGGGACGTTGTTCTTATTGCATGTTATCTGGTCAATCGAATGCCATCCTCAGTTCTTGGTGAGAAGATACCTATCTCTCTTATTTTTCCAGACAAGGAGTTATTCTCACTGACTCCACGTGTCTTTGGCACTATGGCTTTCGTTCATATTCTATCTCCCGGACTTGACAAACTCTCTCCTAGAGCAGTCAAGTGCGTCTTTGTTGGCTATTCCAGGACTCAGAAGGGCTACCGGTGTTATGATCCTACGAATAAGTACTTCGTGAGTGCTGATATCACTTTCTTTGAGTGTGTCATGTATTTCTCTCCTGCAGGTGACAGACTGGTACTATCCACTACCAATGATGATGTCTATGTTCCTCCACCACCTACATGGAGTTCACCTGAGTCTTCCTCTGTACCTGTCTCCACGCCAGCACCACCACCACCTCCTCCTCCTCCACCCATTCCACAGCCTCTCGTCTCACCGCTACCAAAATTCTACACGTGTTGGTCAGGTCCTGCTCAGACTACACATCAGCCACTCATCACGCCTCAGGTATGTTCAGATGGCATTACTACTGACGGGTCAGGTTTGGTACATGTGCAGGATTCTTCAGTACAGGAAGACACTAGCCCATCTAGTGCAGCAGATGATGATCTTGATGTTCCGATTGCTATTCGGAAGCAGAGGCGGCAATGTGCCTCTTATCCATTTGCCTCACAGGTTTCCTTTCACCGTCTCACTGGTGATTTTCAGAGATTTGCCTCAGCCTTGTCTTCCGTGGATATACCACGGACCTACCAGGAAGCTTTGAAGAATGATTGCTGGAGAATAGCTATGGAAGAAGAGATGAGGGCCTTGCAGTCCCGTGGCACATGTTCTTTGGTCCCTGCACCTCTTGATGCATCCGTTGTGAGCTGTAAGTGGGTCTTTACAGTTAAATATCATACAGATGACACGTTGGATCGGTACAAAGCACGCTTGGTCGCCCGTGGGTTTACACAAACCTATGGCGTGGATTACATGGATACGTTCTCTCCAGAGGCGAGACACTCTACCCTTCGTATTCTCTTATCTATTGTTGTGGTTCGTGAAT
The DNA here is from genome assembly GCA_037367405.1 of Ottelia alismoides. NCBI lineage: Eukaryota > Viridiplantae > Streptophyta > Magnoliopsida > Alismatales > Hydrocharitaceae > Ottelia > Ottelia alismoides. The sequence goes on along the minus strand of JAZKJV010000189.1, from coordinate 1,707,557 downwards.
GGAGTATATCTCAACTAGATGTCAAGAATGCCTTTCTGTACGGGGACTTACAGGAGGAAGTCTACATGCAGCAGCCACCTGGGTTTACTGCTGAGGGGAGAAGCAGATGGTCTGTAGACTTCACAAGGCGATATATGGCCTCAAACAGAGTCCGAGAGCATGGTTCCAGAAGTTGTCCAACCTAATTGAGCAACAGGGATTCAAGAGGTCAAATGCCGATCACTCGTTGTTTGTTCAGAAGTCATCGGCAGGTACGGTTGTCATTATGGTCTATGTTGATGATATTCTTGTTACAGGAGATGATGTTCAGGGCATAGAAAGGGCGAAGGCATTCCTAGGCCGTCAGTTTGTTACAAAGGATCTTGGAACCCTAAGATATTTTCTGGGGTTGGAATTTGCAAGGAATGCACAGGGCTTGGTGATGACCCAACGGAAGTACATTACAAACTTCCTTATTGAGACTGGCATGGATGGATGCAAACCATCAAGTATTCCCATGGACCCTAGCATGAAGTTGTATGATGGTGATACTGATGAAGTAGATAAGAGGAGATATAGAGAAATGGTGGGAAAACTCCTCTACATTACCATAACTCGTCCAGACATTCAATTTGCAGTTAGCAGGGTGAGTCAATTTAAGGAGCAGCCAAGGCAGGTTCACATGGATGCTATACACATGATACTGAGGTATCTGAAGTCTTCTCCAGGGTCAGGGCTGCTATTCAGAAAGAGCACAGACTTATCCATCTCAGCGTGTGCAAACGCAGATTATGCACGATGCCCTAAGGATCGAAAATCAACCTCAGGGTTCGCAGTGTTTGTTGGAGGCTCTCTGATTTCTTGGAAAAGCAAGAAACAAACTGTTGTGGCAAGGTCCAGTGCCGAATTCGAATATAGGGCCATGGCTCAAGTAAGCACGGAAATGATGTGGGTTCGGTCCGTACTAGAAGATCTACATGTAGTTGTGCCCCTACCTATGGAGCCTCAGTGTGACAATCAGGCAGCATTATTCATTGCCAACAATCCAGCTTTCCATGAAAGGACCAAGCATATTGAAGTTGACTGCCATTACACTAGAGACTTGATCCAAAGAGGATTGATATCTACTGCACATGTGAGCTCAGGAGATCAGACTGCAGATGTATTCACCAAGCCACTTCTCAGAGGACCTTTTCAAACATGTTCATCCAAGCTGAGCATGATAGACATCTATGCTCCACCTTAAGGGGGAGTGTAGAGATAGTTCGTCGTATTATTATCTCTTTATGTATCTCGTCGTTATTTCTTTATCTTTTATAGACCTCTCTGTAATTTACCCTTAAGGTCTCTCCCTATATAAGAGAGCCTAGGGTTTTTCTGAATGATTATCGAAGACTCTTTTCCCAACAATGCTCAACTTGGAAGAACACTTCTGAAAATGGCCCTCTGAGCAATGCTTTGGTAAAGATATCTGTCGTTTGCTCTCATGAACTGACATAGATCAAACTCTTCTGAATCATATCTCTAGTATAATGGCAGTCTACCTCGATATGTTTCGTTCTTTCATGGAATGGAAGATTATTTGCAATGAATAAGATAGCCTGATTATCACATTGTAACTGCATGGGTAGAGGTATTTATATGCAAATATGCTAATACAGCTCGAACCCACATCATTTATGTGCTTGCTTGTGCCATCCCTATACTCAGATTCGGCACTTGATATAGCCACAACCGTTTGTTTCTTGATTTTCCAAGAAACAAGAGAACTGCCAACAAGCACCGTGAAGCTTGAAGTAGACTTCCTATCCTTAGGACACCCTACGTGGTCTGCATCAGCACATACAGAAACAAAAAGAGTTGCTCCTTTCCTGAATAGTAATCCTGCATCTGGAGAAGATTTTAGATATCTCACTATCATGCATATAGCATCCATATGTCTGTCGTGACTGCTCCATGATCTGACTCACCTGACTCGCTGCAAAAGAGATATCATATCCAGTAATAGTAATATAGAGGAGATTTCCCACCATCTCTCTATATCTCCTCCTGTCAACGTCATATGTATCATCATCGTATAACTGCATGCTAGGATCAATAAGAGTAGTAGAGGGTCGACACCCAATCATGTCTGTCTCAACAAGCATGTTTGTAACATACTTCCTTTGGGTCATCACAAGACCCTGTGCATTCCTAGCAAATTCTAACCCTAAGAAATACCTTAGGGTACCAAGATCCTTAGTAACAAACTGATGATCCGGAAATTCTTTTACCATCCTTATCCCCCGCACATCATCACCTGTAACAAGTATATCATCAACATAAACCATGATGACGACAATACCTCTAGGTGTTCTCTGCACAAAGAGTGAATGGTCTACATTTGACCTCTTGGATCCCTGCCTTTCAATCAGATCCGAGAGCTTCTAAAATCATGTTCTTGAACTTTGCTTAAGGTCATATATTGCTTTATCGAGTTTACAAACTTGTTGACACTCCCTTTCAGCAGCAAATCTTAGAGGTTGCTGCATGTAAACTTCCTCCTATAGATCTCCATACAAAAAAACATTTTTAATATCTAACTGAAACAAAGGCCAATCACGTACCACTGAAACTGAAAGAAGAACATGTAGAGCTGAGTGACGAGCAACTGGAGAGAACGTGCCCATATAATCCACGTTGTAGGTATGGGTAAATCCTCGTACCACCAATCTTGCCTTGTAACGATCAAGGCTCCTATCTACATGATGTTTAACAGTAAACACAAATTTGCAATTGACGCCCCAAAGGAGCGGACACCAAACTCCAGGTACCTCGTGATTCCAACGCAGTCATCTCTTCCTCCATAGCTAAGCGCCATCGACTATCCTTCAAGGCCTCCTGATAATTTCGTGGAATGTCCACGACAGATAGAACCACTGCAAATCTTCGATTCTCATGTCAGATGATGAAAGGAGACCTGGGAGGCAAGGGGATATGAAGCACAGGTACGGTTCTGCTTCTGAACTGCAATGGGTATATTCAAATCATCAGGAACCTCCTCCATTCGTGAGCTAGTCATCTACAATGATCCCTGCACATTTATATCTCTGGGCCCATCATTAGAACCCTTGTTATCAAAACAAACCTAGGGTGTGTTGGATGACGGGAAATGACCATAACACTGCAGGCCGATTGATATAGAATTTTGGTAATGGTGGAGCAATGGACACATTCGACTGTGTAGAAGGAGGAGGTGGTGGTCGTGGTGAAACAACATGCACAAGTAGAGGAGATGACGGATTCGCAGAAGGAGGTGGCATGTAGACCTCATCATCAGAGTCTAATGAAGCCAACCTTTCACCTGCATGGGAGAAATACATCACAGACTCAAAAAATGTGACACATGCGCAATAGATCATAACACCATATCCCTTCTGATGCCTGAAGTACCCAACGAACACATATTTGACAACCCTAGGAGAGCTTGTCAAGACAAGGAGTCAATTGGTGAACAAATGCAATAGAGCCAAAAATACGAGGAGTAAGTGAGAACAATTCCTTCTCAGGTGAAGCTATGGAGAAAGAAATTTTCTCACCCAAGACAGATGAAGGCATGCGGTTCACCAAATAATATGTCGCAATGTCTGCATCACCCCAAAACGAATGTGGAGCACGACTCTGACTGAGAAGAGTCCGAATGACATCAAGTAAATGACGATGCTTTCTCTTTGCAACACCATTCCGTTGAGAAGTGTAAGCACATGTTATTTGATGAATAATACCACGTGATGAAAAGAAATGCGATAGAGCACGTGTACTAAATTCCAAAGCATTATCAGTTCGCACAAATTTCACAGAGGAAGAGAAAACATTATGCACTTCATTGATAAAGGTTTTGATCACATCCCCAGCTTCAAATTTATTTTTCAATAAAAAGACCTATGACAAACAAAAAAATCATCAACCGCAACAAGGTAAAATTTGTATCCATGGTGATCAGGAACATGACTCGGTCCCAAATGTCAACATGAAATAACTCAAAAAGGGAGCTACTGCTCAGACTCTGACGACAAGGAAAAGAAGACCGATGATGCTTTCCCAACTAATACGCTTCGCACTGGAAGGAAGCACCCAGTGAAATCTGCAGCAAAATATGACACATCTTCTGGAGAGGGAGGTGACCAAAATGTAGATGCCAGGTGAAGGGAGAAACCGGTCCTGTTGAATGAGAGGATATGCCAGCATAGGGAGTTCGGACCAGGCGATAAAGATCACCCTGCTCACGGCCACAACCAATCACTTTACCCGTAAGAATGTCCTGAAAACAAGAGACAATGGGTCAAAGATAGCTCTACAATGCAAATCTTCGTGATCTGACTAATAGATAATAAATTCATAGAGAAATCAAGAGCATGTAACATATTCTGCAGATGCATCAAAGGCGTCAAACTAATCTCCCCCTGTCCAGTGATAGAGGAATGAGTCCCATCATCTATCACAATTGTTCTCCCGGGTGGAACATGTCTATATGCTATAAACTAATCTCTATCCCTGTATAAATTATACGTCGCCCTAGAGTCCATAATCCACTCAGTAATCTCATATTCCTGACAGGATGTAAAAGCATAAGTACTACCTGATGTACTAGTCGTAGCAGAAGTACTAGGAGATGCGAAGGCTGCTACATCTGGGTAGCCTCCTGGAGATGGGAAAGAAGCAAGAGGCATGACATCCCACAGTCTGGCTACAAGGTCATCAAACCTCTGATCTGAAGTAGGAGCAGTTGGAGACTCAACCTGCTACGCGATGCGAGCTGATGCCGGAAAACCATGCTCGGAGTAGCATGTATCCTTTGTATGACATGGACGGTGACAATACATGCAGGGCTGACGAATGTGACCTCCTCTATCACGAGTTCCGCATCCACGAAAAGAAGAAGAGCCTCCTTTGCCTCGGGAGGCTGTCATTGCCGAAGAAGTCTGGCTAGTAGCTGTGGACTGAACAGTAATCCTGCTGAGCCTGCGGAAAGCTTCCTCCATGGGAGAAATAGTGACATCCGCTAGAATCTAAGAGAGAGCAACATCATATTCAGAGTCAAGATCTACTAGGAATACACCAACCATGGTAGCATTATGTCTTATGTTGCTCTGGAGTCGTCGTGAAAGGCATGAAGCTATGGAGCTTCTCAAACATCTCATGCAAGGATGTATACAATGAATGAAGATGTCGTCTGTTCTGCTTGATAGTAAGTATAATGGAGTTAGAGGATCTTGGTCTCATTCATAGCCTAAGAATAAGTTGTTGCGAGGATATCCCACATCGCCTTAGCAGTAGGCTGATGTAACACATCATTGGAAATCTCTATCGTCAATGTACCTGAATGCCAAACTTTGGCATAAACATCATCCGCCTCTCATGAGGCGTTAACCCCAGTTTTCACCACCAACTCCTCCTCGGTAAGAATATGTTTCTTACCATTAGACTTCATAAGGCTCATGAACTGCATAGCACAGAGTTCATAGTTTGTCCCATCCATCTTAACAATAGGTGTTGGACCTCTGAATGCGCCTATGATGGGTACGTCGACCTTGTTTTCTGACATGTCACCGGATGAAGATCACTAGGGTTTTATAGACCAAAGGATGAATGTCTACACAGATGAGAGGATTGAGTGCATATGTAGACTTATGCACTCAAATCCATCCGCCCAAACGAACCTCAATACAAGCAAGAGGTCGATGACAAAAGATAGGGACCGGTCCGATTAGCGGCTGGTTTCGGCGGCTATAAGTGTCGATGACGGAGAAAAGGAGTGTCAGACCGATGGTGACGGTGGATCGGCCGGCTAGGCAACAACCAGGGCAAGGCCGGTGGCGGTTGGAGGTAGGGGTGTAAACGAGCCGAACATGAGCGAACCGACCCAGGCTCGGTGGCTCGTTTATGATACTTTCAAGCTCGGGCTCAGTTCGGCTCGATAAAATGAAAACTGTATTCAGGTTCGGTTCGGCTCGGGTAAGGTTCGTAAAGGTTCGGTTCGGCTCGTTAAATGTTCGTTTAAGAATAAATGTTGTGCAAATGTTTCTATTCAAAGGGAAAACCGCAGCTGCATGGGAGGGTTTTCTGGGGTTTCAGAAATAGAGAATAGAAACTTAGAGAATGAATGACTGGATGGATTTGGGAAAATAAGTGAATGCCCTTATGTTAATAGAATGTATTTTTTTCCTTATATATATACAATATGTATGTATATGTACTTTTATGTAGGTATGTGTGTATATAATCGAACTTTTAACGAACCGAACCTGAGCAAACCTATGTTTTTTAGGTTTGGTTCGTTTATTTAATCGAGCCCAGACTCGTGTTCAGATACAGTTCGTTTATTTTCGAATCGAATCTGAATCGAGCTTTTAGCGAGCCGAATCTGAGCGAATGTCGAACCTGAGAATTTTCTAATAGCCCTAGCTGGAGGTGGCCGTCCGGTAGCGGTTGATAGAAGGGCGGAAGCTCGGCGGCGGCTGGCTGGCGGACTACGGCGGTGAGAGAGTGGCGGCGCAGCGGCGATGCTCGGCTGGAGACGACGACGTTGATGGTGGCAGGAGAGAGAGGGGGCGACGGGTGTGGATTAGGGTTAGGGTACGGAGCTTCAGTCTAGGACTACGGCTTTGATACCATGTTGGGAATAAATGAAGAGATGTTTATTCCTGGGAACCCTAGGCTCTCTTATATAAAGGAGAGACCTATGGATAAATTACATAAGATGAATATAATGAAATAAAATAATGAAAAAGTATATAGGAACACAGAAATATCTCTACATATTTCCCGTATAAGCTCATGGGAATAAACAGCAGACATTTTCACCAAGGCTTTACTCAGATGATCCTTTCAGAAGTGCACATCCAAGCTGAGCATGATTGACATATATGCTCCATCTTGAGGGGGAGTGTAGAGATATTATTATGCATATGTACTCGTTTTCTCGGTTTATGTTTTTTTCTTATGTTCTATGTAATTTACCCATGGGCTTTTCCTCTATATAAGAGAGCCATAAGATACTTTGGAATACAACTCATTATTTTCCGAACAGTATGTGAGAAAAAAAGTTATCATGTGCATTAAGTTTAATACATGCAGTCCTGATTGGAACAGATAAATAATTTTTCACAAAGTGCAATTTGTAGCTAGAATGTTCATTGCTGAAGAAGTGGTCTTCTGTTACACAAGCTTATTTTTCATTATATCATGCCCGATAAAGCATAGAGTCAGGCATAAGGAGTCAGAGTCGCAAGCTCAAGAAGTAAACTAAAGGTTACCTTCTTAGTAGAATGCATGTATGCACTCTCTTAGACAAAAAACCACTGCTGCACAACCAAATCAAATGTTTCGAAAGCACCATTTTGTAGCAATGAGCAAGCAGACAATCATGACTTCAGTAGAACCATTTGATTATCTCAACAGTGCCGCGTAATATGCTTGAATGCTATACAGTTACCTGTTGTTTTCACATAAAGGGTAATTACCATGCTTTTGTCTCAACTATTTCGAGCCTATGATTGGAAAAACCTTTGGTATTCTATATGTCCACCAAACCTAATTACACTACCGACATAGAATGCAAGAATCCGATTAAATGATCTCTAACTTCTATGTAAATAGGCGAGTGAGCTCTCACCGGCATAGGCTAAAACAAATTCATGTCTATTGCACTATTATTTTAGTTTTTGTATGGCAATCTTTCTTTCCTTTTTATGTATTAGTCCAATAAAGGAACTGTGTAGCCTAATTGAGCAACTTCTTTTCTGCCTCTTGGGATTCTCTCTCTCTCTAGTCTAGGTTTCCACAGTAGTCATTCGTTTATACCATTTCCACATGGTATCAGATTCACAGTCTTAGGCCCTTGACCTATCTTGGAACACTAGCCTCACCTCCGAGAACCTCCTGCCATCACGGATTCCATCGCAGTGGCTACAAGTAGAAGCGTCAATGGTAGCTGCTCACTAGCAGCGCCACCAACCACAGTAGTGCTCCAGGTGGCTGCTCATGCAATCCGTTATCTCACCCAACAGGTGCTTCAGGTCTTATGACCTTGGTACACACGTGTGATATGCTTGGAATCATAACCATCTAACCCATGATGAAGAACCGTTGTATACACCCCCTCTTATCGTACCATACTGCAGCAAGATGGGGGTCTCGTTGCTTGGTCAGTGAGCCTGTGGGGAGGTCTATGGGGGGAGCAGGTGCGCGGAGCAGGTGCGCTCTCCACCGCGGGGGTGTGGGGGCAGGCGCTCCTGAAGAAATTTTTTATGAGCAATTATATTTGTATTCGGGTATATGGATTCATTTGTATTAGGTATCCGTCTGTACGCGAGTAGTATATAAACTCTCATAGGGTTAGGGCTTTTAGTATCCTTTCTATTTTCTTCTTCTCCACATAGTGAAAACCAATCGTCGCCATCCAAGGACATATCCCAGTTACATGTAAATCTTCTAAATCTGTGTATCTTCATGCTTGCGTAATCAATTGTGTTTATCCGTGCTTACGCGATTCTTAATAACACCCCTTGAGGCATTGGTTTCTCGCTATGAACAGTTATGAATTCCCCCAAATTTTCGGATCGTGTGTTTTTGCCAGCATGGCCCGGTCTAATCCCTTAAATCCGATATTGAAGTTTGTAAAGCACCTACAAGAGAGGTGGGAGTGTTGTGTATCTAAGTATATACACACAACCTCCCTACTATACTTGTGAATACAAGTGATGCGTTGTACTTTTTATTTTTTGTAAAATAACCAAAAGTCACAACCTTTGATGTGCCTTTTGGATTTGGATGTCTCTTTTACGTGAAAGGTTGCATATTTTAATGGGTTAAATCCCTAGATAAAGTAACCTATTCATTTGTAATAGGGAGATGAAATGAAGTAAAAGTTGAGAAGCCATTAGCTTTATCCTCCTTTCCCCTTCGAATTTCTTTCTCTTCTTAAATCCTCCAATCCACTCCTCTCTTCCCTTATCTTCTCCCTTCCCACGTAGCTTTGCATGCTCCTCCCTATCCCCTTGCCCCAATTTCTTCTCTTCTCATCCCTCAACAATTCTTCCTTAATTTCTTATCCATATCAATTGGTATCAAAGCATGGAGCACGAATGATTCAATGATCTTGTCAACATTGGAAAATGATGTTCAACTTGAGTTGTCTTAGACAAAGCTCACGGTCTCTACATAAGATATTCAAGAGTCGCATTCTATCAAGTATTGAGGTGCAACTATGGATGAATTCATGGCTATAAGAAGGCACAATCAATCAAGATGAAGATTTGCACAACGCAACATCAATACAACATAGGTTTGATGAAAATATATTCATTTAAAATGAAGATTTCATTGTTTCAATTATTGTACAAGAAAATAATGAAGATACTAAACACATTTTCGATGAAGGTCCTGCTGATAAAGAGTTTGAAGTTCTCGACTTATTTGCATATAAAGCCGTTGTCCAAATGACTGGTGCTTCACTAGCACTTTCTTCCTTGCAAAAATCCAACCAAGTAACGCCCGCTTCTATTGAGGCGTCAGACTCACCACCACTACTACCCTCACCAACATTGGTTGCTTTGCGGCCCATTGGCAATGCCAACAGCACTCCGTTGATCCGTTAACACCTCCCATGCGCGCGACCCTGCAAAGAGCGATGTCAAGCCCCGTTCGACCTTCCAATGAGGGTGTTATCACTGGCATAGCTCTCCCCACCGTCAATATAGATGCAACCGACCAACCCGATGTCGCTACCATGGTCAATTAAGAGGCACAATATGGTGCAGTGGGAAATTACGGAGACACGCTCTAGTGGGAAAGAATTACAAACGTAATGTTGAAAGAAAAAGAAAGTGGTTTTCTGACAAATTCCGATGGATTTCTTTTCTGCCGAACTCGAAGTAAATATACAAAAGTACTCCTAGAATGTCATCAATAAATGTAATGAAGCACTTGTAGCCATTATGAGTAGGAATATTAGCAGGATCCCAAACATCATAGTGGATTAGCTCAAAGCCTTCACTTATCTTCCTTTCAGAAGCCAAATATGTTGCACGAGTGCGCTTTGCTTTCAAACAGACATTGCACACTAGGTTTGTAGAGATCAAGTCTTTAAATAATGAAGGAAACAATTAAGATAACCAAATGGTAGATGAGCAAGATGCTTGTGCCATTGCATGACCTAACTTTTGCAATCATTCTTGTCCTTCCTTCCTCGAATCGTAGTCATTAAAGCATATTCACTTTAACCGGTAAATGATACAAACCTTCTAAAACCACACCAATCCCAAGTGCCCTTCATGTTTCCAAGTCATGTAACATACATCTATCAGATGAAAAAACAAGTTCACAATTCAATTCGTTTGTTATCTTACCAACAGAAAGGAGATTTAGAGGCATATAAAGAACATGAAGAGCAATATGAATAGCGAATTTATCAAGAAGGGATACACTTCCTTTCCCAACCATAGTAACATTCGATCTATCAACAAGGACGACATGATACCTTCTTGAAGCCAATTTGTAGGCTCTAAAGAGTTTTGGATCACCAGTCATATAGTCAGTAGCACCACTATCGATTACCCACTCGAGTGTTGGATCACCCGCCATGAGAAGAGAACATGCCCACATAACCTTCTGAACACAACCGATACAATCTCTGATTATAACACACAACCTTCATGATTAGGTTGAACTAGAGCCACAATGTGAAGAACAGTAGTAATTCTCACAACTTTGAGAGTTGGAGCTCACCACCAATCACAAATGAATCTATTCTTCAGTCCAAAGAAGACCAGAAGGAAAGAAACAACTGCAAGCAGGGGCTAACCGCAGACACAGAAAACATCAAAAAACAAAACTTTCTCCAGTCCATGCACGAGCTTCTGGAAGTCCATATTGTTTCCCTCTATAGCCCAACAACATTATCCTCAATCGCCTCTCGCATTTTATCATTAATGTTGTAAGAGGAATTATGTTGAACACATTGTGTGCACCTTAAAACCACGCCTCTCCAAGAGCCACCAACAACATCCACCCATAAAAGCACCACAACAAGAGAGCAACCTCAACAACTACATGACAAACTAAGAATGGCAAAGCACCCAACTAGAGAACGAGCACAGAAGAGGGCCTCCAAGGGTCCTGACGGGTCCCAACCCTAAAACAGTTGCACCGCAAGTAGAAGCAACGGAAAACAATGTTGCATGATCAACCACAAGCTCGAGAAACACAACAGCCGCATCGACGAGAGTGCGGACCTCTCAAGCGAAGAAGGTAGCCCCGAAAGTTGGCAGTAGAGCACGAGGCTCTGATACCATGTAGAGAAAGAACCACGACACGCACGGAGACACAAAAGATAAGATTTATGTGGAAACCCTCCAAATCGGAGGGAGAAGCCCATGTGGTTGCAGATCCTTGTTGCTCAATAAACTTCCTCTGTTCTTCTCTTTCATATATCTCATAACCTAGGTGGGGTGAGTTACATAAGAGAACCCAGTGGGTAAATGGATCCTCGCTCATGATCCATTACCATGGAAGAGATAACTTAACAAGGGCATAGGCAATGTTGTAACAAATTGAGGATGATACAAGCTGATCATGATAGATATCCTATGCTCTAGGTCATAGGCAATGTTCTATTAATATTAAGGACTAGTGGCTACATATATTAGTACTATTACTGGTACTTCTAATTTTAATGTTTACCAGGTTTCTTCTCTAAATCAGGAGGCTTAGGGTTCTATACGTGAATAAAAGGCTACTCATACCCTTCCACTTTGACTAAGCTTGACAAATTGATATTATGTTCGAGCAGAAGCTAAAGGTTACTTTCTTAAAAGAGTGCATGTAGGCACTCTCTTCGACAAAATACCACTACTGCGTAACCAAAATAAAATGCACTGCATCGTAGAATGATGACGCTCATGGTTTCAGTGGAATCATTTTGTTTATCTCAAAATCGCCGCATAATATGCTTGAATGATGTACTGTTACCTGTTATTTTCTCATTAGAGTTAATTGGCATGTTGTTTTCTCCATTATTTGAGCTTGTGATTGGAATTACCTATGACATTCTGCGTCCTCAGGATATAATTATGATAAATACTATTAAATGGTCTTTTTTACAAGTGCCTCTGTTCCTCAAGTAAACCTGACAACCATACGGTGCCCAAGTTCTCACTGTCGCAAAGATAGACCAATCTTTGCTTAGTAGTTATTGCTAAAACTAAACATCCTACCTCTAGATTGTGCGCCACATTCAAATGACTTCTAACTACACAATAATTAGTTCCATGATATAATTGACATACTACTATAGTTGTAGCAAAGTGGATGTTTAAAAGTTAAAACAATGCAGTTTGAATCAAAACAAATAGGATCTTGTATTGCAATTAAAAAAGACTTGAGTTTGGACAGGGTAGTTGAGGAAATAGTTATCTTCTAGAACCTAATTATGTGGGAGCGGCCACACATTTGGTTTGGCATATAAATATAACTGAAAGACTTTTGGCATGGTCTTGAAGACTAGAAATGTATGCATTATGGATGCCCACCTATGGCCAATGACAAAGCGCATGATAATACCCTTTTCCTCCATCTTCTTCCTCTTTTCACCTGTTAAAATTTGTAAGAGTAATACTAGTCATGTACAACCAAAAGAAATTAACGAGGCGAAAGATGGAACTGAAAAGTAAATGTCATCAACCTTGAGGCATCCATGTTGCACGAACAGAATCCCTTCTTTTGCGACTGCTGAAAGCGGTATTTATTCCTATAACCATCAGATACCTCCTTCTACTGTAGGTTTCATTATGCTTTATGTCATCTGATATATGAGAACCGTTGAATAGAGATTCTTGAGCAGCCCTAGCAGCTGATAATTCCATTTCTAAGTTCGAGATCGTTTTGTCTAATGTCCTGCATATCAAGAAACATCATCACCTTATGCGACAATTTTCAAAAAGAATGGAAAGATTATGAAAAATCAGCCCTACTGTACGGCTTTGTGTGTTTTTGTAGCTTCTCCTACAATGTCCCCAGCGTATTCCTTGTCATCCTTCTGCAAGAGCATAAATCCACAATAGTCAATGTTTAAAAAGGTGCATAGCACTACAACAAGAGGTTGCATTTATTATAGGGGATCCATTTGGCATTCCAGAAATGTCTATTCATCTCAGTGATAATAGTAATACCATAAAAATTGATATCAAAGATAGGTATATCTGATTTTCATCTTTACTCCACATAAAAATTCCCGATTATAACACAGGACATGAAGGCAAAGCTGGAGTTAATTTTCCATACAGTTTTAGGAGTGCATCCTTCCAGAGGTAACTGCAACTTTCTCTCATGGTTTCCATAAGGCACCGTATTTGCATCAGGCAATGTCCACATCCTGCAGCAATCAAGAAGCAATCGGTGCACCAGTTGATTCATATATCCGACACTACAAAGGTGACTAATTTCCAGCCTTTGACAATCCATCTATCTATAAGATTTTAATCTGTATTTCACCTTTATTAAATTTGATAGATTAGTTAAGGGGAAATCCATTTTTTTAACAAATATTGCTGGTCGGGCATAGCAAATGCCTTAAGATCAAGCTAATTCTACAACTGTTCTTCATCATCAGACTAAATAATAATAAATCGGCAGCCAAGTCCAGTTCCCAATCATAGAAAAAAAGTCAAATTATTGACCAAAACTCGAGAGGGGAAAAAACCAGAAACTTCATCAAATCAGAAGACACGGTTCCAGGAAGCAGATCAGATACCCGAGAAGGCAGCAAATTTTACCTGTTAGTGAACACGAGACCTGCACAGAAACTACCAAGGCAGAGCAAGAAGGTCCATTTCCTTGATATATACCGACCATCTCCTCCTCCTCTACTCCTCCAAGACATGATTTTTATCACAACCCACAAAAATCAGAGCCCACCCTCACTCAATCTAATCATTATAACTCTAAACAAAGAGTGCCCACTTCCCAATTATCCACAAGGTACCCAAAACAAGAAAGGAGGAGGGGGGATGGTAAGAGGAGAACGATCCCAACTTTATGCTGTAAAATAAAAAGTTCAAACCATAGCGAAGAGAGGGAGAAGGGGAGAGGGAGAGATCAGAGATCCACCGGTATAGGGGACAAACGGGGTCTTTGTCTTTTACTCCCTATTTCTTTATCCTCCCTCTTCTCCCTCTCTCCCTGTCTCTGCCTCTCTTTGTAGTCAATGCCTTTCTTTCTCGTTAGAAGCTGCGAAGATGGGGAAGATGGGACATCACCAACTTGGGGGTGGATGGAAGATGAGAAACAAAGGCACATCTTGCATTTTGCGGGGGTCCCGCCTGCTGCTCGTCGGTTATATTTATTAATGTTTGGAGCAGGGAAGGTGATTCCTGCAGCATGACCATGTGTAAATCGAGAGGAGCAGTGCGAAGAGTAGTAGGAAAGGTGATTCCTGCCGCATAACCATGTCACTAGGGGTGTAAACGGACCGAACCTGAGCGAACATATGTTTTTGAGGTTCGGTTCGTTTATTTAAGCGAGCCTAAACTTGTGTTCAGGTTCGGTTCGTTTATTTTCGAACCGAATCCGAATCGAACCTCTTTTTAAACGAATCGAACCTAAGCGAATATCGAACTTAAGAATTCTCTAATAAGAGGGAATGAAAAGAAGAGAAATGGAAATATATATGTGTATTTACAGTTAGAATAAATATTCATTTAATTTTTTTTCTTTATCTAACTCATCTTTATTTTTTGAAAAAAATTAGATTAATAAGGATTCGTCTCTTTGAAAAAGTACAATTGTATTATATTTTATATCTATTCAGATGGAGATAAGGAATAAGAATAATGCGGAGATATTCGATAAGTAATGTTTGTACTTGTTATGTTGATTTGAAGATAAAGAAGAGAAAAGTACTAGATCATAGATGATAGATGTTGTAAACATGATGTGACTATTTATTTTTGGATAGTTTATACCGAGATAAAACCTAGTTATCCCGTAAATATCTAGTTATCTCTAGACAAATTTACTTACCCTAGAATAAAAATCACTCATCTCAAAATAAGTCCACTTCTACGGATAAGGATTTGTAAATATGTATATGTGTATGTTTATCGAGCTTTTAACGAATCGAACCTGAGCGAACCTATGAATTTTAGGTTCGGTTCGTTTATTTAATCGAGCCTAAACTTGTGTCCAGGTTCGGTTCGTTTATTTCCGAACCGAATCTGAATCGAACTTTTAGCGAGCCGAACCTGAGCGAATATCGGACTTGAGAATTTTCTTACACCCCTACATGTGACACACGGAAATCTCTCCCCTCCAGAGGGACATAGACGCCCCTGCATATCACAATGGGTCGGTAGTAGTATTATTGCAGGGTCCTATCAATGGGCGGTTTGTTTCCTATTATATGGCAATCCATGTGTTGACAACAGTAAGGACTGAATTTATTTGATCATTAAATCTTTATGGAAGATCATTTGTTGTGTAGCACTGATAATATGTTTTTGTCCACGCAATTAGTATATGAACCGCCGCAGCTTGCTTATGTTCAGAGTGTGGTCGAATGAGTCGTGAGACTAGGTCGAGATATTACTTCACCGAGCGACTATGAAATGTTATATGGATATTTACATACATAATCTTGAGTAGTTTCATAATTATCCTATGAACCCTCAATAATCATGAATTACACTTAGGACCCTCAACATTGCTTAATTCTTATATAACATACCTTTGTGTTAACTTCTATCCAATTTCCCATTAATTATGACAAAATCCATTAAATATTTATATTTTAAACCCTTTAAATTCCTATTATTTACAAATGAGATCACTCTCCCTTCATCCTCCATCCCCTTTCCGAAGACATGGCCTGAGCAACTCATACATGGCTCTCCTCAATGTGCCTCCATCCCCTAACTCCATCCCCCTCGCCTCCCTCAGCCTCTCCTGCACTGCCCTCACCACGTCCCCCTCCATCAGCTCCCTCACCTTCCTCTCTACCTCTTCCTCCCCCCAACCAGCCCCACCACGTACCCCTCCACCACCGTCATCCCCAGGTCCTCCACCATCACAACCCAGTCCATCCTCTGCTCCGCGTACAACAGCCGCCCCGCCATCGCCACCCCTTCCCACAGGGCCTCTAGCACCGACTTCCATATCAGATGCATCACGAAGCCCCCCCAAACACCGCATGGTGTCGCACCACACGCTGCTGTGGCCACGTCCCCACCACTAGCCCTCATCCGCTCGATGAACCTGTGCGGCAGGAAGTCCTCCACGTGGCCCTTTGTGGGGGTCGCGAATATCTGGGAAGGATCCTCATGTGGTCGAGATTGCACCACCCAGAGGAACAGTTGCTTGCTACGCTCCAGTTCAATAGCAGTCTCCTTGATCTGCTTTGCGGATAGTCAGCCCAGGCTGCCAAAGCACAGGAACACCACGCTACCCCTCGGTTGGGTGTCGAGCCATGCAAGGCACCGGTTGGATGGCTTTATCGGATACGTCACGACAAGTGGGCCAATGTAGTGGATCGGAGGGGCGAGCCGTTCTACATCTACAAAGGCGAGGGGGTGAGTTTGGGGGGGAGGGGCACTCGAGGAGGAAGGGGGTTTGGGGTATTTTTCCTTTTTTTTTCTTTTGGTTAACATCGATCATTAGATCGTGGAGTAGTTAGATTAACTCAGTCCTCTGATTGAGTTAATGAAATAAACTAATAGAGGGTTATGAGTGTAAAAAAAGGCATTTTATTCAGTGTCATGGGTCTAATTCATGATTATCGAAGGTCTTGGGATAATCACGAAACTACTTAGGATTATGGATATACATACTCCAATGTTACAGGATGAACGGATGTTTGACCCAAGGTTTTTGAAACCGAACCAGACATCGAACCAGAAACCTTGCTGAAATGGTCGAATCAGGTCGAACCCTGTAATCAAACAGGTTCAACCAGATGATGATGTCATCATTATTTAAAACTGTATTAAACCGGACCGGTGAAAAAAGTGGTTGAACCGGCTAATCAAACCGAAATGAAATAATATATATATATAATATACACTTAAATATACTTGAAATATATATAAAATACATAAATAATCTATATATTTCACACTATACATAAAGTATTTTTCTTATACAACATCAAATATCATACATATCATATATATATATATATTATTTGGACTAGATACTCTATAATATGATAATAGTTTAATTATATTTAAAAACCAATATATACAAAAAGTTGTGTTAGTGTAGTTGGTTAGATGTGTAAAATAGGTAACCAAAGATCATGGTTTCAACTCCTACTTCCAATAAAATTTTCAAGTAATTTAAAAATTAAATGTGATTCAACTTCGATTGAGCTTGGTTAAACCGAGTCAAAAAATGGGTTTAACCGGGCGGGTTAATTAAAATTTGAATAATCAAACCGAACCGGCATATACTGGTTAACCGGATCGGTCCAGGACCGACGAACCGGCCAGTCTGGTCCGATTTCAAAAACACTGGTTTGACTTCTAGGATAACTATTGGAACGAAGTAAAATAACACAAAATGAATTGAAGGGGTCAAGATAGCAATCTTTTTAGCGGGCTGTCTGAATTTCTCCATTTCCAATCATATGGAGTATGTTGTGCCCTTTAGGGTAGGCCTTGAATAAGGTTTGTGATTGGATTTGTTGAAATAGTGGAATTTATTTTTAAAATCCTTATTACATTGACTTCTAAAAATAAGATTATGAAGAAATGACTTGTCATTTCATTTGGAATGTGCAATAAATTTTGAGGTATGTTGAGAAATCTCATAATTAGAATTTCGTCATTATTGTATGTTATTTGCATGTGGCAACTTGGTTTAAAATTTACATCGTCAATCGCATTGTCAATCACATAGTCAATCCATAAAACATAAGCTCATTGTCTTGGAGTTTCTGATTGATGTCTTCTTCTTTCTATTAGTGATGGCGACTACTTTCTACTTTTGTGGCATTCGCAACTTGTATGGTATGATATCACATACTTCATATCTATTGCTTTCTAAAAGTATCTATATATAATATTTTGTATTGATTGTTCTTCCGAGGAGGTTGTTAATTCTATGACATTTTTTGCGCGAACCAACATCTAATACCAACATTAATCTCAATTGGACTTGTTGCAATCTACATTGACTTGGGTCGATTTCAATAATCCAAATTCAGACTAAAAATCGATGGATAAATTCATCATTAATTATGTGAATTGAATTCACTTAAATAATCATTTTGACACGTGTGAATTGAATTCACATATCTGACCAATAAGTCAGGCAGACGATCAAGATCCAAGAAAAGGAGCTGGCCCAAAGTCCAAATCGATTGTTATTCCAAAAAGAGTAAGGGCGCCTTGCTAGAATACAAGGATAACATGGATAATTCTATCATGCTATCCCAACTTATATTTGTTAGAAAATGTTATCCTAAGTAATGCTATCTGATGTCCATGAAAATAAAATTCTCATGATCGATTTAGGATACCGGGACAAATGAAAATCCCAAATCATAATTTGGATATCGGATTTTGCGATATTCTATTTATGAATAAAAGAACTCCCAATTGAAGCGAGACTTCTCAAATAACTTTAAATAATAAATGTTCATTGTAATAAAAAAATCTCATTCCAACCATTTAAACTCAAATATTTTAAACAAAATGTTAAGGTAAATCATATTCTGATGTTTTTTTATCCAAATGTCAGCACATGTCTGAGCAGTTTTGATGTTTCATTAATACATTCCAATTTAGTGTTCTCTAACTTAAAGTTTCTGAAAAATGTCTTTAGCTTCATCACACCTGCTTCAAAATTTGGATACTTTACACAAGTTGATGTGTGAAAGTATGCAGGTCGTGATGTCTGACTGATGATTTTTCATTTGTGTAGATAATGGTCTCCAGTATCCATTTCTTCAAAACAATTCTTTTGTTTCTTTACTCTTCTTAATTTATAATAGATTCCTCTTCCCATCTCCCACATCATCTTTCCCTTCACTCCCATGTTGATATGCATTGAATCCAACCACCTGATCCAGGATTGAAGAACCATTGTATGCATCCCTCTTGCCATACCATACCTCAACAAGCTTGGGGTCTCATTGACAGGTCAACGAGCCTAGTGGGAGGAGAGGGTCTAGGGGGAGCAGGTACGCTCCCTCCAGGGGTGTGGAGGCAGCGTCCTCAACGATTTTTTAATGAGCAATTCTATTTGTATCCAAGCATTTGAGTCTGTTTATATCATTGATCCACCTGTACGGGATTAGTATATAAGCTCCCCTAGGGTTAGGACTCTTTGCACCTGTATTTTCTTCTTCTCCACATAGTGAAAACTGATTACCGCCATCCAAGGACGTATCCTAGTTATAGGTGAAACTTGTAAATCTGTGTGCCTCCATGTTTGCTTTTTTGATCATTTGTGCATGTTCCACTTCCGCTCTTCGCAACAACCTCACTCAATCATCTTTTGTCACTCCCACTTCCACGTCCCTCCACCTTCAACTCCCCTCACTCAATCATCTTTGGGGGCAACCTCCTTTTTATGAATGTTTTCTAGCTAGGTCATCCTCTTCAACAACCTCCTTCAAATTTTTACTTGTGCGGTTTGAACAACGAAGCTTTCCTTTTTTATGATATCCTCCTATCTGGCACATTCTTCCTCTCCGATGGCACCCTCACCATGATGACCTCCTTTTCAACGATGTACTTTTCTTCAACAAACGTAGCGAGCAAAATATTTTTCGATGAAGATCTTCTCCAATATTGTACTCTTCTTTGTCGATATTATTGTCTTTGACTGCACTCACCTTTGATAAGGACCTTCAAAGAAGACACATGTCTTCCTCTCTAACGTCCTCACTCCATGTATCACGAAGAGCTCACAATTGTGATTAAATAGATTCAAAAGGTTGATTAATTTCAATCGTGAAATATTATTTTGTTATGGCTTTATAAATCTCAATGTTTCATATCGAAATAGCATAATAAACATATCTGATATCGAATTAATCGTAATTGTGAGGTAAACCAATTTTGAAATTTTCATGTCAATATATGCCATTAAATCAATTAATCTTACGAACAATTCGATCCAAGATGATTGCACCAAGCATGTTGAGGTGGATTGATGCTTTATTTGGAGAAAGATCGATATTATCCAAATCTAGATACACGATGTTTGTCGAATCGAAATACCAACAAGCATATGTCTTCAACAAAAGCCCTCCTATTACACAACATATGATGAACGTGAAACTGGTTGAATATGATGGACATATATATATATCCAACTTGAGAGGTAGCGTCTAAAGTATTGAAGATTAAATAGATACTATGTTGATTAATTAACTAACCGACATGCACGCATTAGCACACACATGCATGGAGACTCACACATAGTAATCTCATCTCTCTTATAGATAGTGTTGCTTGTGGAAAACTTGGAATAGAAGTTATGCCAAGCTACTTCCCAACTTCTTCATGATATATGGCAACAGAGTAATGAGAAGTGATCTTCTGCAAGTCTGGAGACCCATTCACCCACTCTTCTGCGCATATCAAACCTTCTACTCGTTGTCACCCTTCTTACACAACCTGACCCCCCAGAGAATTGACCATCAAGTTGAGATTAGGTTAGGCTTCCTCTCTCACCCTTCGTCGGAAGCTCAAGACTCTGCCCCTCGTCGCTTTTAATATTTCCATATGCAATAAACTCGACCGGAGCTACGCCCCCGAGTCACCCTACCCTTTGCAAGTGTCTGCACGTGCAATGAACCCCTTCTGACACCCTTACTGCTCCAGCATAGCAGCTCCAGGAAGGACGTCACCGCCAAGCCCATCTGATCATTCTCCCTTCCATCGGAGCACCCCACTCGACGCGGAAGCCCCTCATGAAGATGTTACACTTTGCCGCGAGTCGATCAGACCCTCGGATCACTAGGGCTTCTCGATCGAAGCTCGTCGGTGAGCAGTTCATCCAGCATCTTCCAGAGCCGTTTGATGCACTTTCGCGCCCAGTTCTGATCGTGGTTGTCCATTCACCAACAGTTTGATCAGAACTTGCCATCATCTCAACCGCTTGACCTTGACAACCTACATACTATTGGATCAGGTCTGACTTGTCCGATCTGAAGCGAACATCCGCGACCACTCCTGAGCCGTCAGATCACTTTGCAGAGGGTGATCAGAACCGCCAGAGCCACCATGCATGCCTCACGTGCCTCAGGGTATATTTCGTAGCTCCCCTGCATGTTTTCCTATTTTACTTTAGTCCTTTAAATATAGTTAAAAATATTTATAGTTGGGAACTTGTACTTTTTAGTATTTGCAGTTCAGTCCTTCCGAGTTGGAGTTACGTATGTCCCCATGTGCTTATCTAGTTTATTTGCATTTTCTATCTTGAGCTTTTAAGCTATTATAAAATGAATGGAATGCTTTAGAGTTTGCATTTATGTCGGTGTGAGCCTGGATCACGTGTTGTGTGTGCTTTGGTTGAACAAATTGCTTTATTTCACCCATGTGCTTTTATCGTGTGTTATCTTTTGATCCAGAAAGTTAAAATAATTACATTTTGGTTTCTGTGAACTGTATTTAACTTCTTGGTTTTTTATTGAACTTAATAAACACTAAATTAATTCTAAAAACTGTCTAAAAATTACTATCAAGCTTTTACTAGTGTGTAATGTTTGTGGTAATTTTCGTGAGTTAATTTGCTTGCATTTTCTATTTTTAAAAATTGAAAACCCTTAAAAAGATGATGTTTACCTTATATAAATTATAAAAATACGAAAAATGATTTAAAACTTCCACAAAAATTCCTGTATATTTTTTCGGTGTGTTTTATCTTCAATTTAAATTGTGTTTGAAAACCCTTATAAAAACTTTAAAAATCACAAAATAACAAAAAACTTATAAAAATCATATAAAATCAAAGAAGAATCTAAATTGTATTTTCAGTTCATGTTTGTAGCTTTTTATCTATACTTTATCTTAAAATTGTCATCCAGGACTTTGGATACTTTAAATATTTTTAATATGCAAATTGGTCCTGATTGTGTACTATTTCGCATTTTTATCACTGTTTGATTTTTAAAAATTCACAAAAACATTTGAAAAATCTAGAAAAATTAACAAAATTACTTTGAAACCCTTAAAACCCAAAAATATATTTAGTTTATTTTTTGAGTTTTTTAGCTATCTTGAAAATCCAAAAAGAGTGGTGTGTGTGTGCCTTGTATTTTTGTGCGTGTTTGCTTTTTATTGATTTTTTTGAAAAATTAAAAAACCGCTAAGAAATTGTTTTCATTTGATATTTGACTAAGTTTGTAAATCATGCTCCTTGTGTTCGACCTTGGTCGCTATACCGGGTAAAGAAAATAGAGAGACCACTTACATTCCTTGCTTTATTTCTTGAGTGGTTTAGTTTTCTCGTTGAGTCAGTAGATTGATTAGGGTCACAATGACCTTTGTTTATCGTGATACTTAACCCTAGTTAGTTGGCCGCTCATCAGCTTTATCTAAAACGTGCTTAGCTTGTTTGAATCGAGATTATGTTGTTTCTATGGATGGCTGACCTGTTTGTAGTTCTTACTCCAGTTCATGCTTGCATTACTAATCTTTTATTTCGTGCTTAGTACCATCTGGGCTAAGATTTCAAATCTCGATCTCGATTTTATTTCGAGATGGTAAAAAATAAAATAATTTCGAAAGTTTATCAAAATTCCGGCTAAAATCGGCCTAGATTTGTTAAGGAAGGGCCCATATTGAGATTTTGATTTTTGTTTTTGTGAAGTGTTGAAATCGAAATTTCCTAAAATTTGAAACACTGTTGTGAAAGATGTAACCTGAATTAAAAAAAAAACTAGCAAAAATGAGCTACCATTTTTCTCCTGTCTGGTTTTGATTATGGTTTTGGTTGCTTAAAAACAAAGCATAGTCCCGAAAGTGCAAATTATACAATATTTAAGTTTACGTACAAATTAGGCCACATGTGTTGCTGAAACATGCAGCCATTGTCACCATTCGCTATTTTAATCCTTTTATAAAAGAAACCGGACAGAAAATATGCTGTAATGGTTTGTAGATTTTCCTGTTCATTTTGTAATAAAAAGATGTTGACGTCAACGATAATTATTGCGATATACTAAAAGCACTGATTATATTAAAGTTGCACAATTTAACGAGATGTTGAAAGGGACAATACGATAGGTACCGCGAGCGAAGAATCTGCGGATTTTATTTTTAATTACTTTGGTTTTGATCTGTTACTTTAAGCAAATATAATGTCTTGATTTAACTAACTAACTTGGTGCTAAATGCCAATCGTGATCGGTACGACCCAGAAATAAATAATGTCATCTATGTAGAGGAGTGATCTTATGAGACCAAAAAATTGTGAGAGCATGAGAGGAATGATTCTGGACCACATGATTCTATTTTCTCTCTCTTCTGATTTTCTCTCTTCTGGGTGAATCATGTGGTCCAGAATCATCCATTCCATGCTCTCATAACTTTTTGCTCTCATAGGATCACTCCTCCATCTATGTATGTATGATATAAGTGTTTATCTCTAATCATTGCGTGAAGATAGTGATATGTAGAACAAAGCATATCCCCGCAGTGTTAAAATGTGCTTTGTGGATAAATTAAGAAAAGGTTTTGCTTATCGTGTACCCTAATCCAAACTTTACTTCGTGGAGGGAGATGTCCGTGCAGAGATCACGTGACATAACACATGCTACGAAATACTCATCTTCCCCACCCCCGCTCTCATGGTGTTCTTTTTATAGTAAATAAATTATAGGGTTTTTTAAACTTGTGCTCCTTCAACATTTTGTAGTTACAATTATGTCCCTATCTTTTTTTTACAATAACACTTGTGCTCATATATTCTTACAAAACTTACAATTCTGCTCTTCTAATTTTACATTTGTGCCTCTATATTACATCAACAGAAAAGTAGTTCCTCGTGGGAAGAAAATTTTATCGTTGACTATAATGGAATTGTTTTGGAATGCATAGTCTTGCTATTTTCTCTCTGTATTGAGGATTTTCCATGTTGAAATCATTTTGCATAATGATTGTTTATACTTATGATTTGGTTGTGTATTATGTTTCTATTTGCTATAATTTGTTTTGTAGGACATTCAGTTCGTATCCCAATTCGCCACATATAAGCTTCTGGCTAAAAGTGAAAATGAGGGCGGAGTTTAAGTATGAACATGTTTGCTTATTTACTAGACAGTTTATGGATGAGAATGTTTACCATCGTATACAGACTAAAACTCATAGGGCCATTCTGGACCAATTTGAAAATTTTATATACATCCTAGATAGATAACGATCGACCACTTTGTTTGCTCGTAATGATAAATACAATTAAGATTCAAAGAAAGAGGTTTCGTATCAGGTTTTTGGAATTATTTTCAAGGAGACAATAGTCATCTCCTAAGTTGAGAATCGAGTTTGATGACGAGGTCAAGAGATTGTTATTGCTAGCTATTGTTATATATAGCTAGTATTGTGTTTCGAAAGTTTGTATGTGCATGAAGGTTGCTTAGTATGGTATGCAAAAATGACAAGAACGTTAGCCCTTCGATAAAATTGCATCATAGTAGAGAGAAGATTAACACTGCTTTTACATAAAAAAGAATAAATTTAATCGAGAAATAGTTTAAATTTATGTTTACTCCATGCAGAAGAGTTTCAACCAAGAAAAAGAAATTTCTCTTAGACAAGCCGGGGAGGGATTTATTCATCACCGTTACCCCAAGAGCAAAACGAACAAAGTTGGAGAACATCAACTAAAGCCTACTAATTAGTACAAACCGAGGAACGGAGTATATAATAATAAGGATGCTCTCCTCTATGCAGTAGAAACAATCTTTCGATGAAGTGAGGGCGAGACGTCCGATCAAAACTCCTACGGGAAGAGAAATCTCTTCCAAGGCAACCAATGTTCTTCGTCACCTCTAATTATTTTTCCTAGTGTAGATATAAATTTGCATAAACAATGAATCCGATTTTTTATCGAGCCCTCGAGTCGAAAATCATGGCTTCTACTGCATCAAGAGGGTGGTGGTTCATGGTTGTTGAGGTAGCCATTGCTCGCCGTCGATGAACCTCAAGCTGGTATACATCTCTTCCTCTTGCTTGGTTAGCTTCCTCTCCCACGCCACCCGATTCGAGGTGCTCGATCCCGGCCCCTTGCACGCGAACTCCGCAAACACTATGCTCTGCCTACATCAGGCATCAACCGTCGAGATCAATCTAAGGAACATACACATAAACGAAGAAGCTTGATCAAGATCAATTAATCCATACTCTCGCCCGCGTTGTAGCCACGAGTCCCATCCTTCGGGGACGACGATAGCGGGCATGTAGGTGTCGTAGAAGATGACCCTAGAATACGCGTTCCATGCCCTCCCCAGGTAGGTCTTGGTCGATCCGGTTATGGTGCATGACTTGAACACGAACCCGTCCGAAGCGTCTTGATTCTGCCTGCCCTGTGCCGTGATATAACCAGTTTGCAGCCGATTCGATACTTGCAGCGTGCAATTCTACAATTTAGATTATGTTTCACTACAATTAGAGCATAATCGGATGACAAATCTGAAAGTCTTAGATGATATAATCAATATAATCTGTAAAGCTAAATCAAATTTGATCAGGGTGTACGTGGATTTTATCTCATTGATGTGCATCCATTCCTACGTACGATGGATAGCACAGATGATCGAAAGAAGGAATTAACCTCGTAGATGGATTGGCCGATGCCGTAGATGAAATCAACAGCACCTTCTACGCGACACCGGGCGAAGTAGTGACGGCCTTGCCAGTCTGCCAGCGTGTCCTGGAGGCCCTCGAAGCTGCAGTCGTGGAATGCGACCTTGTCGCCGTCCACGTACACCGCCACGGCCCTCTTCACAGGGTTGCTGCCGCCGTTGTACGTATTCTGGGCACGTATGCGTACACGTACAGCATGAGATCAGTTTGCATTAGAATGTATACTCTACAATGCATCCTCACCTTAAAGGTTATCCCCTTCACAACAACATTGTCGGCTTGGGACCAGAACGTCGCGGAGGCCCTCAGGCCGACGTCCGTGGGTTTGAAGTAATCTCCCCACTCGATCGACGTAACCGCACTGCCCTCGCCTTGCAAGTACACGAATCCCTTTGTCTTCGGTATCACGACCTTCTCCCTGGAGCACAATTCCCGTTGACATCGATGAGATGGTGACCCCGTACAAGTAATGTCTTAGGTAACTATATAACTACTTAACTGGTAGATGCCCTTGATGTGGATCTTGATCCATTGGTTGTTGCCGTCGGGGACGGACGAGATCGCGTCCTTTACGTTGGTGAAGTCTCCATGCCCTAACTTGTCAACGGTAATGGTCTTTGCGATCACGGCATCTTCTCCGTGGACAGCGGCGGTGGAGAGGAGGGAGAGGAGGAAGAGAAGCAGAAGGGACCTCATTGCTCGTAGAGTTGGAGAAGACGGAGTTCCTATACATGCATATATATACACATACGTCTAACAAAAGCTAGATTTTATTCTCAGGCGTTGACATGTGGCCTTCCTATATTCTCTCGTTCACTGCTCAATACCTTCCTCTCAAATGCACCTCTCTCTTCTCCATTCGCACGTTCTATTTCTTTTCTCTTCTCCCCTCCGTCTCTCCTCTTTCTTTCTCTACGTTGACCCATTTCTATATTTAGTAGGCGGATTTTCTCTCTCCTCTTTCTCCTCTCTCCCCTCTCTTCCCCCTCTCTATGCACCCAAAGATAAGTTCATTCATCATCTAAGCATAGACCGCAGAACATAAAACAAACAACCAGTCACCAAAAGAAAATATTTTTTTGAGAAGCAAGAGGGTGAAGTCCCAATGGGGGACCCACCGCAAAAATTATATTAAAATCAGATCAAGAAAGATACATTATCTAAAAGATCAGAGCCGATAGAGGGAGAGGCATACGACAATTACATTTTCAGAGTAAAATCTCTGGTTGCTAAATACAAGATCATTCCTTCCTCCCCAAATAGACCATAAAGCCGCAAAAGGAAGAGCGCAGTCATCCATCGAGTTGCCCCCAAGCGATCTTGCCAGCTGTCAGAAATCAGATTCGCCACTGATAGTGGCCCACGATGCCCCGAGCTCCTGCCAAACCTTAAGCGAAAAAGGACACTTAAAGAATATATGTTCAGCGTCCTCCAGTTGCTCACCACATTTATCACAGCTCGTGTCATCAACTCCAAATAACCTTCCCCTTCTCGCCTTGTCACAAATCCTACCCCTCCTGAGACACCATAGAAAGACTTTGACTCTGCTAGGGATCTTGCTAGCCCATATTATCTTCATGTCCTGAACCACATCTGAATCGACTACATCTGGGCTTTCCCTAAACATGTCGTAGGCCCTCTTCACTGAGAATCTGCCTCCCTCCCAAAGAAAATGGTCCCTCCCATGCGTAATACAAGATGGAGATGGCAATTCCGCTCTCATCCTCGATAAATCCTCCAGCCTTCTCTCTGGGATGGCAGAAAAGAAACGAGGGGCCCACAATCCAAAATCGCAAGCATCCGCCACAGAACACCCTTTGACAGCCGCCAAAGCAAAAAGTCTGGGGAACCTAGCACTCAGGGCTCCCTCGCCAGTCCAGTCATCCTGCCAGAATCTGAATACCTCCCCGGATCCTACCTCAGGCCTCAATTGCTCTTGTAACATCGGCAGGATGTCTCGAATACCGCTCCAAAGCGACGATTCAAACCTTATTCTCCTTGCCTCAAGAGAACCACCAACTCTGTAGATACTGCGAAGTAACTTGATGACCAAACTGTCATTTTTGCCCCAAATCTGTACTAACCACTTTGCCAGAAGGGCCTTATTCATACTGCAAATGTCTCTAACACCCAAACCTCCCTTGCTTTTTTTCTGCGTGATCTCCTCCCATCGGACTAGGTGAATGCCAGACCTATGTTGCCTCCCATCTGACCAAAAAAATCTTCGCATCATTTTCTCTATCTTTTTTCTTATACATGCCGGCATTAGACGAGTTGATATGAAAGATATCGGTATCGCCGACAAGACATGCTTCAACAGCGTCAATTTTCCGCCCTTTGAAAGCATCACTGCCTTCCAACCCGCCAATCTTTGCTCAATCTTTTGGAGAACCATGTCCCAATCTGATTTTTTGAGTCTGCCAGCCACCAACGAGAGTCCCAAGTAAGTAATAGGTAAGTTTCCCAAGGGGCATGCCAAGCACTCCGCCCCATTTCCGCCCTCCACTTCATCCATCCCGAACTGGATGACAACAGATTTGCTTCTGTTTATGTTGAGACCTGAGATATTATTGAAGATGCTAACTAGTTGTCTGGCCCTTCTGTCCATCTCCTCGGACCCTCCTAAGAATATCACCGTGTCATCAGCATATTGTAATAAGGGCACCGAAAAAGAATCTGCCCGGAAGCCCTCACACCACCCGCCATCCACCGCTCTCCTAAACATGACCGCTAAAGCATCAGCTACCAAAACAAAGAGCATCGGTGCGAGCGGGCACCCCTGCCTTACCCCCCTCTGTGGCCGGAAGAATCCACCATCCGGCTTCCCATTCACGAGGATCGTGAAGGAAGCAGTTGTTACGCACCTCTTCATCCAGACAATACAGGGCTCAGGAAAATATAAAGCATAAAGAACAACAAAAAAACATGCATCCAGACATGAAAACATGATCAACCACTCGAGTGGCGAGACTTGAACTAGCCGCTTATTCAGTACCCATCAAACAGGAGCATTCATCGGTCGGTCGATATATGGGTATTCGAAGTCCATGGATCGAAGCACCGGATTTCAAGAGTTACATCGCACTGGTTTTTTTTAACACAACCGATGGTATCTTCGAATTATTTTCACCCGCTCCCGTATCATGTGGAAGTTGCGTTCCCACATTATAATTCGCCATTAGTGCGTAGTAACACATGAAATCGCCTCAGTAGCTCGTACCGGATGGAAGACCCTCGTCAGAAATCTGTGTTCAATTGGAATGGGAAGGAGAAACCCCCATCCTAGCTCGATCGTTGAGCTTGGTCCTTGGTAAGTTTGACTTGTGTCCTGGTGCGCTATGTGGGAACGTGTTTTTTCTAATTGTTGAGTCAATGTAGGTGTATCCATATCACTTATTTTGAGACGGATTTGAATTTGAAACTTACTACACATGCTGTAGTTTGGAATTCCCTTATGGTATCCGAACCCAAATATATATGCGTACAAATAAATATGTACATATGCATACATACAAACATATACATATAGGTGTTTGTGTTTGTGTTTCACATTATTTAAGCTAGTTAAACCTAATCCATATCCAATTATTTTCAACTCAATTATATAGAAGCTTCGCAATCTCTCCATGTTCATTCACTGATTCCTATTCAACGGTATTTGTATAGATCTAATATCCACATTACTTAATCACACTACAAGAAAAATGAGTTGTGGCTACGGAATATGGCTACGGAAACTTGTGGTCACGATAATTCCGTGACCACTAATTTCTCGTAGCCACAATCCGTGGTCAAAGTCTTCATATAAGAGTTGTGGTCACGATAAGTTCTGTGGCCACTTGTAGTGGCCACGACATATTCGTGGCTAGAGAACTCTCGCGACGAGACTTGTAGCTACGGCTACTGGCCACGACGTGTCGTAGCCAGAGCCTAATTCTGTAGCCACAAATCCTATATCCGTGGCTATAGTTCTGTAGCCACAACTTGTTTACCTTGTAGTGTCAATAAAGACGAACCATCCAATTAATACAAGTCCATGATATTCCTTCACAAGTGTTGCATGCGTTCGATGTCTACAATCTGACTTAATTCACACATTATGTGTTATGTAACAACTAAACGTTAACATGTTTTGCATCTTCAATATTACCAATTAATATACAATTCCAACACTGGGGTCGAGCACCATAAAGACTTGTATAATCCAAAAACTCTGGTCTTAACTTGGGTTATCTCAGTTGCTATCATTAGCGCAGAATCCATGGATGTTATTTCTAATAATTTTGATGTGTATCTTTTTCTTTAATTAAATATAATCTCTTGACGTAACTTATCTGAGACCAAGCATGATCGGTACGATCCAAATATAAATATGGTTTTTATACTTGTGTCTCTCAGAAACTCTATTATTACAGTTATACCCGTTTTGCAATAACAGTGATTATAACGTACATGGTTTTGCCCCCTCGATTACCTAGAACTTCGGACCCACACAGGATCAAACTGGACTTCTTCGATCACAACCTAAAATGCTTAAGTTCAACAACTTTGCTGGAATGACCCCGAAGGTACATATTTTGATATTTCCCCCTCTATTGCTAGATCATACAATTATGCATGATGTGTTTCTAAATGTTATCGGCCATCGTTTTTAGCATTGCCATAGAAAAATACAAAAAATAGGTCATTATGATCAAGTTAGAAAGGTGCTCACATACATTTACTTGAATCTAGAGAAAAAAATTGGCAACGAATTTTCTATCTCCGGTTTGATCGATAAGTCATTAGGGATGAAAACGAATGTGAATATATTCGTATCCAATCCGCTATCGTATTCGTTTTATATATATTTTGACATTCGTATTCGTATTCGTTTTAAAATGGATGCGGATATGGATGTCACTTTAACATTCGTTAATATTCGCATTCGTATTCGTATATTCGTTTTCGAACATAAGTATAGTAATATATTTATTTATTGTGTGTAACAACATTTTATGATTGCATTCACCATCGTTGATATAATTTTTATGAAATTGCATTATCTGGTATATCTGTTTTATGCTTAAACCATCCTAAACATGTGTATTAGTAAATTATTTTTGTTATTATTCGTATCTGATTCGTATTCGTTTTACTTTCGTATTCATTTTTAAGGATATGGTAACATAATTTTCACATTCGTCAATATTCGTATCCGCATTCGTATTCGTATTTATAAATGGATAAGGATATGATTATACATACATTCGTATCCGTATCTGACCATTTTCATCCCTCTAAGTCAATGTGACTGATCAATCTATCTGGTCAATTAGGTCAGATGAACGATTGATTAGAGTGACGAAGCATTCTTACAAAATTCATTGTACCATCCTTCTATTATTACATTCATGCCTTATATTACATCAAAGAAAAGGAAATACTATAAACTTTGTAAGAATACAAGGGTACACACGTTATTGCAAAAAAATAGAGGCATGAATGTAATTGTAGAATCTCAAAGGAGCGCATGTGCAAGAAAACCCAAATAAAATAATATTTCTTCTTTGCATAAAATGTACAATTTTCATATACGTTATATATATTGATCTCTAATAAACGCATGAAGATCGTGACTTGTTGAATAAATCATATCCCCGCATGTGTTTAAATGTGTATTGTGGATAAATTTAAGGGTAAATTAAAAAAAGGATAGATCTTTGCATGGATTATCAAATTAGAGGCTGATCTTTAGTTTGCAACAAATAGGAGATCAAAATTTAACTTAACGTTCTAGTCCCCAATGCTGAGAATGCATGGACGGTTCAATCCATGGTTGTAGTTGACGAAATTACTCTTAGTCGCGAGATTATTATTGCTCGCTACTCTTTAGAGGAATCGGGAGACCTTCATGGCTTCTCTTTCTAACTCTGCAATCAACAAAGTTGTTTCTTTTGAGGTTGTCAAGGTAGGTGTAGTCAACAAAAACAAAGAGGTAAACTTCAAGGTAGTTCTCATGAGAGGGACTAATTAAAGAATGGTAGAGTGTGATATAGAAAAAGAGCTAAATTCGAGATCAAAGTACAAGGACTCAGAATGTTTTTCTACAAGGAATATAAGCTTAAATTCAATTGGATCGGCCAGTCTAAGCCTTATTTAATTCCAAATATACCATATTAATGCACTTGTAACATTAATCTAATTATTGATCCTGTTGGAGTATTCGTTGGATGGGGTAAATGGATCTTCTTCAAGATCCATTTACCTTGCTACAACTCATGACGCACATAACAAATACTCCAATACCTGCTAGTGTAAATATGAAAGTGCATACAAATGAACTCGATTTGTTCTCGACCTCTCTAGTCGAAATCCTGGCTTCTACTGCTTCAACCTGGTGGTGGTTGTTGAGGTAGCCATTCCTCGCCGTCGATGAACCTCAAGCCGGTATACATCTCCTCCTCTTGCTCGGTTAGCTTCCTCTCCCACGCCACCCGATTCGAGGTGCTCGATCCCGGCCCCTTGCACGCGAACTCCGCAAACACTATGCTCTGCCTACATCAGGCATCAACCGTCGAGACCAATCTAAGGAACATACACATAAACGAAGAAGCTTAATCAAGATCAATTAATCCATACTCTCGCCCGCGTTGTAGCCACGAGTCCCATCCTTCCGGGACGACGATATCGGGCATGTAGGTGTCGTAGAAGATGACCCTAGAATACGCGTTCCATGCCCTCCCCAGGTAGGTCTTGCTCGATCCGGTTATGGTGCATGACTTGAACACGAACCCGTCCGTGGCGTCTTGATTCTGCCTGCCTTGAGCCGTGATGTAACCAGCTTGCGGCCGATTCGATACTTGCAGTGTGCAATTCTACCATTTAGGTTATGTTTCAATCCAATCTCATTAGCTAAGCTGAATCAATCTGATAAAATAACACTGACCTCGTAGATGGATTGGCCCAGGCCGAAGATGAAATCAACAGCACCTTCTATGTGAGACCGGGCGAAGTAGTGACGACCTCGCCAGTCCGCCAGCGTGTCCTGGAGGCCCTCGAAGCTGCAGTCGTGGAATGCGACCTTGTCGCCGTCCACGCATGCCGCCAATGCCCTCTTCATAGGGTTGCCGCCACCGTTGTACGTATTCTGTACGCGTATGCATACACGAATTGCATGGGAACAGTTGCATTAGAAGTATACTCTTACATTTCATCCTCACCTTAAAAGATATCGCCTTCACAACAACGTTGTCGGCCTGGGACCAGAACGTCGCGGTCTCTCTCAGGTCGACAGCGTTGTCGTCGGAGGGCTGAAAGTAATCTCCCCATTCAATTGACGTAACCTTGCTGCCCTCGCCTTGCAGGTACACGAATCCCTTCTTCTTCGGTATCACGACCTTCTCCCTGAAGCACAGCTCCCCATTAACATCGAGCGTGACCCCATACAATTAATGTCGACGTAGGTAACTAACTACTTAACCTGTAGGTGCCCTCGATGTGGATCTTGATCCATTGGTCGTTGCCATCAGGGACGGACGAGATCGCGTCCTGTACGGTGGTGAAGTCTCCATAGCCTAGCTTGTCGACGATAATGGTCTTTGCAATCACGGCACCTTCTCCGAGGATAGTGGCGGTGGAGATGAGGGAGAAGAGGAAGGGGAGCAGTAGGGGCTTCATTGTTCGTGGAGTTGGAGAAGAGGGGCTGATTCTTGTTTATACAGGAAAGGAACCACTATATTATATGTAACGTCTGCTGAAATGTGGGAAACGGTGACACCCGCTGAGAGGTGGAAGCATAAAAGGCCGGTCGGTGGGGACGTGATCCAGTCCCCTGTAACCCGACCCGATTGCGGAACCCCGAACTTGGATAGGTGGATCCGACTTGGGGCCGGCCTATCACTTCACAGACCGGACTTGTGCTTGGACCTTATCCGTGCGCTCGGGCAGTTCGGCTTTGACCCGACCCGAATCGATGCTCAGCCTTGCTGATAATGCCTCCACCTCTCTCTATATATATTGCACTTCTATAACAACTTTATGAGAGACAACTCCATTAGTATAAGGATCAGGAGTCCAATTCATTTTTGATCACTCATGATCCTAACAATGGCTAACATATGCACGCGATGGAAAGAAAGAGCATATTGTAGGGTTGGGCATTTGGTTAGGCCGGCTCGACCTAGTCCAAAATCCGACCCGTATAACCCGACGTAAACTCAAACTCAAAATTTAGTGGGAGGACCATAGGCCTCAAAATGAACATGTATTGATTATCAAGGGGGTTCGGAGCTGAATATGCACAAACCCGCAAGCCCGATAGCCTGACCTATACGATATAATTATATCCAGTATATTTATGTTTGATCCAAATACCATGTTCTAACTTTAATATCCTTATTTCAAGTTTAGAATAAATACTTAGATCCATTAATAATCATACACATTAACATGCATTCAATACATTATTACATTAATATGCAAGATTATTAAATTAATATGCAAGAATGGAATCTGTATCCTCGAGTGTTAGAGCATATACACTGTAAGTAACCTATCTGTATTTGGGTCATAGTGCCCGCATCTACAATATAATATGTAATGGTGAATTGAATGGTGGTTTAAGTTGCCATATATTTTTACCACATTTCTATTTCCAACATACAACTAATATCAGAATCACGAATTAGTTGTCGTACTTAAAGTATTAAACATACATACATGCATAAGAAACAACCAGATAAATGCAAGAAGAACTGAACACATGATATTGATGTACCTAAGTATTAAATTGGGTCAGCCCGACCTGAATCCGACCCGTTTTGTTTGGCCTAGGCTTGGGCTTGAAATTTGAAAATAAAATATGGGCCTAAATTCGACCCATTCACCTATATACTTAAATGAGCTTGAGCTTGATCAACTCAAACTCGACCTGATCCGAACCGATGCCCAACCCTACCATATTACCATATTGTTATCGGAATAAATTTACCAACAGGCTTGTCTCACATTGCGGTGATTTTTGAATGATTGCGTTTACTCACGGGATAAAAATATGGGATAAGAAGGCAGAATAAGGAATACACATTACACGCCGTATATGGCTTTTTCCTGCTTCATATTTTTTCTTTTTCTTTCGACCTTTATTAGGACCCGTTAGCTTGGGAATCGAGGAAGGTAATGTAAGGAATACATGGGTCCATGTATTCTTACATGTATTCTTACAAAAATACTCGATACTGTCCACTTGTTATTACTCTTTTGTCCTTATATTATGCTAACAAAAGGATAATACTATGAGTATAATAAGAATACAAGGGCACATGTGTAATTGCAAAAAGATGTGAATAAAATGTTATTGAAAAATTCGCGAGGGTTCCCTGAGGTTATTGTTATTTGCAAGTGGCTATCGATATTAAGATGAAATCATGTCATAAATTCATGACTGCACTTTTTGTTGCTAGAATTATTTCCATTAGTCCAACCATTTGCAAGCTAATATTGATTTTAATTTTTCTCTTATTGCATCCTTGCTCTATGAGAATGTCAAAAGATTAGTGACATTTGGTGTAAAGCTGCTCTCATCCACGAAACTGAAATCATTATTACAGAGTGGTCCCTTACAAGGACTCTTTAGTTGCTTTCTTCTTTTAATTTTGTTTTATCATTTTCCATGAAAGTTGGCAGTGTAAGATAATATCTTCTTATGTGGATCATAAAATAAGTTGGCAAGTTTAAGATGGCAATCAATTGCACCATTGTCTCTACTTTTCTTTCTAAATGAAGTATTAATTCATTCGTTATCTCTACCATGAAAGTTGACAACAACAAAAATCAAACTAAATTTCAACTTAGTTTTATTTTTTATCCATCATCTTGGATGTTAATTTGAATCGAAAATTGTACGATTTTAACAACTCATGACTAATTAACATCAAGTTAAGTAACTATGTACAATCAATTTCAATAAGTTATTTCATTCGGAGCCACTCTATGGGGCCAGAACAACTCCAAACAAGATCACACTCCGTTGGAAAGAGTAACAAGTCAAGGTGGCAACCCTAATGGTTACCGAGAAAGTCCCTCAAGGAGAAGAGGCAAATGGGGAGATTATGACACTCCACAAAGAGCTATCTACGAGATAAATGCGCCTCGTACACATGAGAATCTTTACCATTTTTCAATCATACATATAGCTAATTTAGTCATTCATACATTTACACTATAAGATCCTTCTTAGCTTGCGATATTAGGCATGTCCCTCCCTTTTTTTGGAATATCAGTTGTGTCCCTAACTTCTTGAACAATTATCATGTGTATCATTCCATTAGTTTGATCATCTATTAGTCGAACTAAAGAATGATTCATTCAAATCATGGTGTAGTTAAGAAGTGCATAACTGTTAATTATCCATCTGATCCTAAACCATCCTTTGTGGTTATTTGAACCCTCAGGTGCTTAATTTGAAGTTTAATACATGATGAATCTTAGATACTTCGTGTTAAAATCTATTTATTATTCCACTGTCTTAAACAATTCAATAAAAATCACTAATATTAACTTGTATTATATTGTAAATAATTCGTGTATAATTAATCTATATTTTCTATTCCTAACATATTGTATTTATTTACTAACCCTTTTTCTTTGTTTTCTATTTTATTAAAAATCCCTAGAAATTAGATTAAATATTATCTATATTTATTTTTGGTTTTACAAAAAAAAATATAAAAATACCGAAACCTTTAAAATTAAGTGTTTTTAAGTCATTAAAAATGCTTGCAAAAATTCGTCTTTGTGCAAATAACTTCTTTTGGCTTTTTGACTAACATGAAACTTGTAGATCTCGATGAGATCTACAAGATTCATGTTTTGACTTTTTTCTAATTCATCCCCCTACTATTTCTTTCAGTTTTTTTCTTTATTTTTGATTTTTCAGAAAAAAATCAATAATTTGTACCAATAGATCATATGCCTCTTAATATAAAATTCGTACCTAAAAATAATATATTTTACCTCAAATCAACCTATATTGGATAATTTCTTCAATCGATCAACTTATAATAGATTCCTACCCTAATCTTATTGGTTATCCATTTTTGTAGAATCGAACTATAGAATGAATCGATCTTCATACAATCTCAATATCACTTATACAAATACGAGGTTTGATTCACAATCTATTTTTTTTATAAAAAAATCATTTATGATCAAACATCATATATTATTCATTAGTCTTATTTATTATCAAGTAAAATGGTCAAATGCACATATATTCTTGATCGACGTATTTTTCTTCATGAACATTAATATTTCCCGTTATTGATAAAAAAATAAAATTAGGTATTTATATTTTTGATTTGATACAGATTCAGAACAAGTGTAGTTTATGTTGTAATTAATCAAAATCCATATATTGAATTTATAATAATTAAAATACTTGAATATAACTTTTTTTAAAGAAAAAAAGATATAAATATCATTCACAAAAAAATCCGACATTGTGGAATATATATGATATCAGTTTATTTTACATTGAATAAAAAGATATAGTTGATTAAAAAATAAGTTCAAAATTGACTATTGTTATATAATGAATAAGTTCAAAATTGATGAAAAATATACGTGAAAACTATAGATATAATTTGTTCCTAACAATTATTGTTATATAATGAATATGATTATACTCTAGTTGGTATACATATTCTTTTAAAACCTTGTACCCTCTTTTCAAAAATGTTCAGGCTCCGTCCCTGACGCCATGAGAGTCACTGAGCACGTTGTAGAGGGAGAGATATTTATGTATACTATTGATGATATTTTCGCTGGTATTAATTTTCGAGTCAAATCATTATTCCAACAACTCACATTTCCCAGCATGATCAACCTACGAGTCATCATTAATTATGAAGTACTTATCTCATGTGGATCGAAACTGATATGAGCGAGGAAGAGTGTGTGATTGATATTATTATCAAACTCAAATAACTTTATTTAACATAACTAACTTATATCTCTTAGCACTTCTTCTGCAAACGAATAACACATAACTACTACTTATTACGCCTTATCCCTCAAAATTATATCCTCCCAATCAAAAATAAATGGAGGATAAATATAACTTATTCTTCCTTGTTTCTGATCCCTTTATTTACTAACCCTCAAATGAACGACCTTTTAATTTAACGACCTTTTAGTTTGTTTGGTAACATGGTTAGGTTGGGCTATAGTAATTTCTTATCAATAGGTTAATCATATGGGCAGTCAATATGTGAACAATACTTATTTGAATTGTTAAGAGAATTGGAATGATAAATGTAATGTAATGTCATATTGTATATGTGTTATATTGTGATTATTTTTATAATTATAATATATTTTTGATGTTTTTTTATTCAAAGGAGGTTAACAAATATTATAGCAAAGAAAATGTGCAATCCATACAACTAACTTACTCAAAAGTGCAGAAGTGAAATTGAGGATAACCCATAACCAAATAGAAGGTACTTTATGTCTACTTAGAATACTTAGAAGGGTCATATATCAATTATTTGGTGATATATCTCCTGATTGTTTTTTATGAAAATAAAACGTTTGATTGTTAAAAAAGAGTTTTTATCAGTTGTGTCCCTTTGAGATATTGTAATTCAGTTATGTCCCTTCTTTTTTAAAAATATCTGTTGTGCCCCCGACTTCTTGTCATTCTATCACTTTTTCTCCCCATGTTAGTTGCATATATCACTAACGCAATCGGGCATTAACTATGAAGACACATCAAGAATTAAATTTAAAAAGTAGACCGAAAAGTACACACCTTCTTCTTCCTCCCCCTCCCCCACATTCCCCATCCTCTTCCTCCTCAATCGCTGCCCCAGCTCCTCCACCCCCGCTCCCCCGCTGCCCTTGCTTCCTCTCCACCCCCACCTCCCCCCTCCACCCTGCTCCTCCCCCCCTGCCCTAGCTCCTCCACTACCGCTCCCCCTCTGCCCCGCTCCTCCCCATGTCGCCCTAGCTTCTCTACCCTCAACCCTCCTTCGCCTCGAGCTCCTCCCCTCGCTGCACTAGCTCCTCCACCCCCACTCCCCTCTGCCCAGCTCCTCTCCTCGCTGCCCCAGCTCCTCCACCTCCTCTCCCCCTTCTCCCCCAGCTCCTCCCCACTCTTCCCCTATTGCTCGTCCGCCTAAACATGTGAAGCAATGAACTACAGACTGTCGTGCACGAAGCAACATCACAGTATCTAGCCCAACCACTTCTTGTGTCTTGCATGAGCAAACCCTTCCTCACCTGCATCATCATCGTCAAGGAGGACGTCCCCAAAGCCCCCTACTCGACCTTGATCCCGTCGTTGTCAACTCCTACCCTAAGTTCCCCTACTCGAGATCCAAGCTTTCTAGAGATGGGTTGTGCTCTATCTGCTTATGCGAGTACATGGAAGGGGTCGTACTTCGCATGATGCTCGAGTATCAGCACTACTTCCACGCATCGTGCATCGACTCCTGGCTTCGACTTAATGTGTCATGCCCCATGTGCAGATTGAGGGAGATAAAGAGGATGAAGAGGAGCATGTGACTGAGGTGTTTGAATGGTTATGCCCCTCTTAATCGTATCATGGTGTGAAAAAACCATAGTTAAGTTCAGCTCATTGACAGTTAAAGTAACAGAAGGGCACAAATGACAGAACAACAAGAAGTCGGAGGCACAACTGATATTTTCAAAAAAAAAGGACATTGCAATATATCAGAGGGTCCAACTGATAAAAATCCTCTAAAAATTACAAATGCAATCACATATTTAAAAATCTCAGAATTTAATTTTGGACAACATCTTGCATGATACAACTTTTGAAATCATTACATTTTCAAATTCTGCAACCAAAGACATCGATTGAAATGTCAATGAGCAAATCGGTACAAATGTCTTACGGAGAGACCAGCTATCGTATTTGTACTCCTTTCTTAGCCAATACAAATATTGACAAAGACAAGAGAGGGATCATATGGGTCATCCCATCACAATCAATATTGAAAAGGGAACGTACACATGCTCCATTTCAAACAAAAATAAAATATCATATTGTCAATATTAAGATCAAATGATGACATCCAGGACTTCTTATGAGTGTGATCTCTTTGTTGCGGGATTTTTTCCCCATTAGTCCATTCATTTGCATGCTAATATTATTTTTAGTTATCTCTAGTTGCATCTTTATATGAAGGTCAAAAGATTGGTCACATTTTGGTAAAGTTGCTCTCATCCATAAAATTGGAATCACTATTATATAGTGGTCCCTTATAAGGGCTCTTTAGTTACTTTCTTTTGTTACTTTCTTGTTTTGATCTTGTTTTATCATTTCCCCTGGAAGTTGACAAGTCTAAGATGGTCCTCTAATGTGGAACATAAAGTAAGGTTTGGTTTGGTGGGACTATCTATTTATAAAGGTAAGGGAACAAAAGAGGGATCAAAAGGGATTCCTTAGCAATAAGCTAGTATAAGGCAAAATTTTTAAGTGTTCTATGGGGTTGCTCCTTTAGGCAGCCAACATGGCTGTCTCTGTCTAATTTCAATATTTTTTATTTTTTTTCAAAAATATCACCATGTATATTCACATATATATATCCTATATGTCATTCGAATTTCGTCAGAAACGGAGACTCATATGCCCTCCATCTAGAAAATATCGATTACAATAATGTTTAGACTGATGAAATTACCTATTCTAGATGGAGGTCATAGGAGTCTCTGTTTCTGACGAAATTCGAATGACACATAGGAGGGATATAGATGAATATAAGTGATGATATTTTTGAAAAAAATATGAAAAAAATGCAAAAAAATCTGGGCAGGGCACTTCCATTTTTTTTCCAATTTTAAAAGGGGAGAGCGACAACTTTCACAATTCCGCTAAGAAATTCTCATGTGGATCTCACCCTCTCATTTAGGGTTAAGTGATTATCAGCTACCTAGGTTAATTATGTGTCAGTGTATTGTATGATACTGAAAGCAACGATTCAACATCTACAGTAAATGTATCGGTTATGTAAAGAGTGATTTTTTATACGGTGTAAAGTCTAAGATCAAGCATATGGAGACGAAAATATGAGCAAAGATGCCAACTCAAATAATACAAGGCGGAGTTAGAAATCAATGTAGATGTATAATGCTTAATTACACATGGGTTATACCAATGTATATAGATATTCCGATTTTACAAAACAAGGCTGAACTTTAAGTCATGAAACTTTGGGTAAAATATTTTCAAGCTCAGGAAGAGCAAATCTATCCTAAGGATTTTTTTGGCTATTTTTTTAAATAAAGTTGAATAATAAATAAAAATCAATTATCGCAAATGAAGCAAAAATTGCAGCATTTAAGTTATTGGGATTTTAACACTTGTGCCCCTCTGAGATATCGCAATATCAGTTATGCCCCTATCTTTTTGGTAATATCAGTTGTGCTCCTCATTTCTTTCTCCGTCATCAATTGTGCCCTTCCGTCAAATTGACCGTCAAAAAATTAAAATAACCATGGTTTATTCAAACCATGGTGTGGTTAAGAAGGGTATTATGGTCAAAACAAAATCAGGGGCGGAGGAGGAGCTCGAGGGAGGAGCTCGAGGGAGGAGCTCGGGGCGGTGCGGAGAAGGGGGAGGGAGAGCAGGGGGCGGACCCCTTCTGTCGTGCTCATGGTATTGCTGCACGGAACGAGGGGGGAGGGCAGAAGGAGGGGGCGGTGCGGGGAAGGGGGAGGGGGGCAGGGGGTGGCGCCGTGCGGGAGGGGGCAATGCGGGTGATGAATCTCGGATTCATCACTCTAAATCTCATTTATTAAGCTCAAATCCCTCAAAATCAATAGCATATCTGCATCTATTCTGCATAATTAGCATTCATGCATGTTTTCATAAGAATGGCATTTTATCCATCATTTTTGCACAAAATAAGAAGTCAAAAATCCTAGCCAAATTTGACCTGTAAATAGCCTAACTTCTCGGATTTTTAACTCCTTCATGCTAACTCCGAATAACCCAAAACCACCTCTATTGTTTACATATCACTAACAAGAATAAAAGAAAAAATCATTAACCCAAATAAGTGGACCAAAAACCCAAACCGTAGTTTCAGAATTTTCGGACTAAAAGTTACATATCTTCCACACCCAGTGTCCGATTTAATCCTACTCACTTTTGAACTAATGTACATTCAATTACCTTCAAAACAAAACCAAGT
The DNA here is from genome assembly GCA_037367405.1 of Ottelia alismoides. NCBI lineage: Eukaryota > Viridiplantae > Streptophyta > Magnoliopsida > Alismatales > Hydrocharitaceae > Ottelia > Ottelia alismoides. The sequence continues at coordinate 1,665,529 of JAZKJV010000189.1, read as the reverse complement.
TCAAGTGAATCGGAGCTCATATGTGAAAGTTGGGTTTTGGGCCTCTTTTGTACATTGTGTATTTTAGCGGTTTTTGACCAGATATTTTATGTACACATTTTCTTTATTAATAAAAATCTAAAAAATAAGATTTAGGTGTCTTTATTTATCTTTGATTTCTCCATATTTGTTCCGGATTTTTTATCTGATTAAAAATGACAAAAAATTATAAAACCCAAAAATCAAGGTATTCTATGTACATGAGATACCCCAAAAATATCACTTAGTGCATTTGATCGATTTTAGCTTTGTCTTCATGAAAGTTGTAGATCTCATCGAGACGAACAATTTTCGTGAAGGAATTTTTTTGATTCGAGGTCATTTACTATTTCTTTTCGATTTTACAAAATATTTTACCCTCGATTTTTCTGGTGCTGACACGTGGCAGTCTCTGAGGCCGCCATGTGTCAGCGGTTTTTGGGCCCCTTTTTATTCTTTTTCTTTAAAAATTAATTAAAAACCTTCGCACGTGCGTCGTACGTGCCCCTGGGGACGTGCTTCGCACGTGCCACGCCACTCTAAGACCCCCGCCACATGTCTAGATCTGGGCCGTCCGATCTCGGCCGATCGGACGGCCCACCCTCATCTTCAACCTCGTGCCGCCCTCTCCCCTAATCCCGCAACCGCCTCGCAACCTCCGCCGCCTCTCCGCCAACTATCCCCGTGATATCTGCAACGGCCAACCGCCCCGCGACTTCGCCGCACTCCTCGCGCCGCCACCTATCCCCCGCTCATCTCGCAACGACTCCATCGCCGACCCGCTTTTCTTCTCTTCCCTAATTAAGAACATCGTCGCCACCCTGCAACGCCATCCGCCGCTGGGTGCTTCAACGAAGGTGACAGCTCCGCCGAGGCCTCGCCGGCGAGATCCAAGGGTGCTCACTGCCCCTCGTCGCAGATGCCTCCCCTTGGCCCTTGCTGCCCCGCTCTGACCCTCTGTTGAGCCAACGACGCTCACCCTTTTTCTCCGCCAACTCCATCTCCATCAACGACAACCGCAGCTACTCCGACTTCAGCTTCCACCGACGTCGACTCCACCAGCAGCTTCACCGACCCCAGACGCTCCCCCTCGCCTCCGACAGCGACCAACATCTACGACCTTCATCTCCGCCACGTTCAACGCCTCCGAGCGTTGCGTCGAAGCCAACGTTCCTTCTCCGACAAACGAGCTCCGCCCAAGCATCGACGTCTCCTCCACAATGACGCTCACCGACCAAGCATCGACGTCCACTACCTCTATTTCCGACTCCGCCTAACGCCAGGAGGCTCGGCCCCCACGTCGCATCGCCCTCCACTGCTCCGCCTCCTCCTTTCGCCGGCCGAGACCCCCGTCACGTGCGCAGCACGTGAGGACGGGGGTGACGTCAGCCAATGCCATCCGCCTTAGGGGTCACGTGCACACACGTGACCCTATGGGCCATTTGCAGTCACGCGCCTAGAAGATCTTCATATTGCAGAAAAGTCCACACAGAGGTCACGTGCTGTGCACGTGACCCTCTGAGAAATTTACGCAGAACCCCCTCAACTTTTCTGTAATAAAAAACCCCACTGCATTTCTTCATTTCTTTATTATATTTATTGTAATTGCATCTTTACCCCTGTGTTCCCTAATTATTCGAGACTCGTACATTGCATATTTTATTTATTCAAAAATAGCATGATGTTCCTCACTTAATTATCTACATTTTGACATATTGTGAATATCTTTTGTGACTAATGGTTAATTAATAATTAATTATTTTGTGGAAATTTGCATATTTTGCCCAGTTTTTGCTCTAAAATTTGTAGTTGATTAAACATTACTCTAAAAATCCCAGAAAAATCAAATATTGTAGAAATTATTGTGTGTGACATTGTACCCAAAAAGAATTGCATTTGCATGCATAGTTTGCTCTGTAAAAATTATTTTGCACATTTCAGTATTTAATTTTTAATAGGTATTAGATCTCACATTTTTGAGGTTTAAGATTTTTCTGAGATAAATCACCTAGTGATAGATCTTAGATAATTTTGATCCTCGAAAATAAGTAGGTTTAGTATTTATCATAATTAAATATTGAAATCCATTTTACTTGCATTTAAAATCCATAAAAAATTCATATTGCATCCAAAAATCCCAAAAAATTACAGTGCATTCATTTCAATATAATTCACCTCGTGGCCAAGTTTCGTATTCTTCAAACATCGTTTGAACATAGTCGATATAAATATGCTGAAATTGCATCTTGCATCCCTTATTTGAATTAAAAATTTCAAAAAAAGACTGCCTCGAAAACCGTGCACGAACCTTAATAGACATAATTCTAGGTTGTTCCTTTGCCTCCTTGTGATCGACTTTGGGACTTGTCCAAGTAAAATAAACATAAAAACAATCGATTAAAAATTGATTAAATATTCGTGGTTATTTCTTGACCGATTTCGATCGTCGTCTACAACTAACGACATATAAAAACAACTTTTTAAAGCTACGATTTTCGGACCTGTCAGATGGAGATGGCGTCGTTGCCGGGGAGGCAAACAGCTTAGTTTTGTGTTTTGAAATTTCTTTTCGGTTTTCCGCATTCAGGTAGTCTGACCCTCAAATTTTTCATTATAAATACCTTCTTATTTTCTGCATTTATTTTTCAGTATTTATTTCTCTTATTTTATTCTTGATTGATTTTCTGAGTCACTCTCTTACATTTTCTCTCTTATTTTTCTTGCGAGGTACCTGGCGTACGTGGAGCGGTTTTTCAAGAAACCGATGCATCTTCACCGACATCTGTAAAGCCGCAATTAAACTAAGATCGAGTCGAGTCGTGAGAGAGCGTAGAGTCTAGATTTTTAATTTCTGTAATTTTATTTACTTGCTCATTTACAACGGTATCCGTTTGGACTCTCGCGCATGTAAAAAGATATTGAACTTTTCTGTGGTGTGTTGTGGCCTGTTTCACTCTCCGGTGAGGGTGGAGCCCGACTTGAGTGACGATTAGGATAGACCTGTACATACGGCTCTCAGAGCATTTATATTTTTGCTTGTGCTCGTAGGATCTAAGGCCACACTGCACTTTAATTGAGACACACACATATCGTTCAATTTAGCCAAAATTTAAATCAATTCTTCCCGCTAATAGAACTTTCTACTTAGGTGCGGCTTTTATCGGCTAGCATTCATTTAGAATAATTTTTCAATTCTGTATTGCATCCCATGTGGAGATTGCAAGGAGGCACTGTAAGTCTTCTAACTGAGCATACGTCGTTGTTTTTGCGTGCATCAGCTTTTCTCGAACTCCTCCCTCTTGTTTTATCACATAATTCTAAAAGAAATTGGGATAGGATAGTAGACGTGTATTTATACTCATATAATTTCTCGGTGATTGCCTCATTAAAATTGGAACTGCTAAATATAACCGATTTCAAAATAATATATAAAATCAAGAATTTTTGTGGGAGAGCAACTCCCGACCTTGGATAATTTTATTTTTTCCAAGTGAACGAGAGACGACACTTAAGATTAGAACCAAGCTCCGATATTTTTCATTCAGACTACTTATTTTAAAAACGATTAGCCACTTCTCAGTGAGGAATGCAGGTAACCGGTATCCGGTCTGGACTTCCTTAGCAGAGTGGGTGGTTTAAAGGACGTTGTGTAAGGCTCCGTCCTTAAGTAACACAGGTAGCCGTTTTACGGTCCGTACTTATACCTATACTGGTTGAAAGTGGATGCAACTAGTCATACGAACTCGGGTCGTTTTACGGTCCGTGCTTATACCTATACTGGATGAAAGTGGATGCAACTAGTCGTACGAACTCAGGACCGTTTTTAAGAAAATTTTGGCACCTAACAGCTCGCTAAATTTTTGCCAAGATTGATTTATCACCAACTAAAATTAAAAAGATAATAGCCAAACTCTTACGGCTTCATTGTATGAGTTGGTGAACCCAGGATTTGATTTGTGTGTGCATTGGTATGCATGAACCGATACCGAAGATCAAAAGCCGCACATTTGATAAAAATTCTTTTGATTATCCCATCTCTTTCCTCTCTTGATTTAAACCTCATTGTAACATCCGGAATCCGTCAAACCCGAACTCGAACTGATTAGCGTCCGATTAACCCAATAAAGTGATCTGACAACATTAGACAACCTAAATCGACCAATTGATCATGAATCAAAAGTCGTTCGGAAGAAATCGACCAAAAATCGGTCGCACCGCAATACATGCTGTGAAATAGCTGCAACGAAAATTCAGAAACCGCAAAATAAACCGAGACCATCATAAGATCCAATTCGACGAAACAAGACCAACAGAATCAACCGTTCGTCAATCGGAGGTCATTTGATATTTTTCAATCACAAAATTTAACCTTAAACAAAAATCATATCCGAAAATTTCGGGTACTCAAAAACCCAACCGAAAGCATATCAATATTATACTCATATTGATCATCGTTTAGAGATGATCAAAACGAGATGTTTCGCGTCGAAATCCGATGCTCGAGACATGAATACGGTTCACTTTAAGTATGGCAAATAAAGAAAGATATAGTTGAAAAATATATATTAATTAATTAAAATAATTATTACACAGTTCGTTCGGTTATGCATATAAGATAAAAATTTAAATTTGAAATTTGTTTTGTTAATGTTGTTACCGTAGCAGACTGTTTATATCTATATAAAAAAAGATTTATTACTACAGACACCTAATCTAAAGTCTAGTCACTTGGACCCCAAATAGCACACTTGGCCACACTACACACCATCACCTCTCTTATAAATAGACACCCCAAAACCCTTTTGAATGCCTCATCTTTTTCCCATTTTCCCTACCGAAACCTTTTCTTTTGGTTCCAAGAAGCAGTTGGAGCTGCTGCTCCCTCTCCCTTGAAGTTCCAACCATTTCCAGAAGCTGGGAACCTCCTGGAGGTCACTGTTCTTCTTCCATCTTGAGATCAAAAGAAAGGTACAACCATTTTCCTTCCCTCTCTTCTTTTCAACTCCCCGTTTCTTTCCTATCTACCCTTTCTTCCAAATTCTACCAACGAAGAGCTCATGATCCCTCCTTAACCTTTGAAGATAAAACTGAAGCTGCTACCAATCTTCTTCTCCTTGGAGCTCAAGCCAAGTGGTGAAGTTGTGCCTTCCAACCAGCCGGAGTTTACTACTGAAGCAAATTCAGAACAATGGTCCCTGCATGCATGTTCTTTCCATCCTTGAAGAAAAAAGTACAACCCTAGTCCTTTGCTACCATGCATGTGCATCTTAAAACTCTCATCTTGCTACTATACATGTACTAGTCTCAATTCCATGTTGCCCTCTTTGTGGTTACATACACTTCGAATATTGCAAAAAAAATATTCTTGTTGTGGGTCCAAATCTCTGTTTACTATATTGTCCAAGATGGATGTAGTGAGACTTTTGCTTTTCGGTGAACAACTAAAATTTGAGGGGGAATTTGAGAGATAATTTTTCAGTGGCAGCGTTCTAATAACTTTGGGTATAACATAAAATTGATTGTCACTTTCTTTAAAGTTTCAAGCAGATTTGATAAGTCATAAAATTGATTGTCACTTTCTTTAAAGTTTCAAGCAGATTTGATAAGTTGTAGTTCGTAGTCTGTACAAATAACAAATTGACCTGGATTAGATATGCTAATTTACATGAAGCCATTATTCATACTATTGACAGTCAATCTTCATATTAATATACACAAGGTGCTGAACCAAACTAATCAAAAATTGTAAATTTCTGCTTGAAGGGTATTTATTGATGAAAGATGCATTATCTGTTGCATGTGTATATTTAACATGATAAATTAAATGTTTTATTTCTTTGAATGTTGTCTGGACATATGAGTATTATTGAAAACACAAATCTGGAACTTAATTTAATTAAATAAGATTATATTATAACGTCAAATGTTAAATTCACCTTTATTGCATAATCATCAAATGTTATGATATATTTGTATGTTGTATTTATTATTTCTTTTAGTATGTACTGAAGTATGAAATGGTAGATCTTGGTCCTATGTTAACACTACATGTTCTTGTTTAGCTCTATTGTTGAGAAGAGTTATACTTGTAAATAATAAAATAGAAGAATTAAATATTTTTGGTTTCATCCGTGGAGAAAACTTCAAATTTTATTTCATCACAACTTCATAACTTCAATCTTACAAAATCCGAAGGAAATAACAAACCAATAGAAACCAAGCATCTCTACAAATTCTTTAACAAAGTCTTTGAAGATCAATATATATAGGTATGGCAGTAAAATTAATTATGCAGTAGATCAGTCTGATCAAAGTTTGGTAACAAATAGGCTGGGATCTCTCGTCTTAGGGAGAGGCTTCCATGTCATGATTATGTACTGCACACTTATTGGATCAATATCATGATTTGAATTTCCCCTTTTCAAATTAGATGCCAAATAGGAAGTTGTGATCATTTCTATGTCTCATTATAGCAAACAAATAATTAGCTATAATATGGGATAATATAATACAAAGTTGTTCCATGCGAGGGATGGATATAATAGTGGAACCAGAATCTCCTATAATCATTAAGAATAATGCACTTGGAATAAGATGTCAAATCCACCCATACAGAATGAAGTAGAGGAAAGGCCTAAATCGTTAAAATTTTAATGACATTGTTTATAAGCAATCCCTATCATTATAGATACTAGTGTTCCCATTGAGATACAAATGGAATTTATACTCAAATACATCCCTAGGGTCGTAAATTTGTAAGATCGTTGATCAAAAGACCCAGACCTCACAGAGCAGGATAAATAATTTATAAGTGCCGGTCATGGTGGCCCTTACACCTGACCGTGCGAGGGCCGGTGACCCTCAACTGGGCGGAGGAAAGGAAGCCCAGTTTGGGCAGCGGCCGCCAAGTGCGTGGGTTTAGGATTCCAGTCCCTTTTTGATTTTTACGCGAGCTCGCAGTGTTTTTACGCCTCATTGGGATCCCGACTTTAGACCACTTACGCTGACCCTCTGTTTAGGATACCCAGGCGGGGGATCCTTGGTTTTCAGTTTTCGTACGAGCTCGGTTGCCCGTACTAGTCGGGTTGTTTTCTAGAGCGACTTTTCCGGGAAGTCTCTCTCACTCGTCTCAGTGATGTAGTTTGGGAGTAAACATATCCCTCTATTGGACCACGCTTCCAATTAGAGGGCGAGATGGAAGAGCCCTTTTGTTGGCTTCTTCACCGCTTGAGTTTTTCTTTCGCCAACAGACTTAGCGATTCTACATCCAGATTATCCATATCTATATCTATATCTACATCATTGAGAGTTATATCTGGGAGAGTTACTGTAAAGGTTTGGAGGAATTACAATTGTTTTCTAGAGCGACTTTTCTGGGAAGTCTCTCTCACCCGTCTCAGTGGCGTAGTTTGGGAGTAGACCTATCCCTCTATTGGACCGCGCTTCCAATTAGAGGGCGAGACGGAAGAGTCCTTTTGTTGGCTTCTTCACCGCTTGAGTTTTTCTTTCGCCAACAGACTTGGCGATTCTACATCCAGATTATCCATATCTATATCTATATCTACATCATTGAGAGTTATATCTGGGAGAGTTACTGTAAAGGTTTGGAGGAATTACAATTAAAATTGAGATAATTGGAAGTGACTATAATCTGTTTCGAAATCCTTATAAAGATTACAATCAAGTTGAGTAAATGGAAGTAACCACAATTTGAATCGAAATCTCATTAAGCTAGTGGACGTGTTGGGAACTTAGTTAGGATACATTATACAACACCGCATGCCTACGGAGGCACCCCGACCCTAAGACATTCTCCAAGTCTTAGAGTCATAGTGTGAGGTTTCACACGAACCAAGATCACAGACTATCCACTAGACTAAAGAATTTAATAAATCATTATATCTTCTCATCTCACCTTTCCCATCATCAAAATCCACAAAGATGATCTCTGAGTAATATACATACTTATGATCAATGAGTTACCATAGAAATATGTTTATGTGGGAAATGTTGGAATAAGGGCTGATCATGAAAGGTGCTTACTAGAAATTTGGAAACCTCTTACATTTACAAGTAGAATTAAATTTTAATTTGAATTGTTCTCGCCTTTCTACTTGTTACTTTTGAAAATATTAAATGCCTGTTATTTTTATATAACTTATGGGAAGTACCAGTGCCCACTGACGCCTTTTCTTCCTTGCACGCATGGCAGGGAAGGAGCCTTTAGCACAGTAGCGGGTTGATGATTTCAGGAGATAGAGTTTATACTCGATGGTATGGTATTTTGTGTCAGTTTTTGTTCGGTTTATAATATATTATGTTTTTTTTCTCTTCAGTCATATTTTTGGGATATTATATCTATTGTCAGACTTTGTACATGTTGTAGAATATATGGAAGTTAATGAAATAAGATTTTGTTGATAATTGTTCTATGAGCTTGTGGTTATAAATGTTTATGTGAATGTTAGATGAAATTATTGCAGCGCAAAAAAATTCCATGTTTTTCTGTAACATAATGCGATCTCATGTGAAAATAATAGTGCGAATGTGTAATTAACGGGTACCCGGATCCTAAAGGGTTTACAGTTTGGTATCAGAGCAGTGGTACCCCGATACGCACATTCGCAGTATTTCAATTCCGATCGCATTAAGTTCTTGGATAGCGGCAGTCTTCCGACTTGTCGTGAATTCGAGAAGGGAAATACGACATTCAGATTCAATCACCACAGATGTCACCATTTCATTAATTTTTATATTATGTCCCAAGAAGAGAAAAAGCATATATCATATTATCCGCGAACAATAAATTTTATGACTAAAAATGGTTCTCATACAGAGCCATGTCATCCCGATCAGACCAGGAGATGACTAACCAACTAGCACACATACTGACTACTCTTATCGACCTTTCCATGTTCTATTTGATTATGGTGTGACACACTCTTTTCTTGCTTCGAGATTACTTGCTTCTTTAGGAAAAGTCGCAAAGACTCTCTCTTCTTCATATCCCATCCGAGGGCCATGTGGCCAGTTGTTTATCATTTCTCTGATAGTCATGCACTTGCTTGTACTGATTGGCGGTCACGAGATGATCGCAGACTGTCTACTTCTACAGCTTGATGAGTTCGACTTGATTTTGGGCATGGATTGGTATCTACTCATCATACACTGATTGATTGCTTTAGGAAGACGGTTGTCTTCAGGATTCCAGACCTACCCGGGTTCACTTTTGAGGTTACTATGCATGACTCCACCATGGAGTACATTTCAGTGTTGCAAGCTCAGCGACTTGTTGATCAGGGTTGCGATTCATACCTTGCATTTGTTCGGGAGGTATCTGATCAGGAGCCGATGATACAGGACATCCGAGTAGTATTAGAATACCCAAATATTTTTCCTGATGAACTAACAGGATTACCTCCTGAGAGAGAGATCGAGTATGAGATCACATTATTATCCGACACCCAGCCGATCGCGATGGCTCCTTACCGTATGGCACCAGCTGAGTTGCGGGAGCTGAAGGTGCATTTACAAGAGTTACTTTATTTGGAATTCGTGAGGCCGACTTCACCTTGGGGTGCTCCGGTTCTATTTGTCAAAAAGAAGGATGGATCCATGAGGTTATGCATCGACTACAGGCAACTGAATAAGAGAACGGTAAAGAACCGTTGTCCTTTGCCACGCATCGATGATTTGTTTGACCAGCTCCAGGGATCTTCGGTGTTCTCAAAGATCGACCTTCGATCAGGCTATCATCAGCTAAGGATTCGCGAGTCATATATTCCGAAAACAGCTTTTAGGACTCGCTATGGACACTACAAGTTTGTGGTGATGTCGTTTGGGCTCACCAATGCACCTGCGGCGTTCATGGATATGATAAACCGTATCTTTCGTCCATACTTGGACAAGTTTGTAGTGGTGTTCATCGATGATGTACTCATCTATTCACGGAATGAATGGGATCATGAGAATGATCTACGGATTGTTTTGTACACATTGCGAGAGCACAAGGTATAAGCCAAGTTGAACAAGTGTGCGTTCTGGTTATCACAGGTCTCATTTCTAGGGCATGTCATTCTGGGGCAGGTATCGCGGTTAATCCTGCGAAGATTAAGGCAGTCATGTCTGGGAGCAACCCAAGATAGTTACTCAGATTCGGAGTTTCCTCGGGCTAGCGGGTTATTACAGACGCTTTGTCAATGGATTTTCACGCACCGTCCGTCCATTGACACGATTGACGCATAAGGGAGTCCCATTTATTTGGGACGATTCATGTGAACAGGCCTTCCAGATACTAAAGGAGAGATTGACTACAGTTATCTTCGCCTTGAAGATCTGGCGCCACTATCCTTATGGGGTGAATTTCGAGATTTTCACTGATCATAAGAGTCTGAAGTACATCTTTGATCAAATGGAACTAAACATGAGGCAACGCAGATAGTTTGAGCTACTGAAGGATTATGATTGCACGATCTCTTACCATCCCGGTAAGGGAAACGTGATAGCAGATGCACTTAGCAGGAGAGCTCATGCTGAGGGTCTGGTGAACTGGCTATACACATGGGATATGCTCGCATCTTTGACTGATTGGCATCCTCGGGAGAGCGCATCCATTTCTACTACCGTGCCTCCACGACTCAGTAGTTTGTGAGATCGCATTATCGAAGGCCAGAAGACAGATCCTTGGATTTGATACAGATATATGCGCGCTGTCAAGGACGAGGTTGATGATTTTGTTGTGGCAGAGTCTATTTTATGGAAGGCGGGTCGAGTCGTTGTGCCTAACAACGAGCAGTAACGCAGAGATATTCTTGATGAGGCACACAGTTCACGGTTATCGATCCATCCAGGTAGCACGAAGATGTATCGTGATCTGCGCCGATATTTCTGGTGGAATAGAATGAAGCACGATGTGGCGCTACATGTCAGCAGATGCATGACCTGTCAGATGGTCATGGCCGAGCACAGGAGACCACCAGGATTATTGCAGTCTCTCCCCATTCCCGAGTGGAAGTGGGAGAGCATCTTTATGGATTTTGTCACAGGACTACCAAAGACACCGGGTGGGCATGATTCCATTGGGGTCGTTATTGATAGGTTGACCAAGTCAGCCCATTTTATACCTGTCAACACGACTTACACTCCATCCAGATTGGCCAATCTCTATGTGCAGAATATCATTAGACATCATGGTATACCACGGGAGGTGATGTCTGACAGAGATTCAAGGTTTACTTCACATTATTGGCATCAGTTCATGTCAGCACTACAGACAGAGCTGAAGGTGAGTTCTGCCTATCATCCGCAGACAGATGGATAGAGTGAGCGCACCATTCAGACATTAGAGTATTTGCTCCGCGCTTGCACTTTAGAGTGGAGAGGGTCCTGGAAGGATCATCTGCCATTAGTAGAATTCACGTACAACAATAGCTATCATTCCAGTATCGGCATGGCACCATTCGAAGCCCTATACGGGCGGAGATGTCTTACACCTCTCAGATGGCATGAGGTAGGTGATCATGCTCTCTATTTCGTAAATCTCCTGGAGGAGATCGCGAGAGCTGTTGATCTTGTGAGACGAAGGCTTCTGACGACACAGAGCCGCCAGAAAAGGTATGCAGACCGTCAGAGAAGAGATTTGGAGTTTCAGGTATCCAATACTTTCCTATTACTCCTTTTGCGAAATTAGTTAAACCTCATACTAATGGCAATCCCATAAATTACAGGTGGGAGATTGGGTATTCCTCCGTGTATCTCCCATGAAGGGAGTGCAGAGATTCGGTGTTCGTGGCAAGCTGGCGCCACGATACGTCGGACCATTCGAGATTCTTGCGAGAGTGGGGAAAGTGGCCTACCGAGTAGCCCTTCCTCCACATCTATCAGCTATTCACGATGTCTTCCATATATCTAATCTAAGGAAGTATGTGCACAACCCTCGACACGTCATCAATTATGAGAATCTTGATGTGGAGCCTGATTTGACATATGAGGAAAAGCCGGTACAGATACTTGACCGTGCTGTGAAGAACCTTCGCAGTAAGGAGATTCCATTGGTCAAGGTGTTGTGGCACCGACACGGTGTCGACGAAGCGACGTGGGAGACAGAAGCTGACATGCGGGCACGATATCCACAGCTTTTCTGATGTAATCATCAAAATAAGCTTTTGTAATTAGATACATGATAAATATATGGCTTGTTTTCTCTTTGAGATTTTTATGAGTTCAAAACCCTTTGAGATTTTATGGTCATATGAAATCCAAACAAGAACACCTAATGATCTTGATTCGAGTCTCGAGGACGAGACTCCCTTTGAGGTTTTTTTATTTGTAACATCCGGAATCCGCCAAACCCGAACTCGAACCGATTAGCGTCCGATTAAACCAATAAAGTGATCTGACAACATTAGATAACCTAAATCGACTAATTGATCATGAATCAAAAGTCGTTTGGACGAAATCGACCAAAAATCGGTCGCACCGTAATACGTGCCGTGAAAAAGCTGCAACAAAAATTCGGAAACACAAAACAAACCGAGACCATCATAAGATCCGATTCAATGAAACAAGACCAACGGAATCAACCGTTCATCAATCGGAGGTCATTTGATATTTTTCAATCACAAAATTTAACCTTAAACAAAAATCGTATCTGAAAATTTCGGGTACTCAAAACCCAACCGAAAGTATATCAATATTATACTCATATTGATCATCATTTAGAGATGATCAAAACGAGATGTTTAGCGTCGAAATCCGATGCTCGAGACATGAATACGGTTCACTTTAAGTATAGCAAATAAAGAAAGATATAGTTGAAAAATATATATTAATTAATTAAAATAATTATTACATAGTTCGTTCGGTTATGCATATAAGATAAAAATTTAAATTTGAAATTTGTTTTGTTAATGTTGTTACCGTACCAGACTGTTTATATCTATATATAAAAAAGATTAATTGCTACAGACACCTAATCTAAAGTTTAGTCACTTGGACCCCAAATAGCACACTTGGCCACACTACACGCCATCTCCTCTCTTATAAATAGACACCCCAAAACCCTTTTGAATGCTTCATCTTTTTCCCATTTTCCCTACCGAAACCTTTTCTTTTGGTTCCAAGAAGCAGTTGGAGCTGCTGCTCCCTCTCCCTTGAAGTTCCAACCATTTCCAGCAGCTGGGAACCTCCTGAAAGTCACTGTTCTTCTTCCATCTTGAGATCAAAAGAAAGGTACAATCCTTTTCCTTCCCTCTCTTCTTTTCAACTCCCCGTTTCTTTCTTATCTACCCTTTCTTCCAAATTCTACCAACGGAGAGCTCATGATCCCTCCTTAACCTTTGAAGATAAAACTGAAGCTGCTACCAATCTTCTTCTCCTTGGAGCTCAAGCCAAGTGGTGAAGTTGTGCCTTCCAACCAGCCGGAGTTTACTACTGAAGCAAATTCAGAACAACGGTCCCTGCATGCATGTTCTTTCCATCCTTGAAGAAAAAAAAAGTACAACCCCTACTCCTTTGCTGCCATGCATGTGCATCTTAAAACTCTCATATTGCTACTATACATGCACTAGTCTGAATTCCATGTTGCCCTCTTTGTGGTTACATACACTTCGAATATTGCAAAAAAAATGTTCTTGTTGTGGGTCCAAATCTCTGTTTACTATATTGTCCAAGATGGATGCAGTGAGACTTTTGCTTTTCGATGAACAATTAAAATTTGAGGGGGAATTTGAGAGATACTTTTTCAGTGGCAGCATTCTAATAACTTTGGGTATAACATAAAATTGATTGTCACTTTCTTTAAAGTTTCAAGCAGATTTGATAAGTCATAAAATTGATTGTCACTTTCTTTAAAGTTTCAAGCAGATTTGATAAGTTGTAGTTCGTAGTCTGTACAAATAACAAATTGACCTGGATTAGATATGCTAATTTACATGAAGTCATTATTCATACTATTGACAGTCAATCTTCATATTAATATACACAAGGTGCTGAACCAAACTAATCAAAAATTGTAAATTTCTGCTTGAAGGGTATTTATTGATGAAAGATGCATTATCTGTTGCATTTGTATATTCAACATGATAAATTAAATGTTTTATTTTCTTTGAATATTGTCTGGACATATGAGTATTATTGAAAACACAAATCTGGAACTTAATTTAATTAAATAAGATTATATTATAACGTCAAATGTTAAATTCACCTTTATTGCATCATCATCAAATGTTATGATATATTTGTATGTTGTATTTATTATTTCTTTTAGTATGTACTGAAGTATGAAATGGTAGATCTTGGTCCTATGTTAACACTACATGTTCTTGTTTAGCTCTATTGTTGAGAAGAGTTAAACTTGTAAATAATAAAAATAGAAGAATTAAATATTTTTGGTTTCATCCGTGGAGAAAACTTCAAATTTTATTTCATCACAACTTCATAACTTCAATCTTACAAAATCCGAAGGAAATAACAAACCAATAGAAACCAGGCATCTCTACAAATTCTTTAACAAAGTCTTTGAAGATCAATATATATAGGGTATGATAGTAAAATTAATTATGCAGTAGATCAGTCTGATCAAAGTTTGGTAACAAATAGGCTGGGATCTCTCGTCTTAGGGAGAGGCTTCCATGCCATGATTATGTATTGCACACTTATTGGATCAATATCATGATTTGAATTTCCCCTTTTCAAATTAGATGCCAAATACGAAGTTGTGATCATTTCTATGTCTCATTATAGCAAACAAATAATTAGCTATAATATGGGATAATATAATACAATAGTTGTTCCATGCGAGGGATGGATATAATAGTGGAACCAGAATCTCCTATAATCATTAAGAATAATGCACTTGGTATAAGATGTCAAATCCACCCATACAGAATGAAGTAGAGGAAAGGTCTAAATCGTTAAAATTTTAATGACATTGTTTATAAGCAATCCCTATCATTATAGATACTAGTATTCCCATTGAGATACAAATGGAATTTATACTCAAATACATCCCTAGGGTCGTAAATTTGTAAGATCGTTGATCAAAAGACCCAGATCTCACAGAGCAGGATAAATAATTTATAAGTGCCGGTCATGGTGGCCCTTACACCTGATCGTGCGAGGGCGCGGTGACCCTCAACTGGGCGGAGGAAAGGAAGCCCAGTTTGGGCAGCGGCCGCCAAGTGCGCGGGTTTAGGATCCCAGTCCCTTTTCGGTTTTTACGCGAGCTCGCAGTGTTTTTACGCCTCGTTGGGATCCCGACTTTAGACCACTTATGCTGACCCTCTGTTTAGGATACCCAGGCGGGGGATCCTTGGTTTTCAGTTTTACGTATGAGCTCGATTGCCCGTACTAGTCGGGTTGTTTTCTAGAGCGAATTTTCCGGGAAGTCTCTCTCACCCGTCTCAGTGGCGTAGTTTAGGAGTAGACCTATCACTCTATTGGACCGCGCTTCCAATTAGAGGGCGAGACGGAAGAGCCCTTTTGTTGGCTTCTTCACCGCTTGAGTTTTTCTTTAGTCAACAGACTTGGCAATTCTACATCCAGATTATCCATATCTATATCTATATCTACATCATTGAGAGTTATATCTGGGAGAGTTACTGTAAAGGTTTGGAGGAATTAGAATTGTTTTCTAGAGCGACTTTTCCGGGAAGTCTCTCTCACCCGTCTCAGTGGCGTAGTTTGGGAGTAGACCTATCCCTCCATTGGACCGCGCTTCCAATTAGAGGGAGAGACGGAAGAGTCCTTTTGTTGGCTTCTTCACCGCTTGAGTTTTTCTTTCGCCAATAGACTTGGCGATTCTACATCCAGATTATCTATATCTATATCTATATCTACATCATTGAGAGTTATATCTGGGAGAGTTATTGTAAAGGTTTGGAGGAATTACAATTAAAATTGAGATGATTGGAAGTGACTATAATCTGTTTCGAAATCCTTATAAAGATTACAATCAAGTTGAGTAAATGGAAGTAACTACAATTTGAATCGAAATCTCATTAAGCTAGTGGACGTGTTGGGAACTTAGTTAGGATGCATTATACAACACCGCATGCCTATGGAGGCACCCCAACCCTAAGACTTTCCCCAAGTCTTGGAGTCATAGTGTGAGGTTTCACACGAACCAAGACCACAGACTATCCACTAGACTTAAGAATTTAATAAATCATTATATCTTCTCATCTCGCCTTTCCCATTATCAAAATCCACAAAGATGATCTCTGAGTAATATACATACTTATGATCAATGAGTTACCATAGAAATATGTTTATGTGGGAAATGTTGGAATAAGGGCTGATCATGAAAGGTGCTTACTAGAAATTTGGAAATCTCTTACATTTGCAAGTAGAATTAAATTTTAATTTGAGTTGTGTTGCTTTTGAAAATATTAAATGCATGTTATTTTTATATAACTTATGGGAAGTACC
Organism: Ottelia alismoides; assembly: GCA_037367405.1. Classification (NCBI taxonomy): domain Eukaryota; kingdom Viridiplantae; phylum Streptophyta; class Magnoliopsida; order Alismatales; family Hydrocharitaceae; genus Ottelia; species Ottelia alismoides. The sequence goes on along the minus strand of JAZKJV010000189.1, from coordinate 1,649,083 downwards.
AGCTTCCGTTGACGTATTTTCTTCCTTGCACGCATAGCATGCAAGGAGCCTTTAGCACAGTAGCGGGTTGATGATTTTAGGAGATAGAGTTTATACTCGACGGTATGGTATTTTGTGTCAGTTTTTGTTCGGTTTATAATGTATTATGTTTTTTCTCTTCAGTCAGATTTTTGGGATATTATATGTACTGTCAGACTTTGTACATGTTGTAGAATATATGCAAGTTAATGAAATAAGATTTTGTTGACAATTGTTCTATGAGCTTGTGGTTATAAATGTTTATGTGAATGTCAGATGAAATTATTGCAGCGTGAAAAAATTCCCTGTTTTTCTGTAATTAATGCGATCTCATGTGAAAATAATAGTGCGAATGTGTGATTAACGGGTACCCGGATCATAAGGGGTTCACAGTTTGGTATCAGAGCAATGGTACCCCGATACGCACATTCGCAGTATTTCAATTCCGATCGCATTAAGTTCTTGGATAGCGGCAGTCTTCCAACTTGTCGTGAATCCGAGAAGGGAAATATGACATTCAGATTCAATCACCACAGATGTCACCATTTCATTAATTTTTATATTATGTCCCAAGAAGAGAAAAAGCATATATCATATTATCTGCGAACAATAAATTTTATGACTAAAAATGGTTCTCATACAGAGCCATGTCATCCCGACCAGAGCAGGAGATGACTAACCAACTAGCACACATACTGACTACTCTTATCGACTTTTCCATGTTCTATTTGATTATGGTGTGACACACTCTTTTCTTGCTTCGAGATTACTTGCTTCTTTAGGAAAAGTCACAAAGACTCTCTCTTCTCCATATCTCATCCGAGGGCCAGGTGGCCAGTTGTTTGTCATTTCTCTGATAGTCAGGCACTTGCTTGTACTGATTGGCGGTCACGAGATGATCGCAGACTGTCTACTTCTACAGCTTGATGAGTTCGACTTGATTTTGGGCATGGATTGGCTATCGACTCATCATACACTTGATTGATTGCTTTAGGAAGACGGTTGTCTTCAGGATTCCAGACTTACCCGGGTTCACTTTTGAGGGTACTATACATGACTCCACCATGGAGTACATTTCAGTGTTGCGAGCTCAGCGACTTGTTGATCAGGGTTGAGATTCAACGATCAATATCCTCCCGACCTCTGTATTTCACGAACTCAAACTCGGTTCAAATTGAAAGAAACGAGAGATTGTTCAATTGGCAAACCGATCGATAAAGAGGCCGAGAGGAACCATTTCTGTCATCATGAAATTCCAAGGTGCTCCGCTCAAAGTAGAATTCACGATCATTGATATTGAGCATTAAGGAGAATTCGCCCAGTCTCCAATCATTTTCGAAAAGCCGTTCTTAGCATTGGCTAAGGCAATTGTTGATTGTGAGACTCGAGAAATCAATTTTAAAGCATTGGAAGCACTTAGATCGGATCATGTCTTTAAGGAACCACGATCTTCTGAGGAAACCCACGAATTCCCCGACAGCCGCAACCATGAAGAGGTAGAAGAGCCCTACCCCGATACAACACCTGAGATAGCGGTTGTTGATGAGACTATTGGTTTACAGACTCTCCCCTGTATTTCAATTCCCACGGATCTCAAAATAAACAAATCCTTCTTTTATGATCCTGAGACTTATGCATGGTCACACCCTGTAGCAACATTTTCTGAATATCTTGACCAAATCATCCCGAATCGAGAGTGCTCAAACATACAAGAGACTAAGAGCAAACACGCAAGCCGAGCACCGACCAAGGAGAATTCCAATGGCTATTCATTTGGATACTCAAGTGAACCGACACCTTCACGAAGAAATAAAAAGAGAGTTACCTTTGACCTTTCGGAAGAGGAATCATCTGACGATCCCTCATCAGGTCCGGAAAAGGTAGTTTATATGAGTGAAGCATGTTCGGCAGCTCTAAAGCCATGTCTTCGCAAGGATCCAAAATTCAATTCTCGTTGGACAACTCCCATTCCTAACTACTATTCATCCAAAGCTGATGCTCCTGCCCTCTTCAAATACACAAGAATCATTTCTTATGAAATGACTGAAACTGGTGCTTCCGAGTATTCATCCAAGGACAAACCACTTGATCCCAAGAAGGAACGAATTCTGAGAAAATAATTGAAGAAACAAAAAGACCAGAATAATTGGAGTATGTCCGCTTTCAAATACTATTCCTCTGAGGATAATTCTGATGATGGATACCTTTCATCTGACTCAAACACTTCATCCACTCTCCATCATGACTTTTCTGAGGAAGACACTGATAATAGTTGGGAATCATATGCTTCTTCTTCGACTCATCATTACGATCTTCCATCGTAGGCTCACAAGAAGATCAGCCGAAAACCGCCTTAATCATCGGCTACACACCCTCCCTCCCGACCACATCGATCCCCTTGTACAACTTCTTCCTCTACTTAGGCCAAGGCCTAAGTATAGGGGGGGGGACCGATGCCATCTGTATATACATCACACTCCTTCTTCCGATCACCTCACTTTCACCCTTCTTCTAAACTTAGGCTGATCAGAGCCTAAGTATAGAGGGAACCGACACCCACCTGTATATACTCTCCTCATTCATATATCATGACCGCCTCTTTCCCACTCTTCTTCTATACTTAAAATGTGAATTTTCCACTCTCTTACGCTTAGCCCGAGCTATGTCTTCATTACGCTTCTTGTGCTCTGAGGACACAGCACTCGCTAAGTATATGGGGGTCTGTATATATACTTTGTATATATTTTACCCATATCTCGTACTTTCGTGTAAGTCTATATGTATTTACAGGGTGGGTAATAATAATAATAATGATAAATCGAAAGAAAAGAAAAGAAAAGAAAGATGATTTTTGCTACTAACACTAACTCTGCCCAATTTTTTTTGAAAATGGCTTCTTATTTGCATAAAAAAATCCCTTGCATAAAAAAATGTGTCTGCATTTCACACACCTGCACTTCATCCAGCATCGCATTCATATGCATATGTAAAAAGTCATTGGGTTCTGAACCAAGTTATGAGCAGAAACCGAGAGTGGTCTGGATTTGACCTTAATCCACCTAATTTTCAGAGGAACTTCACCGAGAAATAGGATTTTAAGAGCTTCAGGTCTTTTGACTTAATTCTTTAAGTTCCACATTACAATGTACAGCGTTTGACTCATAGTGTCTAACCTGATCTCTTCATTCTGGGTACAATTCTGGAATAGGGAATTAATTTGTACTCTCGTACTATGCACTTAGCTCAACTCAGACATGATGTTAGAAGATTGTGTGAGTCTCTTTTCTGGTAGCATGAAAATCTAAAGACTTGAGTACGTGTTAAAATAAAGCTTCGGAAAAGGGATGAATGGCTGGGCACAATTTTTATGACCCCAAAAAATGTACGGAATAAAAAGATTCTATATCTATAGGGGCACAACAAGATCCAAGCAGAATCACTAAATATTCTAAAAAAAGACCGCCTCGAAAACTATGCACGAACCTTGATAAAAACAACTCTAGGTTGTTCCTTTGCCTCCTTGTGATCGATCTTGGGACTTGTCCAAGTAAAATAAACATAAAACCACTTGATTAAATTTGACAAATAATTTTTGTGGTTATTTCTTGATCAATTCCGATCGCTGCCTACAACGAACGACACATTGCTCTTTTAACACGAACAAAGATTAAAACTTCTTTTTAAAGCCACGATATCCGGACTCGTCGGCGGGACAAAGGGTGGCGTCGTGTGGGGCAGGAGGGAAAGCAGGCGGGGAAGGGGGAGGGGGCAGTGCTAGGTAGAGGGTTGTACCGTGCGGGGCAGGAGGGGGAGCAGGCGGGGAAGGGGGAGGGGCGGTGCGGAGCAGGGGGTGGCGTAGTGCGGGAGGGGGCGATGCGGGGCAGGGGGTGGCGCTGTGCGGGAGGGGGTAGAGGGCGACATCGTGCGGGAGGGGCGGTGCGGGGAAGGGGGTGGTGTTGTGCAGGATGGGGCGGTGCGGGGCAGGGGATGGCGTCGTGCGAGAGGGGGCGGTGCAGAGCAGGGGGCGACGTCGTGCGAGAGGGGGCGGTGCGGGGCAGGGGGTGGTGCCGTGCGGGAGGGGGCAGGGGGCGGCATCGTTCGGGAGGGGGCGGTGCGGGGAAGGGGGTGGTGTTGTGCAGGATGGGGCGGTGCGGGGCAAGAGATGGCGCCATGCGGGAGGGGGCGGTGCGGGGCAGAGGGTGGCGCCGTGCGGGGCAGGAGGGGGAGCAGGCGGGGAAGGGGGAGGGGGCAGCGCCATGCGGAAGAGGGCGGTGCGGGGCAAGGGTTGGCATCGTGCTGGAGGGGGCAGTGCGGGGCAGGGGGCGGTGCGGGGCAGGGGGTGTCGGGGGGCTGGGAGGAGATGCGGGGCTAGGAGGGGGTGCGGGGCTGGGCGGCGTGGGGCAGGGGCGGGGGCGACGTGCTGGGAGGAGGTGTGGGGAGCTCGGGGCGGAGCTGGTGACGCAGGGCAGGGGCGGGGGCGGAGAGGGAGGAGGAGGAGGTTGGAGGAGAAGGAAGAGGATGGGGAAGAGGAGGAAGAAGAAGAGGATGAGGAAGAGGGTGTAAAGTGGCCACATAACCTTTTTTAAAAAATTAATTCCGCTTATGTCCTCAAAGTTAACGTCCGTTTGCACTGTAGATGGACGGTAACTAACCCGAGGGGCACAAGTGATAAAATAACAAGGAGTGAGGGGCACAACTGATATTACCAAAAAGATAGGGGCATAACTGATATTGCGATATCTCGGAAGGGCACAAGTGATAAAATCCCTAAGTTATTAGCTACGTAGATAATACAACAATAATGTATTCTAGCGAAGTGGTATTTTTCATATGCAGGAATTTAAAAATGCTAAAGAGAATGCATTTTTTATTTTATATGCAACAAATAAGAGACGATGAATTCTTAGGTTTTCATGTTGTTTTCCAAGCAAACAATTACATAAATGGATGAGAAAACATTCCAAAATTTAGTTTAAGCATATGACATAAGATTTTTCAAAGTTTTTTTATTGCATGTTGTAGGAAAAAATCAGGAAAATAGATGAGATTTTCTAGAGACTTTTTAGACCCAAGCATAGTTTATCGTGAATTAAATAGAGAAATTGGAAGATATTCAATTTCCATTAATTTAAATTTAATAAATCATTCTTTCATAAAAATCCAAATAAATAGTCATTCTGTAGAGAATTAATTAGACTAAAACACATGATTTTCTTGATTTTGAAATGAAATTGAAATGAGCTACAAATACATGCAAGATATCAAGGGATTACCTGCAAATTCTAAAAAAAAGAAAAATAACAAAATCTATTAGAGGGGCCAATATGAAATAACGAAAATGCAATTGCACAATGCTATAATTTACCCATGCACATGCATGACGCATATGAGAAGCTCGTCGAGCTGGGGGCTTTGTCGTTATTTACTGAAGCTTCGACGCTACAATATAATTCCATCGTTGATGTCAATGATTGGGTTCCCCCAGTTGACGGCGATGGATGGGCGATAGACTTATGATTGGGCATGGCTGCCGAGGTGGAGGTCAACAGATCTAAAACTGGCATGGGCATTGTCTTCTTCCTCGGAGATTGGGTACGCCATGGTAGATGGGAGAGATTTCCCAACTTAGGCATAGCCTTGCCCGTAATGCCCACTCAGGGCATGGCAGGCTGATTATTCTATGTCAGGGCATTATTCAGCAAATGGTTCGCCGATCGGCGAACCGTTTGCCGATTAATCCCTCTGCTATACACTCGGATGGGGGAATTGGAGTTGATCGGCGAACAGTTCGCCGATCAACCCCTCTTAAACACGCTCGGAGATGGAGGAATTGGAGTTCATCGGCAAACGGTTCGCCGATCGGCGAACCGTTTGCTGAATAATGCCCAGACAATGAATAACGATTCTGCCATGCCCTGAGCGGGCATTTCGGATCGGGTTGTGCCTAATGTGGGAAAAACCTCGGTAGATGGCTCTTGGCAGAGCTCTGGAGACGAGGAGCTTAATATGGCCATGTTTTGCTATACATGGTACCTCTATTCATTCAGGGAGAGGCTCCTTTCTTTCGCGAGGCAATCCTCTATCTAATTTAATGCTCGAGAGCACATGAGAGCTTATGATGTTGCCTTCTCTCTTACTTGAAAAGTTGAACTCCGGTCATTCCCATCTTTCCTAGTACGATCCACAGCACCAAAAAGATGTATTAATCATTACTAGTCAAATCCAATCCAAATAAAGACGCATAGAGAGGGAAGGAGACGATTGTTTGTTGGCGTCACATGTAGATTTTGCGTTGGGTCATGGTTGACATCTGAAGCTTCCTTGTGCAGCTATAGAGATGCACACTAGCTTGAGATTCTCGCGAATATCTCTAGCATAGAGCGGCAGGGCCTTTGGGCGTAATCATTCTACCACAGAATAGTGACCTCACTTTGTTCTCTCGGGCTTTGCTTCCACCATAGGTGTGTGCTAGAGAGATTTCAAGATGAGGAGAAGGGAGAGATTTACCAAGAAAACCTGATGCCAGATTTAGCACGACATCCCCCATCAAATCTAAGCCTAGCCCAAAGTTGTCTCCACTTGCTCTTCCATTAACGAACGCCATCTAAATCTTTAAAATAAGGTGGAGGCAGACCTCCTCAACTTGGATCTCATTGGCATGGTGGAAATATAAATCAAGACTGAATGGACTCGTTTGGCCTGGTATACCTTGAATCTTGGGAAACCTCTTGGTCCTGGACAAAATCCATCACGGGTCCCTCGAGAATTGTAGCTAAGTTGTGGATTTATGCAGTCAAAACTGGCTCCATATCTTCCCAAGAGCCAAGCTTCAATATTCACCTCTGCAAGGGAGGTTTATCCCCCTTAATCCACGTCCCCCCTTTCTCTCTGTGAGCTCCACTTTATTCCTTTTTTTTTAAATTAAATAAATCAATTTTACATCATCAATCCTATCAAAAAAATAATATATTATACCATCATATCATATAAAAATTATAAACTACTCCAATTCTACTCACTTTTCCAAACTTCAATACAATCACATCACAATAACTACTCACTTTTTTAAACTCCAATACAATCATATCACCTCAAACCCACTTCTAACCCAACCCCAGTTTAACCATCTATCCAAACACCAAAACACAAAAACTAGGTTACTCTCTACCAATTTAACCCACCTTAACCCGCCAACCAAACGCACCCTTAAAGTCTTGAATTATCGGTACCAAATCTCTATTTTTAGATCATTGTTGAACAAGAGAAAGCTCTGTTCTTAACAAATCGACACCAGTATTGGTACTGTGAGCTTTTTAAAAACTCTCCATAGTCTTAATTCACAAGCTTTCAAGATACATTTCGTTAAGTATAAAGTTTACATCGAAACAGAAGGCAAGCGGGCAACAAGTTGCGTCGTTAATTCTTTTTGAATTGTAAAGCCAATCCTTCTAAACACTACATCCATAGATTTGGGGTCCGTCATATTATTGTTCATCACTTTTTGGATCCTCTTTAAAAGCTCAATAGCTTCCGGTACTAGGAAGCCAAAGGTGTCAAAATCAAAGGCATGAAGGCATGTTGATTCTCCGTGCAGGCTTTATCGTGTTTCACCACTTTTGATAAAGAAGCTTTAAAGACAGTCTTCCCTGCTGTGAAGGTCCCGCTCTTCAACCCCACTAAAGGGGAAACTCCTATCAGATCTACACAAGCAAGTTTTCCTTCTATCCACTCAAAAATCAAAATATCAATAGGTCTAAGTGTGGATCTTCCATCCTATAGATCAGTTAAAAAGTTCACTGATGCCTCTTTCTTAGCAGCAATACCTGCACGTTTGAGGACACCGAATAAAATGTCCCTTACGAGATCATGTTTGTACTTAAACCCGGGGAGATCCCTGCAATGAATGGCATGCTCACCAAAATTATCTAAGCATGCCTTGTGACAAACTGGACAAATCTCATCAGCAAAAAATAACGGAATCATGAGACAATATTTGAGGATACCGTGGTACTCCACCGGTGAAATGTGAAGTCCAAATCAATCTATAGAAAGGGTAAGGAGAAAATCTTGGGCATGAACAGCTTGAAGACACCGAAAAACTGTCTTTTGTCTAACGGACATGTTAAATACTAGCTCCATACCCTCAATTATTTTGCTAAAAAGAGCACTCACCAAAACATTCTGGGTCTTAAGGGGGACGCTGTCCTTTTTAGAGAAACAATTGAGGCCGAATAAGGGAATCAAACCATGAAGTCTTTGAAGAGCACAGTCAAAGTCGGAATCCATATTGTAAATTTTACTGTCACGCAGGATATGGTCCTGAAATTCTCAAGATTACGCTTAGAAGCCACAAAAGCATAGGAAGAAGCCTCGATGCTGAAAGTAGTCACAAACCACCAAGTCGAATGGGCAAAGAAGCCATCCTCTGTCAAATAAAATTACAGCCTCCTTCATGTACAAAGGTTGACAAGTCCTCAAGCCAAATAAAAGCTTTGATAGGCCCATATAAGAACGAAGTAAGAGAAGCTCACTCTAGGGGTCCTTCAACTGAGGTAGAAGATGCATCAACTTCACCGCTTTAGCAACCCTCTCCAAAGTCATGCCTTCAACAAAATTTTGATCCATACTAAGAGCCCCTCCAAGCAACTTCACGTTTAATAAAATTCTACCAATATCGGGTGGGAACAATCCTCTACGAACTTTTCCGCCATCACAAGTAGGCCAAAAGAGTTCCGTTTTATGAATATTTAAAATAGACCCAATTCTGGCCCACGTTGCTGGATGATATTTAAAATCTCGACCACCTCAAATGTATCTCCAATAACTGTACCATCATCAAGACACCAGGCATGAAGAACTAATTTGCAATTATCCCTGATATAATGGATAAGTGGGTGTAGAATGAGAGAAAAGAGGAGCGAGCTTAGAGGATCCCCTCGATGCACTCCAGCCGAAGACCAAATATGCCTATCTCCAAGGTACAACTTTGTTACCTGTCCATATAAGAACTCCAACCATAAATATATAGAAGGGCATCTTTCTCTCACTTGCCGCAATAAGGCGGACCTATCGACCATATTGAAGGCATTAAAAAAATCCACTGTAAGCAAGGAAAGAGAGCCATTAGTATGGTGTGCATTCAACACTCTGTTAATATTGTGTAGAATAACCTCAGCTCCACTAAAAACACCCACTCCAAACTGAAATTAGACCCAAGTCTATTCTTAGTAATCAAGAAACTTAAGAGCGTGAAGAACACATCAAGACATGGGCTGCAATGGAGGTTGTTCATATCTTCCTATTGCATATCGACAATGCATTTGTTGTGGATCCTTGGACTCGCAACTTGCTCCACTTGAAGCGGACACCACGGCCCTCTTGGACTCCATGAATGTGGAATTGGAATCAACACGGAAGCAGAGGAGCAAAGCCAACCGGCTAAGGTTAGGCGATAGAATTCCGCAACTATGCGAAGATGTGAGAATCAAGAAACCGAACTCCATGTTTGCTGGATCCCAATGATCGATCAAACACTAGAGATCGCACAAAGAGCGGCGAATCGCTTCTCCTCCGCAGTATCCTCCATCTTTGCTACCCCGAAAGAAAATCTTGTCCTCCTTGGCGGCTTCCTGGCTCGAAGGATCGTTGGGAGAAGACATACGGTTCCGATTTTAGCCTCCTCAAACATCATTGGACCATGGTTACATGGAATTGGTGATCTTGGCAACTCTCCTGTTGCCGAGAGGCCATTGGTGGGTATGAGGCAAAGACCACTGGGCATTGGATTTGGAACCCTCTCTTCGGATCAATCCATGAATCCATGATCATATATAAAGACCACAATAAATGATATAATAATACACATATTGCGTGACAGTTTTAGCAGCGACGAATCCATTCTCCTTTCCCCGGTGGCTGGTACGCACGGGATCTCGTAACAGCGACGTCTCCATCGCGTCACTGTTCACGTGCTTTTCCTCCCCTGCTCCTGCGTCCTTGTTACTGCCGAATCGATTCCCACGACGATGCGGACCTTCTCGATTCTCCATTACGCCTCGTTTTGATTAAGGATATGATCTCGACGTTTAAACTATGCCGTCTAATTTGAGTTTGATCTTACACCCCATTGTGATGTGACACTAAGCAGAGTTGACCTGTAGCTTCCTTCTGTTATTTCCGATTATTTTCATGGAATATCTGTATTCCTTTTTAGAGTTTCTTTTAGCGTCGTATCTCTACGAAATTATGCAATTCTAGTTACACCCTTACATTTTTGCAATAATGTTTGTGTCCTTATATTCTTTGCAAATTTCATAATTCTGCCCTAAAATAGAGCATGAGTGTAATTAAAAACAAAAAGGTGGAATTGTGAATTTTCTAAGAATACATAGGCAGACGTGTTATTGCAAAAAAAAGCAAAAGTATAATTGCAATTATAGAATATTGAAGGGGCACAAATGTAAAAAAACTCTTTTTAATATATCACAACTAGGGCTGGCTATAGAGCCCAATGAGCCGAGCCATCCCCTGGCTCGGGCTTGATAAGCCCAGTTAGGCTCGGGTTCGAGCTTGGTCTCGTTTAAGCCCAGCCGAGCTGGCTCGGGCTCGGGTTCGATGAGCTCGAGCCCGTTATTGAGCTGGCTCGGGCTCGATAAGGCTCGAGTCGAGCCCCTTATAGCTTGGTCTGGGCTCGAGCTCAAGTTGAGCTCGTTAAGGAAAACATGTACTTTTTGGTGAAAAAATATTTTGTATGGGTTCAAACTCAATACCTACTATATCTATGATTGTGTTCCTTACCAGTAGGCCACTATTCAAGTTATGTACAAAATCTTAATTATAATATATATTGTAACATTCATTTTCTTATAAAAAAGAAAAAAATTACTAATTTTCTAATGCGTGGGCGGGGGACAAATGTTTGGGCAGGAATGTGATTTGAGAATTGGATCATGACTCGTGACTTGTGGAAGGGTCAACATTAGTGGAGGGAAAATTGCAATGGACTACTTTTATTTTATTTGTATTATATATAAATATATAAATATAAATATAATATACGTACATATATTACTTGTCAAGCTCCTTATTGAGTTTTTGAACTGAGCGAGGCTCGGCTCGGAGTCGGCTCGTTAAGCTATCGAGCCCAAAATTCTGGCTCGAGCTCGGCTCGACTCAATAGCATAATGAGTCGAGCTCACGAGCCCTTATCGAGCCAAGCCCGATCCTGTCTCATCGAGTCGTGACTCAATAACCGGCCCTAATCATAATTATTCCACTTCCTCTCATCCTTCGCTAAGCAAGATTACCATTTCTCCCTCGTCGTGTTATCTATCCTAATGTTATTGCAACTCATTTCTGATTCTCGAGAATAACAAATGAACAAGGAATATACATAATTCGTAATTTTTTTACATTTATGAAACAAATACAATAGAAGATCGATAGAAAATAAAAACCATATAGACAGAGATATAGAAGATGATCCAATCACGATATAATCACTTTGTCTCAAAATTGCTTATAATGGGATAAGGTCCACTTATCACAGGATATGGGAATCTTATTACGCATACATGCTCGAGGATCTAAAATTATGTACATGTTTTTTTCGTAATTTTTATTGTCGATTGTGGGGATCTTGAGAATTATGTTATCAAAGCCATGTAACAATGGCACATAACAACAAAATTTATTTATATCAGACCAATATTTTGAAAACTGACACTATATATCGATTGCTGCTAAATGCATAACAACAAATATTACTCCTTGAAAAATAACAACAAAATCATTCCATAATCGAGAATAATTTGACTATTTGTTATTGTTTTTATATGATATCAAGTATATAAGTATTATATTTCGTAAAATTATCTCCAATTCTTGGGATTCACAACAAATGTTACTTTTTTTAGCAATTTAACATATATCCATTGCTATACAATTCATTGCTACGACATTCTGTACGAGTTTCAAAAATCAAAAATAATATTAAAATGAAAAATTAATAATTGTTATAAATTAACATTGAAATATATAACAATGAATTTGGACATTCTTTATTCCTATAGTTTCATGTGGTTCCTAATAAAATGATCGTAAAAGAGATGTGTGTTAAATCGATTTTTTGTTATTTAACTTAGTTAGATGCATTTAGGAATTAGGATGGATGGATCCCAAGCTTTATAAATTAAATGTATATTATCCGAAAATATAAGGGGCTAAAGGGGAGGTTATCAATCGCATAGGAAAGACAACATGAAAATGTAACGTCCCGGGCTTAGGTCCCCGGTCCGTTATTGGAGCATTACTGGTCCTGACAACCTCTTGGGATCGAGCCCATACGAACCCGATTAACCACCCCCAAAATGCTTAAGCCGAGTTGTCAAGTAGTAATCCCCACCACTTATATATCACACCCACACTTTGTGAGTTTTCCATGTGGTACTATATTTGGGGTTATGGTGTTACAACCTCCCCCACTTATATTCGCAACGTCCTCGTTGCGACATGGCCCATCACTTATTCCCAGTGATAGTGACGGTTGCACGCTCCGGATAGCCTTTTCCTCCAACCTCTTTGTAGGGGCGGCTCCACCTCTCGGGTAGCCCTTTCCACTATCAGAGGGAATTTGGCTCTGATACCATTTGTAACGTCCCGGGCTTAGGTCCCCGGTCCTTTATTGGAGCATTACTGGCCCTGACAACCTCTTGGGATCGAGCCCATACGAACCCGATTAACCACCCCCAAAATGCTTAAGCCGAGTTGTCAAGTAGTAATCTCCACCACTTATATATCACACCCACACTTTGTGAGTTTTCCATGTGCTACTATGTTTTGGGTTAGGGTGTTACAGAAAATGCCCAAAATCCAAAGATTGGGATAGGACTGGTACACGTGCAATGGTACATTATTAGTATGTGTACCAGTACACCTATTTGTCCTATACTTGATGAAGAGTCGCTCGGTGCACATGTACATGGTGAAGGTGTACGTCTTATTAAAAGAAACTCAACACAAGTCCCTATTGTACTCAAACATATTGGGTGCATCGTTATACCTTAATTTTTAAGTATCAAAAAAAGAGAATATATAATAACACTTGTATGCGTGTGCGCGTGTCAAGTGAAGCTGTTGCAAATCGTGGAAGCAAACACGCACAAACACTTTCAAACAAGCAAGACACGAACACAAGGATTTATAATATTCACCTGTAACTGGGTTACGTCCTTGGACAACGGTGATCGATTTCACTATATGAAGAAAAGGTAATACGGAGGGTATTGAGAAGGTACATATATGGGACAAGAATCTGGATTAGAATGGGGATTTCAGTATCAGATGGCCCTAGGGTCCCTTTGATACTATAACTGAAGAATGTTATTTGTATTCAACAATTCATCCCAACATCTCTCAGCCAATCAGATTTCAGGAGGCGGATCATATATGTCAGCAATCCTGACTCACCAGCTCTAAGTCAATCAGAATTTAGGAGACAAATCAGACATGTCAGCAATCTATCCAAGCAGCTCTCAACCAATCAGAAGACAGGATGTAGATCGACCACATCAAGAACCCAACAAGTGGTTAGGATTCAAGTCTTATCAATAATCTCCACCTTGGATTGAATCCTCATATAGCAAAATGAACCACTACTATTACTACATCATGAGTTGAATTCCCCACTAGCAAAATTAACCACTGCTAGACTCCAATGTGGTTGAATTCTCATATAGCAGAATTAACCACTACTATACTCCACCATGAGTTGAATTCTTCACTAGCAGAATTAAACACTACTAGACTCCACCGAGGTTGAATTCTCATATATCAGAATTAACCACTCTATACTCCATCATTTGAAATCCAGATAGTAGGAATCAAGGAATTATAAACAATATTTACCTTGAAATTTCTCCTTGGAGAAGCTTTACCGAGCTTCACCTTTGTCACCGTCATCCCCACCTTGGGGCTACTGTCAACTGTCGATATTGAGCAAGTCTAAGCAACGTTTGAACTTACTCCCAAGAATTATAGACCCTAGCAAGACATAGAGAGCCTTTTGCTTGTTTGCCTTGATGACTACAACCCTAGCTTTGACAACCTGCATGACTCCACCTTTAGTGTTGTACCTGTATCCTTTAGAGTCCAAGGCTCCAAAGGATATCAGGTTCTTCCTCAGATTAGGAACATGGCATACTTCTATCACCGTCCTCACGACTCCATGTATCTTGATCTTCACAGAGCCAATCCCTACAATCTTGCATGCTGCATCATTCCCCGTAACGACATTTATGCTATCTATCTTCTCATATATGCAGATCCAATCTTCATTGGAAGTCATATTGTAAGAACAACCTAAATCAAGAATCCATTTGCAATCCGTCGTCTTCTGATCAATGATGGTGAGAATAAAATCATCTTCAGAGTCTCCGCCACCTTGAGCCACTACATCAATTGTGGCCTTCTTTGGGCAGTCTTTCTTCCAATGTCTAGGTTCCTTGCAGTAATTGCAAACATCCCTAGCATTATAATTCTTCAACTTGGACTGTTGCTTTCCATTCTTTGTGTAGTCAGAACCTGCATGACTCCTCTCATGAGTCATAACCAAACATGTAGCCTTAGAGTCTTGCATTCCAATAGCCATGTGTCAAAGTTCACGATATGCAGACTTGTGAAAACTTCCTTTGGGATTATTGATTCTCTTCCCACAATAAATGATTGAACAAAATTCTCCAACGATAATGGAAGATAAACCAATAAAATCAAGGCAGCATCTTCGTCTTCAATCTTAACATCTACGCATCTTAAATCAATCAATAATGTATTTAAGTGATCAATATGATTTTTAAGAGATGTTCCTTCATGCATGCAGAGAGAGAACAGACATTGCTTCAAGAGCAACTTGTTGGTTAGAGACTTCGTCATGTACAGACTTTCGAGTCTCAACCACAGACCGACTGTGGAATCCTCATCGACAACCTCTGTAATAATCTTGTCCACCAAACACAACATGATCGTCGAGAGCGCCTTCTCTTCATGCACCATCAACTCAGAGGGCTCGAGTGCCTTCGCCCGCTCCTGATCTAATGGTGCCCAGATACCCTGCTGCTTCAGAAGGGCGCACATCTTGATCTGCCATAGACTGAATCCATTCTTCCCTGTGAACTTCTCGATCTTTAGATGTGCAATGCTATCTTGCTAGATGATCCTGACAGAACCCAAAGCTCTGATACCAATTTGTTGTGAATCACAAAAGCAAACACACATAAATACGATCAAACAAGAAAGATGCAAACACAAGGATTTACAAAGGTTCATCTGTAACTGGGCTATGTCCTTGGGTAGTGGTGGTCAATTTCATTATATGGAGAAATGGTAATATATCTGATATTGAGAAGGTACATATATGGGATGAGAATTAGGATCAGAATGAGGATTTTAGTATCTGGTTGCCCTAGGATCCCTTTTATACTACTATAGAAGAATACCATTTGTATTCATCAATCCATCCCAACAGCTCTCATCCAATCATGTTTCAGAAGACGGACCAGACATGTCAGCAATTATGGCCCAACAGCTCTCAGCCAATCAGAATTCAGGAGACGGATCAGACATGTCAACAATCTATCCCAGTAGCTCTCAGCCAATCATAAGGCAGGATGTAGATCAACCAAGTGGTTAGGATTCAAGTCATATCAACAGAAGAAAAGCATCAGAGCATGGAGGACAGAACTCTCCTCCATCTCCAAAGCAGTGGATGGCTTAAGGAGGGTGACAATGCATGAAGGGCGGTCGTGCATGACATGCGACAATGGGTGGAGGGTGGATTTCATCCTCTATATTTATAACAGCAAATGGCTCGTGGAGGGAGGAGACATGCCTCTCCTTGGTCACTAATGCAACATGTGTTGTGTCGCGACATGTGGAAGGCGACAATGGCACATGGAGGGAGGCAATGCCTTCAGGATGAGCACATCCAGGACAACAATATCTTCCTCCATCACTAATGTCACCACCATCACGATCATCAATACATTCTCCAACATCATCGCCATCGTGTTGCGGTTAAGCATGTTGATATCGGCAAGTCTAAAGATGACATTTGCGAATAATGATGGGAATAACAATGTACCACTTGTGATATAAATTGTTTGTCTTTGCGTAATTGATTGGTGACGTTAATATTTCCGAGAGTACGACCTAGTTCTCGTGATCTTGGTGAAGTTTAAATGAATGTTGATTTTCAATCTCGGGGGCTCCAATGGTTTTTTCGCTGCATATGTATAGAAATGTTATGATGATGCGGGATCCTTGACTACTACTATAGTAGTTGCACAGTCAGTCAAAGATTTGTGCTTAATCATAATGATGTCTTCGGTGTGATATTGTATGGCCATGGTGTACTCATTCCCGTGCATTACTCTTGTGGTAGGTAAGATGGAGAAATGGGTTAAAGTTGGATGCTGTGATTATTTACTTGAGTTCGATTTTTCCAACGGGCAGAGTTGTGAATGTTAAGCTTTTTGCATTTATGAATTTAGTAGTTGATTTATGGAAGATGCCTTGAATATCATACTTATGTGTATATAAACATATATGGTATATCATTTATAACTAATACTATGAATAAGTATATGAATGGATGATCTTGCAATATGAATAATCCTACGAACACTTGTAGACAATAAATACGAACACTTGTAGACAATAAATAACTAATTGCATGTAACTTATGAGTACTGGACAACCAACAAACTAAAACTATAATGAATTATGAAACATGAACATCTCTATTTACTTTCAAATTTCTATTTAGAGTGTTTGCTATTAGTGTAATGTATTTGTACAAAGTTCTTTACTCACTCACACTTACTCGGAAACACATCCATGTTTTTAGATCTTTGAGCAGCAGTTTTATTACTTGAGATTCCACAATTTATATCAAACGCTAGGATAGAGTTTCACTAATATATTTGTACTAGTTACAACTAATTTATGTATATTTGGATGTTCATTTTTTAGTCACTTAATACTTTTAGACGATTTTGCAAATTGTAAATTGTTGGGGATCATAAATGTAAAATTATCGTCGAAATATTTATTTCTTAATTTTTTACTTCTTATATTCTGAATGTTAATCATAATATGTAGATATGACTATTACCGAGTAGATGGATCCTTAAATGGATCAAGTCATGTAGTGACTAAGATCAAACATTCATAGAGGAGGGCACCATAAATAACAAGAAAAATAATAAAATCCCGGAACCACATGGAATAGAATTGAATGTGGTTCAATACGAATCCTATCAAAAGATTATCTTCTCTCTCAAATCCATGGACTACATCACACGTAGTCAATCCTTTGTTGATCATATAAAGCATGTAAACACGACTTCTTCCTTAAGAAGATGGCAAACCAATGGAGCTGAGAGGGAGGATATCCACCAAAGGGAAAAAAGAGGAGAATAGGGACAATCAGAGTTCTACTCTAACCCTAGTGGACATGTCCTCTTCTTACATAACAAGAGAGTTTATTCCACTTATGTTATGGGGATCCAACCTTCACAACTTAAGCCCAATTGGCTCGAATCCCACTTTCAATCAATTTCACAAAATTGAACTTTGATTCTTGTGTATATGGATATTCCTATCAAGCTACCCTAGCTTAGTTTCTTATATAGTGTTATCCACGATTCTTGTAAATTCATAGAATCGACTCATAATGGAACTAGCTTGGATATTTAGTCTCATTATACCAACGCATCATTCCTTGCTAAGGATATCATTGATAGTGCTATCAATATATAAAGATATCTCATGTTTGTACACCAAATGCAGATACTTGGAAATATTAATTGAGAGATAGTATATCCATGTACAATGGATTAATATTTAACTGAGTTCAATATTAGAGTTGATGATCACTAAAGCGGTCTGACTAGTTTGTGGGACCTTTGAACTGTATTTTAATGACCTATTTCAGATTGATCCCTAAATCATTTGAAACTTGACTAGGTTTGATGAATTAACATTTAACCTAATCAAGTTCCATTCAACTTATCTCTAAGAGGAACTACTAAAATCCAACAAGTTTCATGATTTCCCTGGGATGAAAGTGTCGTGAACAACAAATCTCTTTATGATTGCACCAACCTAGATTATACACAGTATTGATCTTACATATTAGAATACTTCGACAACCGAAAGTATATGTTCCCACATTTTACATCACCTTCTATGGTCAAGAAGAAGATATCTCAATTGACCACAAGGCAACAAAATCAATCACATATGTTATCCAAAAGTTTTATTATTACTCTCAAATATGTATCGTGTTTTCAATAAACGTTGATCACTAGTGGATTTCTCTTATGCCAGTGTTTCATGAGTAAGTTATATCATCTAATTTATCATATATAAACATTTATGATTCCTTTTTAGGTATCATATACATATATACGTAGACGAGCCCGTTAGTATATAAACCTTGAATAAGGCATAAAACTATTGATATGCCAAATGTACATAGTCAGATTTATGTTTTCTACCGGAGGATGAATACCAATCTCGTGACAAAATAAGATACATGAATTCATCTATCTCGATCTTAATGAAATAACTCTTTAACTCAACTAATTTGCTAGCTCCGAGGCTTTATTCCTATGTAAAGGATCTACTTCAAGAGTAGTGATCATACATTAATTTATATATTCGATTGTTATCACTTCGTAAACTGAAGATCACTTTATTGGATAACATTATCCAATATTACTTGCACCCTCAATCTAAATTTTAGATCATTCACCTATTATACATTATTCATTCTAATTTAGCTCTTTAGATCATTAACTACTTGTGGTAAACGTGGTCAAGTAAATAGCCCTAGTCATGCATAGGGACCTAACTAGTCATGCAAACTGAAACGATCTTTATTTCATATTTTGAATGATATAAATTTAATAACATGATTTTGAAATAACTCTTTGAGCCCTAAGATACCAATTACATGATTCCAATAACTTTGATAGGATGTGATGCATCTAAACTACGAGTGGCATCTAATTTTCTTTATAGCTTATTATTATGAATACATGTAGGATCATAATATTACTAGGTAAGGAGTTTGGATAGTAGATATCTCAAAACAATGGCCAAATAAAAATTATTTCAATAAAAAACACATAAAATAATACACAGATATAATTAATACTTGCACAAAGATTTGTAGAAACCCAACATGGTTAAAATGACGATCTATGTTTCTTCAGTTATAATTACCGATTGATCGAGTTGATCCATCAATCATTATATCAAGTTAGTTATGATTGATAGCTCGACTATTTTTACAAGTTCTTCAGATCACACACCAAAGGATTTCGCAATTTTGGATCACATATCAAAGTTTTTTTACTGAAGTACAATTCTTTAAATTATACACTAAAGGCTTTTCACAATTTTGTACCAAAATACACAAAAATCTCAATCAATATATATACTAATAGATATAGGTCTTAGTGATTATCTGGGAGAAGAATGTTTTTTTTTTGAAGGAAAAAAGAGTGTCAAACCGTAAAGGTGGACACCCAAAAACTTATATTCACAACTTAAGTACAAAGATTACAATGACCAAGACTCGTAAAGGAGTCTGGAATGAGCTAGTACATTTTCTATATAAAATCTCTCCCCACAGAAAATAGTTCCATTCCTTACCAAGCAAATCGCCCATAAAATAGATGCCGCTTGATGTTTCTCAACTATGGTGCAAGTTCCAGATAAACCAATGGACTCCAAGAACTCTCTAACTCCTGAGGATGCAACTGCAGGTTGATTGGCCCCTGCCCAAATCTGTCTTGAAGAAGAACAAAGGAAAAACAAATGATTCCCATCCTCCATCTCGTCTCCACACCGCAAGCAGGTGGCGTTCGCCCCAAAGAGCCTGGACCTCCGAGCACCAGTCATCACCCGCTCTCTTCCAAACAATCATAGGAAAACTTTTACTCTTTTAGGTATTCTCCACGACCAGATGTGCCCTAAACTAGGCATTGCAATTCCTGGGTCAAAAACGGTGGATGCGTATAAGACTTTGTAGGCTTTTTTGACACTGAAAGCACCATCCGCTTAAGTCCAGAAATTAGCCTCTTCACCGTCCCTTAGAATAGGTTTCATATAAGGAGAGATCCGGGGAAGCACCGAATATATCCCACACCAAAAATTTGAAGGCTTGACCAATCTACGAGGGCACCAATCAAGATTATTAGACACACCATAAATCTTCCTCAAAAGTGTACATATCTGATCCTGCACCGCAAATACGAGTGACCCACTTTGAAAGGAGGGCCTTGTTCATAACCTCAAGGTCTAAAACTCCCAAACCACCATCACCCTTAGCAAGCGTCACAACCCTCCACTTGACTAGTGGAGTTCCAGCCCAAAAGAATCTTCGCATCGACGTCTCCAACCGCCTATGAATCCCAACCGGCAACAAACGAGAAGATAGAAAGAAGATAGGAATCGCTGAAAGGACCGACCTCAAGAGGACCAAGCGTCCTCCCCGTGACAGGCACGAAGTACGCCATCCTGCAAGCTTGCTCTCAATCCTCTCTACCACTGGTAACCAATCTGAATGCTTTAGACGACCATCCACCACAGGCAAGCCCAAATAGGTGAAAGGGAGAGATCCCCATCGTGAGCGCAGGGCTGACTCACAAGCCTCGATGTCTCCATCTGAAAGACCAAAGGGGACGAACATAGACTTCTCTTCATTGAGATTCAGCCCAGAAACACCCCCGAATAGCTCCAAAACCGTAGCAATTCCCTCAGCCTCACAAGCTCCACCTTCTACAAACAGAATTGTGTCATCATCGTATTGCAGTATCGGGACTGATAGGTTGTTTATAGTGTAACCTTTGAGAAAATTTCCCTCCACCGCACGGGTAACCATCCTTGACAGCGCATCTGCCACAATAACAAATAGAAGAGGGGCAAGCGGGCATCCCTGTCTAACCCCCCTCTGCGGCTGGAAAAAACCCCCTTCCTGTCTTCCATTAACTAGCACGGAGCAAGAAGTCGTCGTCACACATCTCTTCATCAAGGAAATCCACTCGTCAGGAAAACCACGTCTGGACAGGGACGCCCAGATGAATTTCCAGCTGACACAATCGTACGCCTTGGAAAAGTCAGTCTTCCACAGAAAACCCTTGACCTTCCTCCTCTTCCAATCTGCAACAATCTCAGAGGCAATGATCACACTGTCCATCATATTTCTGCCAGGACCAAAAGCCGTCTGCGAGCCACTGATGATATCATCCAGAATAATACGAAGCCTATTTGCAAGAACCTTCGCAACAATGAGGCAGATGGCATTTGAAAGAGAAATAGGCCTGAAGTCTTCAATTCGATCCACCACGTCCTTCTTATGCAGAAGGAAAATCAAGGAACGGTTTAGACGGTCAAATCCACGATTCTCTCCCCTCAGTTCCTCTACCACAGCCAGCACATCTTGGCCCACCAAATCCCAGAACTCACGGAAAAAGAATATAGGAAATCCATCAGGTCCTGGAGAACCGTCAGCATTCAGATCAAAAACTGTTGTGCGGACCTCCTGAAGAGTAAATGGGCTAATCAACTGTGATGCCTGGATCTCCGAGACTCGAGGTACACCCCTATCATGCCAGCGAACCCCACTGAGGTGATTCCTCCTGCTCATCTCCCTGAAGTGCCCAACAACTGCAGCCCCGATCTCCCTTTCTCCCTCAGCATGTACTCCCCTAACCCCCAGAGAATGGATCAAATTCCGCCGCCTCCTGCCACTTGCCATTGCATAAAAAATCTTGTATTCGCATCACCTTCCCTCAACCAACTCTGCCTCGAACGTTGCCTCCACTCTACTTCTCTCTTCTTCTCCTCCTCAAGAAGCACCTTGTGATGGATACACCTCTCCAATTTCTCTTCTTCAGATAGATCCCTGTCATCTTCAATTTTATCTAGCCTGGTCACCTCTGCCTGGGCCAGGTCCCTTCTTTCACAACGACGAGCTCTGATCTCCCTACGAAAAGTCACCGGCATCAATCGAAGTACTTTCAGACGAGCCGCCATATACCTGGACGTTGAACCAGAAGAAACAAACTCTCTCCAGCATTGAGTGACACGCCCCTTGAGGTCTTCCTCTAAGAGCCAAGAACGCTCGAACCGAAAATCGTTTCCCAAGCGAACCGACTCACCAGAGTCCCAACAGATGGGAGTGTGATCTGAGTGGCAACGTGGAAGAGAGCTAGCGAACGCCAGCGGAAAAGCCCCTAGGAGCCCCGTCGAGCAGAGAAACCGATCCAGCCTAGATCTCGAGGAAGTATTCCGCCATGTATACCGGGAGTTAAAAACATCAAAAACTTCTAAAGAGCTCTCCTCGATAAAATCTCTGAAAGCAGGTGAACCAGGATCCATCCCACCTCGATCCCGAGGCCGATCCGAGGAGAGCAAGGTAACATTAAAATCCCCACCGATGAGCCAAGGAAGATCGTCAAACCTTGCCCGTACTAAACAGAGCTCCTCCCAAAGACCTGAGCCAGCAAGGGCACCTGAAGGCCCATAGACCGCAGAAAGAAGGAAACGAACACCATCAGCCTTGCGCTCTAGAACCACGGACAAAGAGTGTTAAGCCTCCATTGAATCACTCATATGCACTGAATCACCGTTCCAGCCAACAAGGATGCCCCCCGCTACACCCACTGAAGGCACCGCTCTAAACTCTGAAAGCCTGGCCCTCGACAGCGATCTCCACCTCACTAGGTCCCACGACTCCGTTTTTGTCTCTTGCAGACAAGCCACATATGCTCTCCAACTATCCAACAGAGATCCGATAGCTCGCCGCTTCTCTAGCTGCCCTAGACCCCGCACATTCCATGAGATGATCCTCATTTATCAACAGAGGGGGCTTCCCCCACCAACACCACACGAATGCATCGAGCCACTCTCTATCTCAAACTCTCCACGGAACCGCTCTCCACCACCTCTTCATGCTCTAGAGAACCACAGGTTCGTTCCCCCGGAGCAGGAGGTTCAGCTTCCCTCTCGGTGCTCCCCGGAGAACCCGAGCCCTCCTCCACACGGCGCCGCTTTCTCGTTGGCACCAAAACCACTTCTTTATCTGATGACCTCTCACGCCTTTCTACTACAGCTCCCCTCCCCACTGCTCCTCTCCTCCCCCACTTCTCGTTACGTACCCCACAACCTCTCGCACCACTCCCGGAGGTAGTGAACGAAAACAACTCTCCTCCCCCGCCTGAACAACCATCTCTGCTTGCATCAACCGCCAGCGACCTTTCAAGGCCTGAGTAACAGGTGAGATCCACAGCCCAAAGACCAGTAGCGCGACCAGAAACCCCCTCGTCAATCCTTGCATCTGAGTCAAAACAATCATCTACAACAGGTACTGGAGATATATTCACCGCAGAATCCACAGCACTACCAGCCACGTAGACGCCTCCTTGCATGGCAAATCCCGGAAGGGTGACCTCCGTGCATGCCGCTGAATATGAAAAGTTGGGACCGCAGTGCTCGTCATTAAACAAATCCTTGCATGGCAATGTCCTTTCATTTGGAATGATCCCCCCCCCACGTTTTCAGAAAGATAAGGAATTTGAATATCATTTGAATTAAGAAAGTCGAAGTTATTAGGGGTAATAACTTCACCAATCAACGGCTCCTTGATTTGCAGCGCATCCACCCCCGTTACCAGAGCACATGGCTCCATACTGTCGGAGGCCCCCACCGCCGCCGCCGCCGGGGGGCTCCCTTGCACCTCCTTCTCCGCCATCTCTGAAAGGCTGAGAATGAATGGGGTCGGACCCACCACCATTGTCACAGCCTGCGGCAAGGGGAAAAACAAACCCGACAACTCCACCAAAACCTCTGAATCACCACCTGGTTGAAGGCCATCAGATAGGAGCGCAACAACCTTTCCTAGCGATGCTAAGCATGGTCGGATTAGGTTAAGGCGTCTACACCTCAACGGAACTCCGGCGATCAGAACGCGAGTGGATACCGGTTTCGCAACCGGTCCCGCACCATCACGGAAACGAGCCCTCCACCTTGATTAAGAAATTAATATCCATCTTGATAAGAAATTATATATATGTTAAGACATATGTGACAATGGTTATAGCTTAGTTAGGTAGAGAAACTCGTTTACATGCGTGTCAATGAAGAAAACATAGAAACAAAGGGCTGATCTTTGAATAGGAAAAAGAATGGATTTGTAGGATCCCAAATGAATTGCCATATTTGAAAAAGCCTTGTTCTTTGGAAGATATATCTCGTGTTTAGTATTACATGATTCCACTCTATAGGAAAGCTAGAAGGTAAATATATAAGCATTTTTAAGACAAGGTAGAGTGGAACAAAAATATCTAAAAAATAAGGCAGAGTGGAACCAAGCTAGTGGTTCCTCAATTCTAGTATCTCAACAATATAACTTGGACTCAAAGGTAGATATATATAAAATAAATTTTTTAAAACATCCGAGATATTATATTGCATCATAGGATAATACATTGTGATACAATTACTTTGATATCCATTCATTTAACTTATCATATCTAAGGTTATAGTTCAATGTAATTACTATAGAAGGATGTTTACCATAATACAACAAAAGACCAGGGTTCAATGTAAATACATTACACCATATCTAAGACCACCCAGTAAAGTGTAATAAGGACAACTTGTGAATACACATAATTTGACATCATGATTTTTTGGATCTACAGTTTGCAAGATACATTATAGTCTTGGAACATACATACTTGTCGCATTCGTAAACAATACAACCATGGGAGTGGACGACCTTACCAAATGTTTCAAACCATTGTTTTATGGGTTTGGTTCAAGCTATCGAGTGATTTAACAATCTTCTATATATATATTTATTTATTTCATATAACACCTTGTGATGGTTGATGAATCCGTGATTCATTAACGTTTCTGTCGTATTTTATCTGAAAATCTTTAACAAATACATGTAAAGATGCATTAATATTCACTTCTTATCAAAATAACATTCGTGAATAAAAGCCGACCTTTATACATTAAAAAGACTAAAAAAATGAAATAAAAAAAGAAAGAAAACAAGGAAAACTATAAATATGTATATATTATACAGTATAACTCAGAAAATATATAGCAGTAAGATATATTTATATAACTTAACTCCAAGACCAAGTCAACATCAACTAATCGACAAAGAATAAAGTAGGAGGAGATAAGGCAGAAATTCGTATACATAACTCACTAATCACATCTATTTATTGTATATACAATCTTCCCATAACTGTACATGATACATTTGTATATATATGTCTCATCAAACTCTTCTCCTATGTATAGTAAATAAATAAATATATAAATACAAAATAAATCAAAAATCCCAACACGCAAAAACACACACACACATATGTCAAGTAATGAAAATTGCAAATTGTCAAAATCTCAACTTCTGAACATCATAAATTTACCATACAAAACTCCAACTTCACTCTACCCACCTTTAAAGTTTAAATTAGAAAAATCACTATCTAATGAAGGTAGTTTCATCCAAAAACAGAGCTCGTCTGTAAAAAAAATCCGATTTTTAAATCTAATGACAATGGGGTTTCTAGGTTACTTAATTTATTGAACAAACTATTTATAACACAATGATGTTAGCAACTTTATTTTTTTGGATATTGTAGTTTATTTATAAAATAAAATATAAAATTAAAACCCTTATTTAATATTTTAAATAAATAAAAAAACTCATAAAAACAGTTAAAAATGATTTGCATTGAACATACCTGTATTTATTAACTATGTAGATTAAATTATTAAAATCCATAGAATTTACACAAGTCTTATTTATTATTATCTAAATTAATTAAATATAATAGATAGTACTCTATTTACTAAAATATCAAAACAAAAATATAAGTTTTATTTTATAAAGCACATTATACATGTATTTATTAGTATTTTATTTATACAACATAACTCAAAACATTATTTATATATGTATAATATATCATAATTTAGATGATTTAATTATCTACACCTTTTATTTTTATTTTTTTTAAAATAAGATTTTTTTATTTTTTATTATCTAATTTATAAACTATTTCATCTCTTGAATTTTGTGGTGCAACATCTTAGAAGGACACAAGTGATGAAAATCCTAAATTATATATGGATTTCATTTAAAACCCACTTGCATTCAACAATGGTATACCCAAGTGATAGCTTGACCAAACCTCATCAACAATGGAACAATGCCTAAATGCCATAAACATTAAAGTCAGAATTGTCAGAATTGCAGTACTGAATTTCTAGGCATTCATAATCCAATATGATTTTCTAACTGATTGGAGTTCCGCCAAATCAAATATTTAAGGGATTTTATCACTTGTGCCCCTCCGAGATATCGCAATATCAGTTATGCCCCTATCTTTTTGGTAATATCAGTTGTACCCCTCACTTCTTGCTAATCTATCACTTGTGCCCCTCGGGTTAGTGACCGTCCATAACCAACACAAACGGCCGTTAACTTCAAGGACATAGATGGAATTAATTTAAAAAAAATAGAGTGAAAAGTCATCTTCCACTCCCGTCTTCTTCCTCCCTTCTCTTCCTCCTCTCCCATCTTCTTCCTCTTCCTCCTCTTCATCCATTCTCTTCCTCCTCCACAACTCCTCCCTCCTCCTCCTGGAGCTCTCCTGCAGCCGCTCCCGAGCCTCCGGCTCCGCCCACGTGCCTCGCCTTCGTCTCATCCTCCTCCTCCCCCCGCGCCTCCGCCTCCCAGCACCTCTCTCCACCCGCCGCAGCTCCCTCCCCAACTGCACCTCCCACCGCCCCCCGCGCCTCCGCCTCCCAGCACCTCCCTCCACCCGCCGCAGCTCCCTCCCCCACCGCACCTCCCACCGCCCCCCGCGCCTCCGCCTCCCAGCACCTCCCTCCACCCGCCGCAGCTCCCTCCCCCACCGCACCTCCCACCGCCCCCACGACCCCTGCGTCCCCTACCTGCCTCCCCTGCGACCCTTGCGCCACCTTCCCGGCCTCCCCCCGCACCCCTGCACAGCCCCCCTCCGCCTGCACAGCCCCCCTCCGCCTCCCGCGCAGCCCCCCTCCGCCCCCCGCACAGCCCCCCTCCGCCCCCGCACCCCCCGCACAACCCCCCTCCGCCCCTGCACCACCCCGCATCCGCCCCCGCACAACCCCCTCCGCCCCTGCACCACCCCGCACTGCCGGGAAATTTGTAAATCTGATCTCATGCTCTGTAAATCCGTAAGATCCCATCCCCTCACTCAATCAGCTTTGTAAATCCGTAAGATCCCTTGCTCTATGGACAAGCTATTTTCCCTTAGCACCTAAAATTCGAGGTTCGGCGCCATTGTCTAGTTGCTGGAGGTGTCCAGCCTCCCGGCATCCCATGGGACGTTGTGCTCAAGCTCAACACGTACAGGTCCTTCTCTGAGGCCTCGCCGCTCCCGCGTTGAGCTTTCTATGAAGATTTTCATTTTCACGGAACGGGCGGATGGCGACGGAGTGGAGGAAGAAGTGCCGGAGGAAAAGCAAGGGGGGTTGAAACATATGCATTTCCGCATTTGTTTAATTAACATAAATTTTGATTAATTGATTCACTAGGAGAGAAAAATAATGAAGAGAAAGGATTAAGAACAAATGGAGGAGGAAGAAGATGAAGGAGATGTCTGGACAATAATACCCCTCTTAACTGCACCAAGTTTTGAAAAAACCATGGTTAAGTCAACTTTTTGACGGTCAATCTGACGGAAGGGCACAACTGATGACGGAGCAAGAAGTGAGGGGTACAACTGATATTACCAAAAAGATAGGGGCATAACTGATATTGCGATATCTCGGAGGGGCACAAGTGATAAAATCCCAATATTTAATTAGTCCCATCTATCTTGCTTACTGACCTAATCACTAATCTATGATTCTTTATTGATTATATTTAGGGTCATCTTTCATTAACCAAGAGTCAACATGGAAAATTTTAATAAAAAAGTTTAAGATGTCGTTTTTATTTATGAAATTCCGATGACTTTCATAAGCACTCCATTTAAATGATATATTTTATGTCTATACATTATACGGCATTTTTTAAACACAAACAGAGCAGATACGGCATCGAAATTTTCACAGAGGAAATAAAAGAGTGGGCAGAAATTACTCTGACATTTTAACAATAAAAAAATAAGACAGAAAAATACAAAAAGAAAAGAAGCAGTGTGTGTAGAGAAAGAGAGGAGTGAGAGAAGTGACAGAAAGACAGTACCTTTTTCATCGAATGGATAGCAAAGCATGGGATCAAAGAAGCAAAGCCAAGAGAACCATCAGCAGAAGCAGGAGAAGCAGCAGCAGCAGCAAAGCCTTACAGAGCCATCAACATCTGCAGCAAGATCAAGGACCACTCCCCCACCACCTGATGCCTCCCTCGATCCACGAGCTCATTAATCCACCTCTCCGAATCCCTTCTGACCTTTAATCCGGCGCAAATATCGCGCCTTTACGCCCCCATTTGTGTGTACGTGGCGAAGCTCCTGCGCCTCTGAAAATCCCTTGCGAAGTCAGATCCCCCAACAATCAAATCCTACACGGTTTCTTCTGAATGGTGTGATCTTTCACGGATTTTAGAGGTGGGTTCCGAGAAAAGTTGCGATTTTGCCATGTTGGCTCTTGGAGGAGGGGGGATTTTCGGCTCTGTTGGTGGTTTCAGATGGAAAGGCCTGGTTTTGAGTGGAATTGTTGCTCGATATTGTTGTGAGCTTGTGGGTAATTGGGTGGATGAGGATGGAGTGGTCGTTGGTGCCCGCTTGATTGGATTGTAGCTGTTCTTTTTTTGGACGCGGGAGAGTGGTAATGAAGGAAAGTTGATCCCATTATCCTTCCGGTTATACGAAATTGATGATCTTTTTTTGTTGATTTCTCGGGAGCGTCATAAGTTTGTAGTTATGAAGGTTTCTTCATCTGGATGGGGGCTTCAACCAGAGGAAGGTGAGCTTCTTCTAAATTGCTTCTAATGCTTTACTACCATATCCAACTTGTTAGTTTAGGAAATTTTTATTTTTTTCTTTCTCGTGTCTTTTTGCTTTGTCAGGACCTGAGATTGGAGGAAAAGTGTTGCTCAAGGCACTTATAGCTTACCCTCTTTTAGCAACTTTTGTCACTAATAGAACAAGTTGCTCTTTAGTCGTTGCCAAGTTTTTCTTTAACACATAATATTGATGACAAAACAGTAATGAAGATGAGTGCACTGTGTTCCTTTGGATCTTTCTTGGACTGCAACTCGCAACTTACCTATCCCTGTACATGGTGTTGTTGATGCTTAAGTAGAGGTAGACATTTAGTCAATAGATTCACTTGCATGCCTCTGAATTTCAACCATGTACTGCACATGCTTTCATCCTTCTGGTAATTCTGTTGGTTGTGTAAAAAAGTATGCCAGATATCAACTATTCACAGAGCTTTTTTTGTTGTTGGTGGAAGTGATTTCAAGACTGCACTCTTGTTAGGTTTGGGACGAGAGTGTGCATGCGCTTCACTTGTATGACATGCAGAAATATATTGTGCAGTTGAGATTTAGGTGTAGATCGTCAGTGTATGCAAGAGTAGGTTTTGTTTGATTTACTCGAGCACTTACATCTACTGTTTATTTGATTTACTTGAGCTCTTCCATTAACGCTTTATGGATGATTATGCAAAATGGCAAATTTGGCATAGGCTCTTTTGCCATGCATTTTTTGGGCTGTGCTTATTTTTCAATTTTTTTAATTACCGAATTCGAAATTTGTAGTTTCATCAATGCACTAGAGGAGATATGCGAAAACATGGCTTTCATTTCCAATATATCATAATTTCATATTTAAATTTGTAACCCCTGTATTCCCAAAGATAGTTCTACATCTAAGACTTACACAGTGTGAGAGCGGGTTTCCTCTGATAGTGGAAAGGGCTACCCGAAGGGACCTAAGCCAGGAGTGTGCAACTGCCACTGTCACTAGGAATAAGTAATGAGCCATGTCACAATGAAGATGTTGTGAATATAAGTGGGGGGAGGTTGTAACACCTATACCCTCAAAGATAGTCCCATATTGGTGGGGGTTACTACTTGACAATTTGAGCTTAACCATTTTGGGTGTTTGTCATCGGATCCATTGAGCCCAAACCCAATAAGTTGTCAGGGCCAGTTTTCTTTGTTAACGAACCGGGGACCTAAGCGTGGGACATTACAAATGGTATCAGAGCAGGTTCCCTCTGATAGTGGAAAGGACTACCCGAAGGGACCTAAGCCGGGAGCGTGCAACCGCCACTGTCACCGAGAATAAGTGATGAGACATGTCGCAACGAGGATGTTGCAAATATAAGTGGGGGGAAGGTTATAACACCTGTACCCCCAAAGATAGTCCAACATCTAAAACTCACAAAGTGTGAGAATGGGCTATAATGGTGGGGACTACTACTTGACAACTTGGGCTTAAGTATTTTGAGTGGTTGTCAACGGATCCATTTGGGTCCGAACTCAACAAGTTGTCGGGGCCAGTTTTCCTCGATAACGGATCGGGGATCTAAGCCCGGGATGTTACAAACTGTTGTAACACCTATACCCCCAAAGATAGTCCCACATCTAAAACTCACAAAGTGTGAGAGCGAGTTATAAGTGGTGGGGATTACTACTTGACAACTTGAGCTTAAGCATTTTGGGTGGTTGTCAATGGATCCATTTGGGTCCGAACCCAACAAATTGTCAGGGCCAGTTTTCCTCGATAACGGATCGGAGACCTAAGTCCGGAACATTACAAATGGTATCAGAGCGGGTTCCCTCTGATAGTGGAAAGGGCTACCCGAGAGGTGGTGCCGCCACTATCACTGGGAATAAGTGATGATCCATGTCGCAACGAGGATGTTGCGAATATAAGTGGGGGAGGTTGTAACACCCATATCCCCAAAGATAATCCCACATCTAAAACTCACAAAGTGTGAGAGTGGATTATAAGTGGTGGGGATTACTACTTGACAACTTGGGCTTAAGCATTTTGGGTGGTCGTCAACGGATTTATTTGAGCTCGAACCCAACAAATTGTCAGGGCTAGCTTTCCTTGATAACGGACTGAGGACATAAGCCTGGGACGATATAAAATTTGTCTGATTAAACATTGAGTTTCCCATCACAAATACAAAATTAAGGCCTTTAACGAGAAATGGGATGCTTTACAAGGAAGTAATATAGTATGGAGAAAGAGCAAATCCATCTTTCAGAACTAGACTCAAGGGAAATAAATGCAAGATGAGCATCTTCAACACCACTGACACAACTACAACTAATCATCCTGCGGAGCTGATGAGACATGGAATGTGAAGTTGTACCTGTAACTGCTGCAACTACTTTTAATTGCCTCGCCTATTTGAATCCAATTCAAAGCTTACACAAATTAATAATAACAAGTTTAGATTAAATGAATGGAAAAGCTGGTTAGAGCCATTCTCTAATCCTAGGTAGCCACAGTGATGTTGAGCTCATATATCAAATAGGTCCATTTTCGTCACCACTACTGCACTCCAAACAAGTATAAATTCTCATATTTTACACTTCCCACACCACCAAACAAGCTTTCGCACATGGTTGGAATAATAATTACCAGAATCAGACCCTGCATCACGAATATGTATCACCTTATCAGTTGTGATAGAATAGAGGTCGGGTGGTGTTTCATTGGGTTTGGTAGGAGGAGGCGTTTGCATGTGGGCATGTGCCAGAGGAGACACTCTTGGGTGAAGCACATTAGTGGCATGTATAACCTGTGTGTGCACGTTCTTCACTATAACAACATCCAAGTCCTTTTACTTTATGTTAGTTCGTCGAACTAGGTTTAATTATAGAAATGCTACATCCTTAGTTGTATTTTTTTTCAATATTTCTTTGTTCTCCCCCATACCTTCTTGCAAGTTTTTTTGACTCAATCTTTTTATCCAAAATACTGAATGGTCTTCTTTGTACATATGCATATGACTCATGTCTACAATGATTTCCCTAATTTCATCTTATTTTGGTGCAATACAACTTTTAATCTAATACAAAATGGAAGGAGGTATTAAGAACAAAATTTAGGTAGTGGATCCATTTGAACTTATGGAAGGTTTTTTAAATATCAAAGGATGAGTGTCCACCTTTGGACATTTTTGATATGTCTTGAATCCTAACCATCTGATTTAGTCCGAAGAACCGTCGTATGCACCCCTTCTTATCGTACAATATCCCAACAAGACGGGGCTCTCAATCTTCTTTGCACGTTCTTATATCTCCACATAATGAAAATCGATCGTCGCTGCCCAAGGATGTAGCTCGGTTATGGCCCTATGGGTGAACCTTGTAAATCCGTGTCTTGTGCTTGTGTGATTGATCATTTGTCTGTGTTCCGCTTCCACGATTTGCAACAGACATCATCCATATTTTATAAATAGAAGGAGGTGAACTTTACAACTCTCAATGACTAAAAATACCCACAACACACACAAGTTCTCACACTATGTAACAAGGTTCAGAAATCGATATCTATATCATATTGGTCACCAGCCCGAAAAGGGATATATCGGATATATTGGTGATATCGGTGGATATCTTGAAAATAGTAAAAAAGGTGATTTTTCTCCAATTAAGATCATCATAGTTCTTAAAACAATAAATAACATACAAATACACACTTATATGCAGGAATGAGGTGTATTTAGCATATTAATACACATTATATCTACACACCATTGTTGTCACTGGTGAGTGCTGACTACTAAGAGATATTAAAAAGGAAACGATGAAGTTCAAACAATAACAACTTAGTGACATCAATGAGGTGTATTTAACACATTAACTTTACATCACACCGTACATTATATATAAACAAAATGCCGAGCTATATCGGATATCAGATGAACAAGCTAATGGATGTATTGAGAGTTATGTTTATCTTTTCTTATTTATTATGTATTTTATGTTTCTTTCTTCCCTTTTATGTAACTTGCTCTCTAGGGTTTCTCCTCTATATATAAGAAAGCTTTATGGCCTATTGGTCCCTTTCATAATGAAGCAATATTTTACTCCTCACATGGTATTAGAGCGACAGTCCTAGTTTCCTAGACCAGAGCCTGATCACACATGCCCCTACCCTACTGTCACCCCCATCTTGATGTCGTCGCTTGGCATCTTCGATGGCCTCCTAGCAACACCTCATCCCCTTAAGGCCTCCGCAACAACCACCATCTATCTAGGCGAAGCATCTCCAATGGCCTCCTAGGGTCTCTATGGCTTTTGCCTTGTGCCACCTAATGTCGCCCAAGCATCCTCTTGTCTCTATTCTAGTTGCCCAATGACATGTTAGGCCCATTGGGACCACTGTAGGCCCCTCTAGGGCACCAGTGGCTTCCTATCTTACCGTTTTTCCAATAGCCTACAAAATGGTCTGATTTTGGATTGTTTACCATGAGATCAGACCTCTAGATCATATATTCCTAGAGCGCGTCAGTGGTTGATGGGAACAATTGTGACATGAGTTTAAACACACAATCGATTTCCGTATGATTGTGTAGACATATTCTTCTTGGTCTACAACCTCAATTAGTCTCTTCCCGACTTCTTTGTCATCATGTCAGAAAACAAGGCCGATCTATCATCTTCAGATGCTTTCAAAGGTTCGGTGCCCATCGTTAAGATGGATGGGACCAATTACGAGTTATGGACCATACAGTTCGTGAGCCTTATGCAGTGTAAATGGAACAAGCACATTCTGACACACGATGAGCCAATCGACAAGACTAGGGTTAATACCTCTTGGGAACAAGATGATGCGTATGCACATGTTTGGCTTTTGGGTAAAGTCGCCATGGAGATAACCAATGATATTTTGCATCAAACCACAATCAAGGCAATGCGGGACGTCCTCGCCTCCACCTATTCTCAGTCGAGGAATGAGATGAAAATAATGCATCTCCGATTGACATCTATACTGCCAAGCAAAATGGTCATCCTCTTCACACTTTCTATTCATCTCGCATGACATGTTTGAGAAACTTTACAACTTCATGCCTTTGACAACATCCCTAGAGTAGCAGAAGGCATACAGGAATGCCATTATAGCTGGAGTTTTTCTAGCAGCTCTTGACCATGAGTAAGATGCGCTCAGAATCAGTTGTTCGCAGACGCATGAGTACCTCCTATAGAGAGGCATACAACAGACTGAGAAGGACTACAAAGCCTCATCCGGCCTCCACTCAGACCTCACCTACTATTGCCACATCTCGGATCAAAGGAGGTCCTACTCATTTTAGAGGATGTGGTGCTCATAGCAAAGGTGTGGGCGTTAGCATCAGCCTTGCACCTATTGTCATCGTTCTGACCACTCCGAGGACACATGCTATCAAAAGCATAGTTTTCCTGTGTCTGCATATGTCATAGAACATGGTTGAGACTCCTATTGTACATGTCATTTCTATTGAGCATAAGTACGATCAAGGTTGCAGAAGTCGGCAGTCGGTACTCGGTCGGTAGGATCACTGACTAAGGATTAATCGGCAGTCGGGAGAGTAATCGGATTTAGTCGGGCATTAGTCGGTTTTGAATTTTTTAATTATTTTTAATATATAAATCAAATTTGGGATTTTATCACTTGTGCCCCTCCGAGATCTCGCAATTTCAGTTATGCCCCTATCTTTTCGGTAATATCAGTTGTACCCCTCACTTCTTGCTATTTTATCACTTGTGCCCCTCAGGTTAGTGATCGTCCATCCACAGTGTAAACAGACGTTAAATTTGAGGACATAAACGGTATTAATCTTAAAAAAAGGTTATATTGTCATTTTCTACCCATTTCCTCATCCTCTTCAATCTTCTTCCTCCCTTCTCTTCATCCTCCACAGATCCTCCCTCCTCCTCCGAGCCTCCGGCTCCGCCCACGTGTCTTGCCTCCGGCTCCGTCCTCCTCCGCCCCCGCACCTCCCCCCTCCGCCGCCCGCACTGCCCCCTGCACCTCCCCTCCTCACCCAGCCCCGCGTCAACCAGTAAGCTCCAATCGACCTGCATACCCAACGCCCCTGCGACCTACCAGCAAGCTCCGCCCCCGGCCCCTGCGACCAGCAAGCTCCCTCCCCCCCTGTGACTGACCAGTAAGCCAAAGGCAAAAAGGGCAAAGGGTCGTCACTGTGGACTTCTGGCGTGCGTGGGGATCGAGGAGGCTTCAAGCGGTCAGCAAAGGTGGCTGGCGGTGGTCGGAAGCGGCACGGGGGCGTGCCTGGCCACGGGGATGCGGCTGGGTCGCGCAGGAGGGCGGCGTGCAGTGGCTGGTGGAGGCGCCGCTAGTTGTGGCTAGGCGGACGGCGAGGAGCTCCGATCGCTCGAGTAGGCAGCTGGGGCAACGCGCGTGGGTTGCACAGCTCTGGAGAAAAGTTCGCTGGTCGTCGCCAGCTCTGCCTCGTCAAGTTTTCTGGAGACGCAAAGCTCTGAAGAAAAGCCCTCCACCCCCTGGATTGCCCCCTCCGGCCCCCGCACAGCCCCCCTCCGCCCCCCGCACCCCCCTCCCCCTCACAGCCCCCCTCCGCCCCCCGCACCCCTCCCGCACTGCCCCCTCCGTCCTCTGCACCTCCCCTACGGCCCCCTCACTCGGCGCGAAGGTCGTCATCGCCCCAGGACGAAAGAGCCATTGTCGCCTGTAACTCCCCGCCGTCATAAGCCCCGGCACTGTTGGGTTCCTTCCTCGGGACGAAGCACGCGGTGGAGCTCGGGCCTCTCCATTTCGTCCTCCTTCTACCCATGTCCAGATGAAACTGGATTTTAATTTTTGTTAAATTAAGATAAATTTTTTACTAATTGATTGATAAAAATTCATCAAAAAATTCAAGAAAATTCACCGTTTGATCCGTAATGAGTGATATATCTGTGAAAATGCAAAAATTTTAGAGATTTGATGGATGCATGAAGGTGTCACTAAGAGAGAGAAATAATGAAGAGAAAGGATTAAGAACAAATGGAGGAGGAAGAAGATGAAGGAGATGTCTGGACAATAATACCCCTCTTAACTGCACCAAGGTTTGAAAAAACCATGGTTAAGTCAACTTTTTGACAGTCAAACTGACGGAAGGGCACAAGTGATAAAATAGCGAGAAGTGAGGGGCACAACTGATATTACCAAAAAGATAGGGGCGAAGGTGGCGCGGTTTTGAAAGGGCTGCGACACACCGATGGAGGAGGCGGCAGTGGGGCTTCGAAGAAGTCAGGAGCGCACATGGGGTCGAGGGTTTCGAAGAAGTTTGGGGGTTTGGTTCCTGTCTAACAGTAATATCTAATTATCCTATTCGGGTTATCGGGTTTTCCCTATGCAAAAGTCGGCCGACTAATCGGCCGACTATGCGCCCGATTAATCGGGTCCCACTGACTAATGGCCGACTTGTTCTATTCGAGTTGGGTACCCCCCCCCCCCGACTCGATTAGTCGGACCGACTAGTCGGCCGACTTTTACAACACTGAGTACGATCATATTGTCTCCTGCTTAGGGAGATCATGACTCCTACTGTTGGCCCTTCTAGTGCTCCTTCAAGCCCTTCATATGTTGTTGTCTCTACCTCTGCTAGCAATTCACGTATAATATTTCTTTTATTACTTGTCACAAAGTATACATCTCTAAGTGGATCATGGATTTGAGTATATCTCATCATCTCTGTGGAGACAGAACTCAGTTCTCGTCCTACAGATCAATCCATCCATGCGGATCTATTGTTATTGCAGATAGCACACACTACCCGATTCTAGGACATGGGGAGATCCGTTTGACGCAGTTTACACATCTACAAAATGTTCTTCATGCACATGATTTTCCCATGAATTTATTATCTATTAGTTAGATCACCAAAGGTTTGCATTATCATACCATATTTCGCCCCTTTTCTCTTGCGTTTGAGGATATACTCACAGGTAGGTGATTGGATGGGGTCGTGAGCAAGGACGTCTCTACAGACTAGTCCAATCTCCGTATGTTGGTGATTCTTCTATTCCTACTTGGTTGATCTCTCCTTACATGTAGCATCCTCAATTTGATCACCTTCCTCTGCTTAAGTTGTGTAGGGTCCTCCCGCAGATTCCTTTTCGGTCAAACTTTCAGCACGAGACTTGTCAGCTTCGAAAGCATTACTGATCTAGTTTTTCTGGTTGTCAGAGTCATAGTAGTAGTACTTTATTTGAGTTGGTCCATTTTGGTATTTGAGGTCCCTGTCGTGTCCCTGACCATCAGGGGCACCAATTCTATCTTGTAGCGATTGATGATTTTTTAGACTTCTATGGGTTTTTCTTTTGAAAAACAAGTTTGAGTTGGATCGTTATCCCATCTTTTATTAATGAAATAAAGAATGTTTTTTCTGCTACTGTTAAGTATATTCATTAACAATGCTTTGGAGTTTTACACTATACAACTTTCGTAGTTTTTCAGGTCTCGTGGCATTATATGCTAGACTTCTTATGCTTATACCTCTCAGCAGAACGATATTGCTGAATTCAAACATCGTCATCTTCTTAATGTGACCATGACCCTCCTTATTCAGAGTCGTGCTCCCCACTCTTTATGAAGTGGTATAGTACTTACTGCTTGCTATCTGATCAACCGGATGCCATTCTTTGTGTTAGGAGAAAAGGTTCCTTTTTCAATTGCATTTTCCGATTAGGATATTTCTCTCTAACACCACATGTTTTTGGCTTTGTGGCATTTATTCACCATCTAACTCATGGTTGTGACAAGCTTTATACTAGAGTTGTCAAGTGTCTCTATGGGCAACTCTCGGACCTAGAAGTGGTACCGATGCTTTGATTTAGTTAGATAGAAGTACTACGTTAGTGTTGATGTCAGCTTCTTTGAGTCGGTCATGTACTTTTCTCCTACAGGTGACAGGAGACTCCGTCTAAGTCTGGTGAGGAGGTTTACATCCCTCCTCCTACGACACCATCTCCTCCACCTGTGGTTCTTCCAATGCCACCACCACTTTCACCTCGTCCTGTGTCTCAACCCTTGTCTTACTTTTACGCTCGCATGCAACTGATTGTACCCCTTGCTTATGTGCCTTCCCTATCATGCAACACACCCCTTGTAAATTTTGAGCATAGGTTTCTACTGATGGCACTTGTGATTTGTCTATCCAGGCCACTTTAGAGGTTGAGCAGATAACACCTTAGGTTACCGATCATTCAGAGGATCTAGAACAACCCATTGTTCTTCGGAGCGGAGGCGTACTCGTGCTCAGATACGACTTCGTGACATTATGCTACGGTCATCACCGGAAGCTGCCAATACCTCTGATGTTACTGCTTCTGCATCGATCAGTACCTCTGCTGCTGCTAGTACCTCAGGTAGTACTTCTGCCTTTCATCATATCCATGATCTATCAGGTTGGATTGTCGACTCTGAAGCCACCCATCATCTGTGTCGTGACAGAGATACACTTCAGTCCTACAAAGACATTCCATCAGTCGATCTGTGCTCATTGCTGATGGAACTCATTCCCCTATTGTGGGACAGGGGGAGACCTCCTTATCACCTTCCATGCACTTGCAGAATGTCTTGCATGCACCTGAATTTTCCATGAATCTTTATCAATTAGTCAGATTACAAAAGATTTACATTGTCATGCTATATTTGACCCATCCTCTGTCATTTTTCAGGACATACTAACGGGCAGGGTGATTGATTGTGGTTCTGAGCATAATGGCCTATATCGTCTCGTCCGGAATTCCTATGCTGGCGTCTCTATTCACTCTTAGGGTTCTGTTTCTCCGTATACATGGCATCTTCGCTTTGGTCACCTTCCGCTCCAGAAGATGCGTCACCTCCTGCCTCAGATCTCTCCAAATTCATCATTTCGTTGTGAAGCTTGTCAGTTAGGGAAACATCATCGTTCTAGCTTCCCTAGTCGTCCGAGTCGGAGCAGTAGCTCCCCATTTGAGTTGTTTCATATAGACATTTAGGGTCTGAGTCGTGTCCCAGATCATCAGGGACACAGGTTTTATCTCGTTGTGGTTGATGATTTTTCCCGTGTTTCTTGGACTTTTCTTCTTAAGAATAAAACTGAAGCTGGAGGTGTTATCAAGAATCTTATCAATGAAGTGCAGAATGTTTTTTCTTCTACTGTTAAATATGTGCGCACGGATAATGCATTGGAATTCTGCACTCGTTCTCTTTCTCAATTTCTTTCCTCTAAAGGCATCATTCATCAAACTTCCTGTGCTTACACATCACAACAGAATGGTGTCGCAGAGAGGAAACATCGTCATTTTCTTGATATTACTCGAACATTACTCATTCAAAGTTGTGCGCCATTGGCCTTTTGGGGAGATGTTATACTCACAGCATGCTATCTGGTTAATCGTATGCCTTCTTCCGTGCTTGGGTAGAAAGCTCCAATTTTTGTTCTCTTCCCAATAAGGACTTGTTTTCACTTACTCCTCGTGTCTTTGGAACAGTCGCTTTTGTTCACCGCTTGTCTCCAGGACTTGACAAGCTCTCTCCTAGAGCTGTTAAGTGTGTTTTTGTCGGTTACTCACGAACACAAAAGGGCTACCGCTGCTATGATCCTATTAATGCCAAGTATTCTGTTAGTGTTGACGTCACATTTTTTGAGCCAGTTATGTACTTCTCCCCAGCAGGTGACAGGTTGGTTTCATCCACACCTCCGGATGATAACGTCTATGTTCCTCTACCTCCAAGTTTGGGTCAACCTGAGTCCACTACACCACCACCACTACCACCTCCATATCATCCCATTCCACCGTTCCCTAAGTTCTACAACGGCGGTCGGGGCCTGCTCAAGCTACACGTCAATCATCCATCACGCCTCAGGTATGCTCCGATGCTGTTACTAATGATGGGTTAGATAATGTACCAGTGCAGGAATCTTTGCTACAGGAGGTGGATCCGCCAGTCTGTATAGTGGATGATGATCTCGATCTTCCTATTGCACTTAGGAAGCAGAAGAGAAAATGTGTGTCCTACCCTCTTGCGTCTCAGGTGTCATTTCACCGTCTTACTGGTGATTTCCAGAAGTTTGCTGCGGCTGTATCTTCGATTGAGATCCCATGGACCTATCAAGAGGCCATGAAGCTTGATTGATGGCGGTTAGCTATGGAGGAAGAGATGCGTGCCTTACAGTCTCGAGGGACTTGGTCACTTGTTCCTCTACTACCTGGTGCTTCTGTGGTTAGTAGCAAATGGGTGTTCACAGTTAAATATCATGCAGATGGCCGTCTAGATAGGTACAAGGCAAGACTGGTTGCACGAGGCTTCACCTAAACCTATGGGATCGATTATTTGGACACATTTTCACCAGTGGCTCGACACTCGACACTTCGTATTCTCCTGTCTGTTGTTGTGGTACGTGACTGGCCCATTTTCCAACTTGATGTCAAGAATGCTTTCTTGTATAGTGATCTACAGGAGGAAGTCTACCTGCAGCAACCACCTGGTTTTACTGCTGAGGGGGAGACTCACATGGTGTATAGACTTCATAAGGCGATTTACGGCCTTAAACAAAGTCCAAGGACATGGTTCTAGAAGCTCTCCCAGCTGATTGAACGACATGGGTTCAAAAGGTCAAATGTGGACCACTCGTTGTTTATCCAGAAGACTACCCGAGGTACAGTTGTTGTCATGGTATATGTTGATGATATTCTGGTTACAGGAAATGATGCTCAGGGAGTCGAGATGACTAAATCACTCTTGGGCAGTCAGTTTGTTACGAAGGATCTAGGTACCATACGATACTTTCTGGGGATGGAATTTGCGAGAAATGCACAAGGTATGGTGATGACACAAAGAAAATATGTTACAGACTTGATAGTTGAAACAGGAATGGTTGGATGTAGACCATCAAGCACTCCTATGGACCCAAGTATGAAACTGTATGACAATGATACTGAAGAGGTGGACAAAAGGAGATACAGAGAGATGGTGGGCAAGCTTCTGTACATCACCATAACTCGACCCGATATTGCGTTTGCAGTAAACCGGGTGAGTCAATTTATGGAGCAGCCTAGGCAAGTCCATATGGAAGCCGTGTATATGATACTGAGATACCTAAAGTCTTCTCCAAGCTCAGGTTTGCTATTTAAAAGAAACACGGACTTCTCAGTTTCCGCTTGTGCAGACGCAGACTATGCAGGGTGCCCAAAGGATCGTAAGTCTACTTCTGGATTTGCAATCTTTATAGGAAGCTCTCTGGTTTCTTGGAAAAGCAAGAAACAAACTATTGTGGCAAGATCCAGTGCTGATCTGAATATAGAGCCATGACACAGGCAAGCACAGAAATGATGTGGGTTCGAGCAGTCTTGGAGGATTTGAATGTGAATGTCCCTTTACCTATGCAGCTTCAGTGTGATAACCAAGCAGCATTGTTCATTGCCAATAATCCAGCTTTTCACGAAAGAACAAAGCATATCGAAGTAGATTGTCACTATACTAGAGACATGATCCAGAAGGGGTTGATTTCCACTTCGCATGTTAGTTCAGAGGACCAGATTGTTGATATATTCACCAAACCGTTGCTCAGAGGGCCTTTCCAGAGATGTTCTTCTAAGCTGAGCATGATCGATATCTATGCTCCATCTTGAGGGGGAGTGTAAAGGTTTATGTTAAGTCATGATGTACTGTTTTGTAATTTCTATTTACCTCCTGGACATCTATGTAATTTACCCAAGGGTTTTCTCTATATATAAGAGACCCTAGGGCTCATTAGAATAACAACGAAGTATTTTGCTCTAACAATGTTGAAGGAAAAACTGAATAGAATATTATCTAACCC
This sequence comes from Ottelia alismoides, assembly GCA_037367405.1. Lineage (NCBI taxonomy): Eukaryota > Viridiplantae > Streptophyta > Magnoliopsida > Alismatales > Hydrocharitaceae > Ottelia > Ottelia alismoides. Next base: position 1,607,197 of record JAZKJV010000189.1, on the reverse strand, counting down.
TAGAGCTCTCTTATATAGGAGAAAAGTTCTATGGGTAAATTACATAGACCGGACAATAGAAATAAATAAAATAGAAAGAATGACAAGATAACACAAACATCTTAACACTCATCCTCAAGCTGGAGCATAAATATCTATCATGTTCAACTTGGAACAACAGTGATGAAAAGGACCTTTAGCTAGAGCCTTAGTAAACATGTCTGCAATTTGATCTCTTGACGCAATATACGATATTGAAATCAGCCCCTTTTGGATTAAATCACGAGTGTAGTGACAGTCTACCTCGATGTGTTTTGTCCTTTCATGAAATGTTGGATTATTAGCTATAAACAAAGCTGCCTGATTATCACATTGGAGCGGCATAGGAAGAGGTACTTCAATCATTAAATCGGTTAGGACTGATTTGACCAACATCATCTCAGTACAACCTTGGGCTATTGCCCTATACTCTAATTCTGCACTGGATCGAGAAACAACAGTTTGTTTCTTACTCTTCCATGAGACTAGTGATGTGCCAACAAACACAATAAAGCCTGAAGTAGACTTCCTGTCAGTAGGACAACCAGCATAATCAGCATCTGCACACCCTGTAACTGAGAGAGACGTATCTCTCCTAAACAGAAGACTTGCACCTGGAGATGACTTCAAGTATCTCAGAATCATGAATACTGCATCCATGTGTGCCTGCCTGGGTTGCTCCATGAACAGACTTACTTTACTCACAACAAAGGACATATCAGGTCTAATAATAGTAACATACAATAACTTTCCTACCAGTTCTCTGTAGCATCTCTTGTCCACCTCCTCAGATCCGTCATCATGAAGCTTCAAATTAGGATCCATCGGGGTAGTAGTTGGTCTACATCCTGTCATTCCTGTCTCAGATAGAAGATCAGAAACATACTTTCTTTGTGTCATAACCATACCATGCTGATTTCTTGCAAATTCCAGTCCAAGGAAGTAACGAAGCGTACTCAGATCCTTGGTAACAAACTGATGTCCAAGGAAATCCTTAGCTGCTTGAATTCCATGTGCATCACTGCTAGTGACAACTATGTCATCAACATAAACCAAGATGACCACAATACCTCGTTGGTCTTTCTTAACAAAGAGAGTATGATCTGTAGTGGATCTGACAAACCCCTTCTGTTCAATCAATTCTGAGAGCTTTTGAAACCAAGCTCTCGGACTTTGCTTAAGGTCATATATAACCTTATGAAGACGGCATACCATATTGGACTCCCCCTCAGCAGCAAACCCAGGTGGTTGCTGCATGTAGACCTCTTCCTGTAAATCACCATACAAGAAAGCATTCTTCACATCTGACTGGAAAAGTGGCCAATCACGGACCACAACAACAGTAATAAGAATCCGCAAGGTAGAATAACGTGCCACAGGAGAAAACGTGTCATGATAGTCCACCCCATATGTCTGAGTGAACCCAAGAGCAACCAACCCGGCCTTGTAGCGGTCCAGTGTACCATCAACTCATTGTTTCATGGTAAAAATCCATTTGCTACCGACAACAGAAGCACTTGGTGGAAGGTTCACGACACTCCACGTACCACGCGATCGTAATGCTACCATCTCTTCCTCTATAGCTAGACGCCACTGACTGCTCTGCAGGGCCTCCTGATACGACAGTGGTATATGTACGACAGACAAGCCCACAAGGGCCACAACAAAGTGCTTCCTTGGACAGACGCTCCAAGGACACATGAGAACCGAAGTCCACCCCATATTTAGGGTTTATCATACGTGCACGCTTCTGTCTCCAAAGTGAAATAGGGACATCCAGCTCATCAACAGGAGTAGTGGAGATGGTATCGACACCCTGGACCTCATTATGTGCATGCAAATCACCCATGCCATCAAAAGAACTCAAATGTTCAGGACATACCTCAGGCGTTGGATGATGGAGGAGGCTCATGAGCAGGAGGCCGTCGCTGATAGACCTGAGGAAATAAAGTAGGAGATGGTGGTGGTGGTGGTGGCGGCGGGGGGCAGTAGAACATGGCAATAACAGAGGAAGAGGCATATAGATATCTTCTCCATCCTCTGAAGGAGCAAGCATGTCACCTGTGGGAGAAAAATACATAATAGACTCAAAGAAGGTGACATCAGCACTGAAATAGTACCTTCGGCGAACCGATCAAAACAACGATACCCTTTTGGGGTTTTGAAATATCCAACAAATAGGCATTTGACAGATCTGGGAGAAAGTTTGTCAACACCAGGAGACAGTTGATGAACAAACGCAACCGATCCGAAGGCATAAGGTGTAAGTGAGAAAAGAACCTTCTCGGGAAACGTAATCAAGAACGAGATCTTTTCTCCTAACACCGAAGAAGGCATGCGATTTACTAGATAACAAGCAGTTAGAACCGCATCTCCCCAATAAGAATGAGGAGCACGGCTCTGAATCAAGAGTGTGCATGTAACATCCAAAAGATGGTTGTGTTTTCTTTCAGTCACCCCATTCTGTTGAGAGGTATAAGGACACGATGTCTGATGCACAATGCCATGAGACTTAAGAAAGCGAGAAAGTTGAGTACTGCAGAATTCTAGAGCATTATCAGATCGTACATACTTTGATTCGGACAGAAAAAAATGTTCTTCACTTCATTAATAAAGGACTGAATAACAGGACCAGCATCAGACTTGTTCCTAAGAAGGAAAACCCAAGATAACCTAGAAATCTCATCAACAGCAACAAGATAAAATATGTGCCCCTGATAATCTGGGACACGACTAGGACCCCAAATATCAAAATGAAACAACTTAAGCAGATTATGACCACTCGGACCCTGATGACTCTGGAAAGAGGACCGATGATGCTTCCCAAGTTGGCAAGCCTCGCACTAGAAAGTGGAGCGAGGAGAAATCTGTGGAAGAACATAAACCAGCTTCTGCAGAGGAAGGTGACCAAATCGTAGATGCCACATATACGGAGAAATAGGCCATGTGCGTAGAGAGGAAGAGGCTCCAGCATATAGAGACTATACAAGTCGGTAAAGGCCCCCTTGCTCACGACCATTTCCAATCACTCTGCCCGTAAGTATATCCTGAAACACAAGAGCTGATGGATCAAATATGGCACGACAATTTAAATCTTTGGTGATTTGACTAATTGACGATAAATTTATAGGAAATTCAGGAGCATAGAGAACATTAGGAAGCCTCAAGATAGGAGTCAACTGCACCTCCCCCTGACCAGTAATGGGGGAATGTGTACCATCTGCTATCACAAATGATCATCCAGGCTGGACAGGACTAAAAATACTAAATTAACCTCTGTCACCACAGAGATGATGTGATGCACCTGAATACATGATCCATTCTGACAAGTTTGCCCTGTAACAAGCAGTGAAGGCATACACTGTACCTGACGTAGATTCCATGGAAGGTCGTATCGATATCGATATCGTTTTGGTCAGCCCGGAAATGGATATATCGAGATATATCAATGATATCGGTGGAAATGTCAAAAATGGCGCAAAAAAGCCATTTTTTTGCATTTTTTTCAGAAATTAAGGTCATCCAAGATATTAAAACAACAAATAACATACAAATACACACTTATATCACACATATCGGTCCATTTATAGACCATATATTGCACATATCAGTATCACGCATATAGATCATATCGAACATATCGATATTAATATTGATTTTTGACTTATAAATATTGGAAATGGATTTCATTCAAGTTCTTATAACATAAAATACTACAAATATACACTTAGAAAATGCATATAGATCATTTATGAGGACTATGATCTGTATAGTGCACATATCGATCATATCGAACATATCGCTGATATTGCTAGTTATTGACATACTATATCTTTTGAAAATGGAGTTCATCCAAGTACTTTGATCACTAAATAATTTACAAATGTACTCTTACTCTCTTAGATAACACATATCGATCATTTATGAACCTTATATCGCATATATCGATATGGTTGTACTGTTAGTTGTTGACCTATATATATATATATATATATTGAAAATGGAGTTTATCCCAGTTCTTAGATCACTAAATAACTTACAAATATACTCTTAGATCACACATATCGATCATCTATAAATCTTATATTGCATATATCGATCATTTCGAACATATCGACATTAATGTTGATTCGTGACTTATAGATTGTTTTTTGAAGAATTGACTTATAAATATTGGAAATGGATTCCATTCAAGTTTTACAACATGAAATAACTTGTAAATATACACCAAGTTGAAGAACCATTGTATGCACCCTCCTGTCGCACCATACCCTACCAGTACGGGGGGCAGCGCCCCCGACCCGGAACAAAGTATATATATCATAGATTGTTTTAATACTAGGTGTAGCTAGATAGGTAGTGGAATCAATCTTGCATGAATAATAGCATTCATATTTAGGGATATCGACGAAATATCGGCGATAACGGTCGATATCTTGTATTTTTTGTACTGAATCCATTCATTTTTAACCGATATGGGCCGATACGGCGATATATCGTCGATATATCGGCGATATCCCTATAAAAAGATATACACTCTGATTTCGATACCCCCAACCTCTCGATACCGATATATCGGCGATATATCGCCGATACGGCCTTCCATGGTAGATGTTGATGCTGAGGCAGCCACTTCTGAGGATCCTGAAGGAGACGCAGTCGAACTGGTTGTGGGCATAATTTCCCTGAGTTGAGCAACAAGCTCATTAAATCTTTGATCAGGAGCAGGTGAAGGACTTCCAACTGGTTGTGTCTTCTCTGCAACCCGAGCTGGAGCAGGAAACCCATGCTTGGAATAGCATGTATCCTCAGAGTGGCCGGGTCTATTGTAGTAGGTGCAAGGCTGGCGCGGTCGACCACCCCCTCCTCTGCCACGGCTAGAACTCCCCCTACCACGATATGGTAAATGGCTTCTCCTACCACGAGAGGCAGCTGTAGCTGAAGATGTATGGGATTGCAAAGTACCTCCTGAGGATATAAATAGTCTACTCAGTCTGCGATATGCGTCCTCCATTGGAGGTATAGTAGCATCAGTAAGGATGTGGGCACGAGCAGCATCATACTCAGAATCAAGAGTTACTAGAAAGACTCTAGTCATCACCGAATCTCTGTATGCCTTGAGCTTCTTTTGCGTAGCATTCAAGGTAATGTAACCTTGTAGCTTCTTAAACATACCTCTCAAGGAAGTATAGAGGGTACGAAGGGGGATGGCCATTTTGCTTGGATGTGAAGATATCGTGCTGGAGTTGCAATATCTTCGACTCATTCTTCGCTGGTGAATATGTGGCTGCAAGAATGTCCCACATAGCCTTTATCGTTGGCTGGCTCAAAATATCATTAGCTATCTCGGAAGACACGGTCCCAGATAGCCATACTCGTGCGTAAGCATTATCTGCCTCCCATAAGGCGTTTATCCCAGTCTTGTCACTTGGTTCCTCCATCGTGAGGATGTGCTTCTTGCCATTGCACTGCTTCAGACTCCTGAACTGCATGGCCCACGGTTCATAGTTCGTGTCATCCATTCTGATAATTGGGGTTGGACCTTTGAAGCCCCCCATGGATGAGCCATCTGCTTTGTTATCAACGATAATGACGACAATCACCAAGACTAGGACTTGCAACAAACAAGACTTGTGTCTACATGAACATAAGTGAAGATGGTTGTGGGTGTAGACTTATACCACAACCTCTTCCATTCTTCGACGTTGCCTTTTGATGGAGAGGATGTTTTTGGATGAACACGTCACGCCCTAGAAGTCCAAAGGAAGACCCAACTCAAGATCAAGGGCGAGATGGAGGGCACACGGGCTGGTGGCAGCCCTAGAGGAGCAGCAGCGTCACCCCACGCGTGGGCGAGGGTTGCGCGAGGAGCCGCATGTGAGGAACGACCTGCGCGAGGGAACCTTGGGGCGGCGCAGGCGTGAGGAGGGCAGGGCGGTGCCTGTGTGGGAAGGATGAGGCGGCGCCGGCGGGAGGAGAGAGGTGGCACCGATGGGAGGGGACCTTGGTGGGGAACGTCTAGGGTTAGGTTACAGGCTCCGGTCTAGGACCGTCGCTCCGATACCATGTTGAAGGAAAAAATGAATAGAATATTATCTAACCCTAGAGCTCTCTTATATAGGAGAAAAGCTCTATAGGTAAATTACATAGACCGGACAGTAGAAATAAATAAAGTAGAAAGAATGAAAAGATAACACAAACATCTTAACATTCAAAAAGGCAAAAAAAACTCTGAATTAATAATTACATATTCCTGATCAAGTTCATCATCTACTTAAGGTACATGGGCACAATAACTGGAGTATCTGATCTTGACCCTGGGCGCTGGCTGAACTCGCATTGGCGTTCAGTCAAGGTATTTGTGTTACGACCTTTCTCATATGTTGAAACTGCCAGCTGCTGTTCCACTTGAACACTCCTACAATAAACTGTAATGTAGTGTAGCAATTGAATGGGCTCTTATTCTGCTAATGCAGGTAGGTTGGGACGAATCTACTGCTGGTGAAAAGCAAGCTCGTGTGTCTCTTTGGGATATTGAACCTTTGACAACATTCCCAATGTATCCTTTGCCATTTTCCCTAAGACTAAAACGGCCATGGCTTCCTGGTATGTGATCTCATATGTTATTTATTTCCATTGTTTTTATAAGCAATGGGTTCAGGATTATGGCCTGACAACTCTGCTCATTTTTCCTTTAGAAATTCTGTAAATCTCAAGTTGAAATATTATCTTATATATGAAGGGATAAATAAAGAAACTCAGTATAAATTTACATTACGATTCCAATATGTTGCAGATATGGCAGTGCCATCAATGAATTTTCAGATTCCTGGAGGTTCATCATTAATGCAGTCAAGACTAGATGCCTCCCTTCTTGATATGCAACCTAACATCCATCAAGCGATCGCAGTCGCGGCACTTCAGGACCATTCTAAGCGAGCATCATCCTCAATTCTTCTGTTCCAACAGCCTCAGGTTGTTCCTAATGGAGAGGTTTCATTGTTGCCAAGTCAGTCGTTACAGCACATGCTGCAGCCACAACAAGCCTCGCTTGAAATAACGCAGGAGAGACAGGATCAAACTAAGATGCAATCCCAACTTTTCAAGCCAGAAATACATAGTCACGAGGTGTTCAACGAACAGCAGCAATTGGCATGGCAGCAGCAGCAGCAGCAGTGGCTCTCAACACAGCATCAGTTGCAGCAGCAAGTGGCTTACCAACACCAGCCGCAGAAGCAGCAAGCTGAAGAGCACCGTGTACTGAAACAAATGTTGGAGCGACGATACCAACAACCACATCATCCGCCTTCCAATCGACGGAAGTCGCTGGAGCTACTGCAGAAACACCTGGATAAAAATAAAGTAGAACATGTTGTACCTACTTCATTGCAATTTGCTCCTCCCAGATTGCCCCCAAATTTTCAGATGCAAAATAATATTTCGGAATCTGGTAACAGTCTTCTTGAGTCCTCTAACACAAAACCTATGAACGGTATCTTGGGATCTGTTTCTTCAGAGATGCCCACTGAAATAGTTTCTTCTACCACTTGGTTACCTGAGAGAATTGGAGTTGATGGTGTGATCCCATATGGAAGTCTATGTAATTTGCCAAAGATGGAGCAGCTTGGTCAATCAAGGGCAAGTGTTTCTCAACCATCTATCATCTCACCACCTTTTCTTCAAAGCGAGGGTCTGGCTGCTCAAGAAGTGGATTTTAGCGAGCATAATAATATTCTACTTGGTGTTCATGCCAATTCTTTGTCACTTCTATGCCAGAATGGTGTTGCTAACTCGAGCAATTTTATTGGACGGACTGATTCCATAGCCTTTCCTTTCATTGCTTCAAGTTTCACAGACAATGTGGATTCAGGTTTTCTCTTCAGTTCAGCTATTGCAATCTCCAACTGCCTAGATGAGTCTGAATTTTCGAGGTCTACAGATAATGGAGGCCAAGCGGAACCTCCAGCAGAGACCTTTGTCAAGGCATGTAAAATCTGTTTCAGAATTAGTCGCTGAAATAGGGCCACCATTATGTCGTGAATTTTGATAGATAATGCCTGAATATCTTTAGGTATTCACTAAATAATATAATCTTGTTCTTTTCTTGTAGGTATATAAGTCTGGGTCCTTTGGAAGATCATTGGATATAAGCAAATTCAACAGCTACCCTGAGCTTCGAAGTGAGCTAGGACGCATGTTTGGCCTCGAAGGCCAGTTGGAGGACCCTTTGAGATCAGGCTGGCAGCTTGTATTCGTCGACCAGGAGAACGATGTTCTTCTTGTTGGCGATGATCCCTGGCAGTGAGTTTACTTCTCCTGTGTTTTAGAAATCATTTGTTCCAGCATTTTCATAGAAAATAACAGAAGATAATAGCTTAGCTCATGATTGCATGTATTCATTTGATAATGAATAATGATAGAGATGGAGGGTGGAACAGAGAGAGACCCAACTGAGAGGTGATTGGATGCAAACTGTAGTATGTGATAAAGAGGACCTGTGTTCTATTTGCCTCAAGTATTCCAACAACATTTGAATGGGTTTTTTGCTTTTAGACAAAAATTGGGATGACATAATGTTGATATACCTTGAATCCTGATCATTTGTTCTGTTGAATCCAATTGAAACCGTTTTCTGCGTTGTCACACCATACACAGGGGTATCAGTGAGCGAGATCCGTTTGCGGGGGTTGCATAGGGTAGCGCCCTTGTCTCGAAATGAATTTTTTATTTGGATATTCAGATCTGTTTGCATCTGGGACCCGGTTGTACATGTAATAGTATATAAACTCCCTATGTTAGGGTTTTCTTTATTTTCTTTATTTTTGTCTCCATGAATAGTGAAACCAATCGTCGTCGTAGTTACGGATGAACCTTGTAAATATGTGTTTGCATGTGTACTTCCGCTACTCGCAACCCAGAATAAATTCAACTGTGTCAACATACATCACCCTTGGTGGCGTGTGCAAAGTGTATTATTGTGCTAGAAACTAACATATAGGTACATGAGGTGGGCCATAATTTTTTATTACAACAAACAGGATACATGTGCTAGATCCTTTACATATACTTCATATAATGTCAACAAGTACAAGATACGTGTGATAGACATTTCCTTCTGCCATCTTTAACATTTCTCTCTTCTATCCTGAGGGTGTTTACTAGACATCTCCTTCTGCAATATTTAGTATTTCTTCCTTCTTTCCTAAGGATGTCTCTACATTTTTCAGGGAATTTGTGAACAGTGTAGGGCACATAAAGATACTTTCCCCCCAAGAAGTGCAACAAATGGGAAAGCCCGGTGATGAATTGCTCAATGATCTGCCTACGAAGCGTCTCTCAAGCAGTGGCTGTGATGATTATGTATTCAGGCACGACTCCAGAAATCTGAGCAGTGGGATCATGTCGGTTGGTTCTTTGGACTACTGAGTCCAAGGGCCTGTTTGGTTGCAGGGTTGGGCAGGGTTGGGTTGGGCTGGGTTGGGCTGGGTGAATAGTAATCTGTGAGGAGGAAGTACCATTGTGAATAGTAACCAGGGTTGGGCCAACCCTGCCCAACCCTGCAACCAAACAGGCCCAAAAGATTCCAAAAGTTCTCGTCTCTCCTGATTTGCGGTCACTCTATGTCCTTTTAACTTCTATCTCGCCGCCTCCATTGTGGAAGTTCGAGAAAGTGACATCTTACTCTACATATATCTGATCTTTGAATGATTTTGCTATATATATGGTTAGCACTCCTGGTAATTTGCTAGTCCTATTTGCCTAGTAGAAACTGCTTTCTACTCTTATTATCGCTCCTGTCATTAGTATCTGAAGGGTTGAGCTCTCTATTTGCTATTATTTGGAACACTACGCAGAATGCACATTTTCTGCAGTATTGTGCCTGAGCTCTGTTTAGAATGCACTTTTTTCTGTGGTTGGCTGGATTGGTACTCGCTCTTCATTTCTGCCTGATTTCAGTTTAACAATCATTCCCTTATTTTGAGTACCATGGCGAGCCTTGATGATAAACTAGCCTCTGAACAATGCAGCAGCGCAACCAAGGAACGAACAAACCAACAAGGCAAGAAGTAACCTCGGATCACTCTAATATCAGTCTCGTTCAAAGAGAACCAACAATAGCAGCACTTTGCAACTCAACGAGAAGAGATGCACAACTGTTGTACGAGAAATGGAACCAACTGTCATCCACAACAGAGTCCAAGCTCCAGTCCAACCACAATTAACGAAGAAAGTACACACGAGGGTCTTTAGTTCCACTTTAATTTATCCCAATCAGCGAACAATGTAAGATCTCATCTCTAACACGGAAGGAGTCCTCAAAGAGGTACCCTAGGCAGCAACACTATTTGCTGGGTTGGACTGGGTTGGGTTGGGGTACCCCTGTGAATAGTAAACTGTACCCCTATGAATAGTGAATTGTGAGGAGGATTGAGAGGGTTGGAAGGGGGTTGGAAGGAGGTGTACACCGGTGTACCCCAACCCAACCTAGTCCATCCCAGCAACCAAACAGGCCCTATGGGTAGCAGCCCGGTATAATGGTACAAACAAAGTCAAAGAAACTCACAGCAACTTCTGCAACAGAGATATCAATTATTCAAGATGGAAAATGGTATGTAAACCACATTAACATGTATAGTAAATAAATAAAGAATCTTGATGTGGATGCGAAGAAACCCACGCAAATGAAGGAATTATTGAAATCACTAACATCATAATGGAGAACCACAGCAATGATCATCAAAGAAGAAAATGATAAGACACGCTTGCAATGGACGGGCTAATTCATAAGCTTCTCTCATATGAAGTTGAAAAGCAATAACAAGTAGAACAAGAAAGTGAGGTTACGACATCAATAAAGTACTTTCCCACAATTAAGTAGGGTTGGCTACATAGATTTTAACCTTCATTCAAATTTATTGTGAGTCATTCTCATGTTTAAAGTAAAGAAGATGAAAATGAAATCAAGAAGAAAAATAAGAATTTAACATTACAAGCCTAATCAACAACATAGAAGAAAATTCAAATAAAAATATATATTGCCCTACTATCTAGAAAGTTAAAAAAATCACGAGGAATCAAAGAGAGATGCTAAGAAAGAAGACTCGCTTACAAAAGCAATGTCCCATAAGTACGAAGAGACACGGAAAACAACATGGCTACTCCAAACTAAAAGATGACAGATGCCTTCGAAAGAAAAGAATCATCGATGCAACACAAAAAAATCCAAGGAGAAAAGCCATGCAAGCTACTTGAGACCCTCTGAATTCAGATGAAAGTGACACTAAAGAATCAAAAAGCGAGGAAACATCTAACGATCTTATGGCGATAAGTGATGAGGTAAAATCTTACAACTTTAATTCTAATGAGCTTTAAGATGCCTTTCGAGAATTGCATGGATGCGCAGTGAACTTCGAAAAAGGAAATATAATGTTGAAAACTAAAGTAAAAACTCAACAAGAAGAGCATGCATCAAATATTTATCTACCTAGGGTAATATATAAACCTTAAAAGATAATACAGGGGAATCGAATTCAAATAGTGGAACTCTTATAATTGATTTAGCCAATTTACTAAAGAAAAAGAAGGATTAACAAACTTTTTATAACAGCTTATCAATCCAAAATTAAGTTTAGAATATGATATCAACCTGTCATTAAAAAGCAACTTGAGACATGCAGCACATTACGCACAAAATAATGTGTTATGCAATTTTAATATTAGAACCAATAAGGTCAGGAAAAGCAAGGAGCCTTAGAATTCCGGAATCAAACTAAAATCCAAAGGAGTTACAAGAAATGGTACCCAAAATCACTCCTAATCTCTTTTTTCATACTAGGAAAACTCATATTATAGATGTCACAAGGACTGGAACAACAGAATCAAAAAAGGAAAACCTTGTTAGACATTTAAATATATGACGAGCCATTACATAAAAAATATTATTGCAAATTGTATCATTCATTGCATATCGTAAATAAAATATAGGTGTACTTGTTGCAATATGTTAAGGTCCCTCTATACGAATAGGGATACATACCATGGTATTTTAAGTATTATAAAACTGTTGATCTACAGAGTTAGATCATATAAGCTGATGCATAATTGTAGATCTAAGGAATTGGATTGAGGACAGAACGGGCATCGCAAAGTGGTATTCAAAAACAGTTTAACAAGAGATGACAATCTTCTCCAAATATGAATATCCAATTGTCGCTCTTGATCCAGCTGCTTTCCAAATACGGAAAATTCCACTCCTAAGAGATGTTGTGTATCTTCACCGCTTTGCAAGCATCTAGGGACATATTTATATCATTATGTTTTTTATTTTCATTTTTCTCTATTTTAGTTCACGTACTTCCTCCATACCTACCCACATACTCGACCACTAGTTGTCCTCGACTTACTAGGTTTATTAGGTGCACTCGATTCAATGAGCACATCGCAAAAGCCTTCAATTAAGTTTTTTTCTCAAAAATAAAAAAAAACTTGTACATTTATCAAAGCTCCATAAAAAATGCAAAATGCCAGAATTTTCCTTCTTTCACGCAAATTTGTTTTACATTTTTTCTAAAAAAGCTAAAATATTTTTCATGTATATACCCATCTATACAAAATACTTTCTCTTAAGAGAATAAATCATTATTTGTTGCAAGTGCAAGGTAGAAACCAAAAATATGAGTATCATGTCTAAATCAACTACTTACAATCACTTGACCTTAAATTTGAGAAGTTCTATGAATGATGATCTAAGATACAATATTCTTTATTCCGAGTTCGATCTTTTAACATTATTGTCATGTACAAAACTACAAGCAAATATCTCAAAAATTGGGTGTAGTTTGTTCACCCCTGCCAAAAAGATGTAAAACAAAAGCCAATTCTAACCAAAAAAGAGGTTGAAACACAACAAATGAACCCATAACCATATAAAGTGCAAAAAAAATCTTGATATAAATCTAAATTTGGCCTCACCAAATAAGTTAAGTAGTGTCTTTAAAGCTACTTAAATTTGCATGGGTTGAAACTCAAGGTAAAGAAATAAAACAAAGGAGCTTCAAATCAAAATAAAAAAAGTAAATATCACAAAAGGTACTCCAATAACCTATATTAAATTATTATAAAATAAACAAAAATAAAAAAAATCAAATGTAAAAGAACCTTGGAAGAAAACCCTCCCCTCAAACATAAATTATATCTATTTACTTATTGATACTCTTTACTTTATTCTATTTTTTTCATCTATAAATAGTTTATTTATTTACATAGAAATTATATTCAAGTATAAATATATATATATAATATATCCATACATATGTTTGTAAAATATCTATCAATAAAAAATCAAGCAATAACCATACGATTTTACAAATTCCCTCGAGGACTAAAGATTTTAAAATGCCATTTACAATATTTTTCGTTCTGGATTTTCCACAAATTTCGACCTTTAGATGCCACTTGTCCGAGGAGCATTGGTTGTGTTGTTTAGGCAATCATTTTACAAATTCTTCATTTTCTTAGCAAATGATCTTTTTTATCTGCTTCAGTTGAGAGCATGTTTTTCCATCAATATTCTGTACCATTCTTCGAATTAGAATCATCAAAAGTTAGATAATTTCTTCCTCTATCAATTTTGTTCCTTGACCTTATTTTGAGCATCGATACCCCGTAACAAATTCAAGCGTAATATTGCTTGGTCTTTGGGTTTCGTTCCACGTTTTATACATTGAATTAATAAATGATTTTTTTAAGGTGTGACTTTGAGATTATGCAATTTTAGTTATACTCTTTCTTCTTTGTTATAAAAATTCACAATTCTACCCTTCTGTTATTACACGTATATTAGGGATGAGCATTAAGCTAGGCCGATCCGGTCCAGTTCGAAGCCCAGCCCAAAAAGGTCGGTCCGACCCATGCCCAAATGAACATTGGGTCAGACTTGAGCCCAATATTTATGTCCAAATTTTTTTGAGCCTGACTCCGGCTTGGCTCGGGCCAGCCCGATCCGAAGAGGATCCGAACTCTTTTCCACATCTTACACACATGAAAACTCCCACCTATTTCATGTGCACTCTCTTCTTATATCATGTCTTCATACAATGTTTATAAATAAAGAAAGTCAGGCGTGTGACATATGAGTTGATGATCATTGTATTTCAATTCAGAATTAATTTTCCGTAATTACTCTTTGGTTTAGATTATGTTGTTATTTTTGAATTTGTTAAAACTATTTTTTCAATTAGAATACTTTGTATTATTGAACCTTTACTCAATATAGGCCTTCTTCTCATTTTTTAATATGTAGGGCTGGTGCACCTTTTGTTGTTAACTGGGCAAGTTTGTTTCACTCTTTCAATTTATATACATTAGAGACATTTATGGCATCTATCATTGAGTTCACGTGTGTAAAATGAGGAATCATCAGATTTGGTAGAATTGAATTTTAGTTGTTTCATAGGTATTATGGTACATATTTTAAACACTCTTGGCTTGTGTAACTTGAGTCGAGCTTAACTTAAAACAAAAAGACTCGTAATTAGTAATCTCTAATTGGTGGAGATAGACCGGGCCTGAGCTTGGATCAAACAAAAAAGTTTTGCGGACCTAAGCCCGACCTAAGGTCCGAGTTTTTTAAGCGAACTTCGGCATGGGCCCTTCAACGCATGGCTCAGCCCGATCCATGCTCATCCCTAACATATACCCCTACCAACTGCAAATTTTGTAATAATATGAGGGCACAACTGTTATTGCAATAAAGATAAGGGTATAATTGTAATTGCAAAATCTTGGAGAGACACAAGTGTAAAAAAACATTAATAAAAGGCATAATTTCACACTTTCTGGAATTCTTGGGGGGCATCTATGTTATATCCCCCCCCTTGTGAAAATTCTCTTATAGATTATTACTCTTGCATATGTAGATAGATCTTGATATAAATATGAAAGGGGAAGGGAGAATACACACAACTATCATGGATTTTAAGGAAAAAATGGGGTTGTCCCTTACGGGCAGTCAACATGGTTGCTCCGTCTCTTTTTCTGTATTTTTATTTTTTTTGATAAATGTTGTTATTTATATTCATTTATATACCCAATATGTCATTTAAATTTCGTCGGAAACAAAAACTCGAATGTTCTCCACCTAGAACAGGTAGTTTTAATGGTATAAAGATTGATGTAATCCACTTGTTATTAATGGAAGACATACAAGTCTCTGTTTCTGATCGAATGACATATTGAAGGAATACATAAATAAATATACATGGTAAAATTTAAAAAGATAAAAAAATTAAGGAAAAAATAAAACGTGGCAGTCATGCTACTCGGTAGGGGCAGCCCCATCAAACCTGGATTTTAATGGACCGATATCGCAAGCAGCGAGAAATGCAAAGCCCGCATCTCCAAGCCACACATTCACCACCACGGCCCCCACAAAATCCTATCACCCTGCTGACGACCCAATCACGAGTCCCCACGTCAGAGAAGACCATCCTGCAAGAATCTGATCGGGCAATTTGAAGCCACACAGCTATCTGGGTTGCACATGCCCACATCTTTACAAAGCCTTGGTGTGGAGGAAGAGAGCCTAAGCCCACAGCAAAACAAGAGAAGCAGAGGAGAAGGAAGGAAGCACCTGCCCGCTGCATCACCATGGCCGCGAAGCTCGCCTCCGCTCCCACCGTTGTCTCAGTCCCGCAATTCAGCGGCCTCCGTTCTACTCCGTCCGCGGTAAGCTCCCCTTTCTTCAAGATAGATTTACTTAGTGCTTGCTTATAGCTCGATGATCATAACTTCCAAATCAATCCATTTAGGTCATGCTCCCAGCTGTGCGGCGACGTGGGAATGGTTCCCTAGGTGCACGCTGCGACTACATCGGCTCGTCCACCAACATTGTAAGCGTGCATTCCCGCGTATAAATTCTCAATAAACCTGATTAGGACTTAATACAATTGATGATATTGGTCTGACCGAGTTATACTGGGCATTATAACAGATCATGGTGGCAACAACCAGCTTGATGCTCTTTGCGGGCCGATTCGGCCTGGCACCGTCTGCGAACAGGAAGGCGACTGCCGGCCTGAAGTTGGAGGTCAGGGACTCCGGCCTGCAGACCAACGATCCCGCAGGATTCACGCTGGCCGATACGCTAGCTTGTGGGGCCGTGGGCCACGTCCTGGGTGTTGGGATCGTGCTGGGGCTCAAGAACATCGGAGCACTCTAAAGAAAGAGAGATTTGAACTCTCTCGAGCTGTTATCATAATGGATGCTTTGAACCACCTGCTGTTGTTTTAATTGTTAAATCGTTGTAAAAACATGTTCTTGTACCTTCAACTATCTTACCTGCCTCTGCTTCGTGTGCGATTGAAACTAAGTTGCTGGATTCAGGAGATTAACATCGGCGAGAATCGACTCACCTGTTTGATTATCTGTTTATCCGAGGGTAAACACATTACCTATAATACAAATGCGCGCATAATTTGAGTCACAAAAAAATTATTTCTAGTTGATGGGTTGGGTGTCGCGTTTCCTTTATTATAATAATTCTAACGCCATTTACATAAAAAAAATATAAAATCAATATCATGATCATAAATATAATCAAGTATGGCAGATAAATAATGTTACATCGTATTATATATGGATAAAATGGGATCGTTCTTGAGGTAGCTAACTTGGCTCCACCCGCATGATTTCACCCGTATTTTTTATTTTTTAAAATTCCTCCGTAGATTTTCATCAATATATCCCTATATTATGTCATTCAAATTTAGCGTGAAATGGATATTCCTACGGCCTCCATCCAAAAGGGTCGTTTTTAATAAATCTGTTATCGTTAAAAAATGATTGTATGGATGAAGAACGTACGAGTCTCTGTTTCGCACAAAATTTGAATAGCATAATATGAGGATATAGTGATGAATATTCATGTAAGAAATTTTCAAAAAAAAATAAAAATGGACAAAATTGTGCGGAAGGAGCCAAGTTAGCTCCCTCCAAGGGCCAGCCCCATTGAATTCATTATATACGTAAACACATATATAAATACATACATACACACAGTTTCAGCTCTTCAAATTAATCAGGTAAACGCTTATTATTCGTAAAAACTATATATAATTTCACTACAACAAATTGAGTTATAGTGACGGTTTTTTCAAAATCCATCACTAAATTAGCAGTTGTTAAATGTATAACGACATCTGTTGCGAAATGATTTTTTGTACTCGAAATTAGAGACGAATATACTATATGTCACTATATCATTACTGATGGTCCGCATAACGACGCTTATCCGTTATTATTTTTCAAACTTCTAATTAATCGTCGATATTTGCAAAATAGTAACAGATAAAGTCATTCTTAACTTATGAAATACCAGTAGTTATGTCTTTTTTTTGGAATATCAAGTGTGCCTTTAACTTCTTTCCTAATTATCGCTTGTGCCTTTCGAGCTAGTTGTCGTCCATCTGCATCTCAAATGCACGTTAAATTTGGGACATAAGATTAATTAGATTTAATACATGGGGTAGATATGCCTTTTCCTGTAAAAATTTGGCTTTCTTCACTTCATATGACCTCCTCCACTACCCTCCACCTACGCCAGACCCCATTGCATCCAGACCCTACGTGGAGCGTTCTGTTGAGAATGAACAACCGAAATCATATTCGCTTTGATACCAGTTGATGTGACACGATCCGGTACCAACTATGCTCTGATATCAGTTGATGGGGATACAATCCGTTATCATCTCCGTTGTGATACCAGTTGTTGGGACATGAACAATCGGATACGGGAGTGGATACGCAATCGATCACCAACTCGGAAGCACGTGAAAGAAAGAATCGGATATAACGATAGTCGATCACCTCTCATAACCACCGGAGAAGAAAGATCACTACATAAAACAGGTACAACTCTCTTTGTCCCTCGCTCTCTCGTCTCTTTCTTCTCCCCCCCCCCCCCTCTTGGAGTTACATTGTTCTTGTGGTGGTATTCTGGCAATGCCTTCACACCACTCTATATATAACCTAGATACAATCTCATAGTCATATTCCTGATATGACTATAAATAGAATACAACTCAACTACTATTAGGATTAGCAGTCTAGTCCCATTAGGATTCATAATCCTAATTGGACTTTAATCCTAACAATCTCCTCCTTGAGTTGAATTCCATTACGATCCCTTCATCGTCTTGAGTCTGCATTAGGTCATCCTCGTCATCTGCATGTCTCGTTAGCAGGATCTCAACAACTCTAGGTGACGCACCCATCACTGGGTGCCCTCGACGTGCCACCTTGCACAATCTCCTACCAAACGCCGCTAGCAGATTTCTTCAACATCTCCAGTCGATTTCTTCAAAAGACCATGATATCACGGATTTTTATGATTGCATCATTTGCTGCATCGGCACCCACTCATCGACGTTGAACCTCACTCTGATCAGTCACATCGTGTCCGTTCAATAATGCTGAACCCGACTCTGATACCAGTTAATGGGACACGACCTAGAACTAATTTCGCTCTGATACCAGTAGTTGGGAACGAACAACCAGTATAATATTCACTCTGATACCGGTTGATGGGACACGACCAGGTACCAACTCTGCTTTGATATTAGTTCATGGGGACATGATCCGGTATCGTCTCCGCTTTGATACCAACTAGTGGGACATGAACAACCAGATACATAAGCTATAGAGAATAGTAATAGCTATAGAGGGTATTTTGGGTATTAACCTATTTTGTTTCCCCCTTTTGTAAAACCCTAACCCTAATCCTCTTGTTATATAAGGAGGGTTAGGGAGCCTAATGGAGATCATGGAAATCAAATCTCAGTGTCAACATGGTATCAGATCCCTAGATTTCTGACCTAGGGATCTGTATCGCCCCTTCCCTCCTCCCTCTCTCAGTTGGAGCGCAGCCTCTCCATTTCTTTGATTTCCCATCGCCCCCACGCCATCTCGCCCTCGCCTGAGTCGCCTCATCGTCCAGACTCCCCCGTGCCTCGTCGCCCCATCGCCCCCGCGCCATCTCGCCCAGACCCCTCTCGCCCCAACGACTCGATCCCCCCGCGTCCCTATCACCCCCATCACCCGTGCCTCATCCTCGCGCACCATCGCCCTTGCGTCCTTGCGCCCCATTGCCACGACGCCCCTGCGCCCTATCGCCCAACGACCCGATCCCCCCCGTTGCCCTATCACCCAAAGACCCGATCCCCCCCTGCGCCACGATGCCCCTGCGCCCTATCCTCCGACGCCCTGACGCCTCTGCGCCCCGTCGCCCCGTTACCCCTGATCGCCCCCATCCCCTCGTGTCCCTGCGTAATCCACTCCAGGCGTAACGGGCACATCCCCGCCTCCGTCGTGTTCCAACCGTACGCTCAAGTCCAACCGCACGCTCAAGTCCTGCTCCAGCCCCGACGTGCTCCAGCCGCTGACGTGCTCTAGCCCCCGACGTCCTTCTCTGTGTGCTACTGCAAAGTTGTCATCCTCTGTTACTCTTGTTTCTTATGTGTAATATGTATTCCTGAATGATGTAATATATATATATATATAAGAATAGAATAGGGAGAGAGAAAAGGTCATAACAAATCAGGATAGGTGGCAGCAGAGTAATAATATTCCGAAAGCATCTTGTTGAAGGTTGACGACAGGCACAGCTATGGCATCCGAGGTCACTGCATCAGATATCGATGGCGGAGGTCATTCAAAATTGTCATCATTTGGATCAATTCGAAAATTAGATGTCACGAACTATTCGATGTGATCTCAGATTTTTCTAATGATTGTTCGAGGCTATGATAAAGAACACATCCTTCTTGAAGCAAAGCCAACCTCCAAGGTTGGTAAGTATGCCACATGGGTGAAAGACAACGGCATAGTAAGCTCGTGGATATATGTAATTGATCATCAACTCAGAAGCACGTGAAAGAAATAACTAGCGGATCTAACGGTGGTCGGTCAACTCTCACGACCACCGAAGAAGAAAGATCATTATATAGAACGAGTACAACTCTTTATGTTTACTCGCTCCCTCAACTCTTTCTTCTCTCTCCCTCTCTAGGGGTTACATTGTTCTTGTGGTGGTATTGAGGCAATGTCTCCACACCTCTCTATACATAGCCCATATACAACCACATAATCCTATTACTAATAGGACAATAAATAGAACATAACTCAACTACTATTAGGCTTAGGAGTCCAATCCCATTAGGACTCCTAATCCTAATTTGACTCTAGTCATAACACGTTCACCCCTCAGGCAACATGTATTTCCTTCCGCTCACACCAAGTGTTGTATCTACTCCCAATGACCGGATCCAAGAGTAGGTCGCCCACATATTTCCTTCCCTTGTAACCTCCCTTCTCGTAGATACCCATGCATGATGGGCAACTTCTAGAGGAGGCTCCCTGGGGCCCTGAAGTAACCGTTCTCGTAGGGGTTCCTTGCGGTCCCAGTCAAGAGGCTCGCCAAATTTATCACTATCCCCTCCATGCCCTCATCCATGTTGGGAACCACCATAGGAATCGATTGGGGCATGTGTAAAAGTTGATGGAAGGGCCAAGTGTACTGACCCTGTCACTAGCTCACTAAGTTCCCCACCCATATGTATGTGTGCCTCGACCTCAGCAACGACCCATGGATCCCGCACTAGCTCATGTAGAATCCATGCGCTATCACAAGAGCAGATCCTCTACAGTACTACAGAGATCTGTTGTGAATCAGTGGAGCATCCAAGCAGCTCGGCCTTGATCGAGCGGTTCGCACGTATTCCCACGATAAGAGCCTCTACAGTACTACAGAGATCTGTTGTGAATCACTGGAGCATCCAAGCAGCTCGGTCTTGATCGAGCGGTTCGCACGTATTCCCACGATAAGAGCCTCTACAGTACTACAGACATCTGTTGTGAATCACTGGAGCATCCAAGCAGCTCGGTCTTGATCGAGCGGTTCGCACGTATTCCCACAGTAAGAGCCCACAAAAATAGGGAAATTGTATGAACTGCTCGATCAAGATCGAGCGGCTTGGATGCTCCACAGATTTACAACAGTCTCTGTAGTACTGTAGAGGATCTTCTCGGGCACTATCACATCCTCCATCTTGAGCACCACGTTGATGCCCTTCCTCTCCCTCCACTCCTCGCCTCCCGCTTGACGATCTGAGCTAAAGTGAGCTTCTTGTCTAGGGAGCATGACTCGTCGGAGGTATGGGTGTCGGGGTTGAGGACGGGGAGGGTGGACTTGTCCAGTTGGTGTTAGTACTTCTCGGTGATCTTCCACCAGTCGGAAATCGAAGGTGGTGATGATTGCGTGGAGGAGACGAGGGAGCAGGGGAGGAAATCTGTGACAATGGCGTGCTGTGAGGGGTTAAATTGACCATATCAAATGAGGTTGAGGGAGATGGGTTTAAAAGGAGGCGGCCCTTCTGGTGACAATCAAGGGCTTGTTGATCCTTCACCTAATGTGATTCATTCCTTCGACCCCTCCTCAGGTACCTCCCTCTTCCCTGTATTCTTCCCGAGCCCCATTCTTCTGTTATACCCAAACGCCTTCCACATATCACTCCATTTTCCTACTCGATATGTAACCCTCGATACGATGAACACCTCCATATTTTTGACACCCTCGCCTTCTTCTATCTTTTACCTTGTCAGATTTGACTTCTCCGACCATCGATCAGGCTGAAGCATAGGCTTCTGGACTCCGCCATACATCAAAGCCCCCATCTCTTATTTCCTTGTGGTCTAACATTGAAAGTGAGCCACGCAAGCTCGAGCTCCATCCTACACTTGGAAGTCCTTCAACTTTCTATGTTGAACGAAGTAGGTAACGACCAAGCAGTAACAACTAGGGATGGACATCGGTTCGGATCGGATTTGAGTTGGCTTGACCCAAGCCCAATTAAGTATATGGGTTAATGGATCGGTCCTACATCCATTTTATTTTCAAATTTCAGGCCCAAGCTCAAATCTGACCCAAACATAATGAGTCGGGTTCGGATCGGGCTGACCCAATTTAACACCTACGTAAATCAATATCATGTGTTTTGTTCTTCTTGCATTTGTCTGGTTGTTTTTTATGCGTGTGTGCATGTTTAAAACTTTAAGTATGTTAACTAATCCATACATTAGTTGTACGTTGGAAATAGAAATTTGGTAAAAAAATATGACGACTCAAACCATCATTGAATTCACCATTACATATTCTATTGTAGATATGGGCACTATGATCCAATACAGATTGGTTACGTACAATTGCACATGCTCTAACACTTGAGGGTACAGATTTCATTCTTGCATATTAATGTAATAATGTCCTCAATGCACGCTAATGGATATGATTATTAATGGGTCTAAATATTTATTCTACACTCGAAATAAGGATATGAAAGCTAGAATATGGTATTTGGAATGAATATGAATATACTGGATATAATTACATCGTATAGGTCGGGCTTTCGAGCTTATGGGTTAGGTCTTCTCGGGCCTGAACCCGGCCTGGTATTCAATACGGGCTCATTTTGGGGTCCATAGCCTGCCCACTAAAATTCATGTTTGAGTTTGGGTCAGGTCATGAGGATCGAGTTTTGAGTCGGGTCGGGCCAACCTAGCCCAATGCCCAACCATAGTAACAACCCTATGATCAAGGACACAAATCCCATCTGAATTGTTAAAATGCACATGTAGGGGGTTTGATAGTTCTATCCCTCTTAACTACACCTTGGTTTGAAAAAATCATGGTTTATTCTAACTCATTGACAACTAAATTAACGAAAGGGCACAAGTGATAATTGTGTAAGAAATTAGAGACATAAATGATATTTCAAAAAAAAGAGGGGCATAACTGATATTGTGAAGAATAAGAAAGGTGCAAGTGATAAAAATCCTTTATATAATCGAACTTAACATATTCAAGTCCTTTATTTATGAATCGATTCTGAATTGAACTTTAATTTAATCGGATTGACCTAAGCTAATATTTAACCTCAAATTTTTCTAACGAACGAGAATTAAAGAAAAAGAAATGATGAGGGATATATATAGAAAAAGGGAATATGTGGTAAGTTGCGGGAAATTATATGTTCAACACCTCCACCAACAACTATTGATTTGTCTCAGGATGAACAAGCACATGTGCCACGGTAACATGTGCTTGTTGTTTTCTTGAGATAAATGAGTTACTGAGAGATGACAAATATGGAAGTTACATGAAGACGAGCTTGCTAGCTCCCTATATTCACATGTTTGTTTGTATAACTACTATAATATTCATTCAAATTTGCTTCTTTATCTCACTCTTCTTCATCTTTAAATAAAATAAGGATTTTTATCTTCGAAAAAAAGATAACTATGATATCTTTTTATATCATAATCTGTTCGAATAAGGGATAAAGAATAAGGTAGAATAAAGGATAAATGAGCTCCATCACTTGTTTTTTTAGTTATTTGAATGGTAATGAATAAGTAGTATAAACAAAGACATTATGGATGTTGTAGCCATGATGCGGCCATTTATTCTGAGATAGCATATCTCAGGTAAAGTTTCCTTAGTTTTGGTTAGCATGAATAAGGCATGTTTTATAAATTTGTGTGTATATGTATGTGTATCAAATTTTAAACGAAACGAACCTTAGCGAACTTACCATTTTAAAGCTTGGTTCGTTTACACAAACAAGCCTAAACTTTTGTTTAGGTTAGAGTCATTTCTTTTTGAGTTAATCAAACATTTAGCGAATCAAATCTAACTGAATATCGAATTTGAGAATTTTCTAATAGTCATACTTAAAAGGGGGAAATGCTGAAATTTAGTTATTACTGTTAAGTAAATAGAGAGGATTCGATGGAAGTTCATACAATGTTATACCATGTAATGGTTAACAACTATTCGGAATTTTATGTATAAGTCGGAATTATAGAGGGTTCAACTAGGAGAAGCATTTGCTTGACCAGATCCAACCTAAAAAAGCTTGATTCAAGCCCGTCAAATTTCCTCGGGCATTGGACCGGGTCGAGGCTCACATTTTTGGTTGAATCGAGGACTCGGACCCATCCATACCCTGCAGGGTCAGGCCCAGATTCGAGCCGGGCTCAGTCCACCCCAACTTATTTTCCATTACAATGGACATCTGAGAAGTATGATGAACAAATTTGATAAATTATATATTGAGCTAATTTGATTCCAACATGTTGTATCGTGGGTCCGTGGTGCACTCACTTTATGTGAAAAAGTATATGTTCATATCTAGCATATTTACTCTAATTAACGATGATTATTTATAATGTAAATTCAAAGAATGGCGTCATGTCATTGCTTTATTCAAGACATGTTGCATGGGATTAGGGTTGAGTATTGGCTCAGTTTAAAACCCGACTGGCATAACTCAAACTAAATCCGAACTCGAAATTTAGTGGGCGGATCGCGAGCTTCAAAAAGAGCCCGTATTGATTTTTGGTTCGGGTTTGATAGTCCGATCTATACGATATAATTATATCCAGTATATTCATGTTTGCTCCAAAATCATGTTCTAACTTTCATATCCTTATTTCGAGTTTATAACAAATACTTAGACACATTAATAATCATATCTATTAACGTAGATTGTGGACATTATCATATTAATATGCAAGATTATTACATTTATATGCAAGAATGAAATCTTTGTCATTAAGTGTTAGAGCATGTACAACTGTAAGTAACCAATTTGTATTGGGTCATAGTGTCGCATCTACAATTGAATATGTAACGATGAATTGAATGGTGGTTTAAGTCGCCAGATTTTTTACCATATTTCTATTTCGTACATACAACTAATGTCAGAATCATGTTCGGGTTAGGCATGACCTGAGTTTGGTATTTTAGCCATATGAGAACCCGGGACCAACCCACATATATATCAGTTCGAGCCAGGCCTAGGTTTTCGCCGATCAGGTCAGGGTCGAGTGCATAATAACTTTTTAAAAATATCATTTACTTAAGTAAATGAGAGAACATTAGAGCAGCTTAAGATAACTATATTACATAGAAACAAACCTCATTCAAAAATAACAATCTAAAAAAGAATCAACACAAGGTTCAAGAAAACCACCTCAAAATAATTCTGCCAACCACTTATGCATATGGTCCTCTCGTTCTCATTTAGTCTCTTCAAGTGATTGGTTATGCCACATAACCTCTATGATAGGAATTTGCTTGTTCATTAGTTGCTTGACATTTCAGTCAAAGATTTTTATTGGATGCTCCTGAAATGTTAAGTCAAAATCCAATTCTAATCTTTCATAGATGATGATGTGTCATGTATCAAAGGCATACTACCTTAAATTTGATACATGAAAGATGTCATGTATCCCAATCATCGAGATGGTATCAGAGCAAGGTCATTTCAATGAGTACATGGATGCTAAGACTTGAGCCAAATAATTAAATACACATGATGAACTTCTTAGCAATTTGACAGGCATGCAAGTATACATATTTTCGTATTGCAAGACCAAGGATAATCTATGTATGACAAGCTATCATGACTCCTCCGGAAGAGAATATGGTCGCGTAGAAGCAGGTACATCGAGAGAGAGAGAGAGAGAGAGAGAGAGAGAGAGAGACTTTGTCGAGGAGCAGGAGTGTCTCGCTCCCCCCGATCTGTGGGTTCTTTCTTGTGTTATGAGAACTTGTTAAAACTTGTATTAGCTTGTGTTGTGCATCCACTCCTCTTTACTTATGGTCCAAAGAGAGCCTCGTACAATCCATGAAAAATCTCTCTTATGAATTAGGAGAATATCATCAATTAATTGAGAGAATCTCAACAATTCAGATAGAATCAGGAAAATCCCGTCAATTAGATAAGAAGAAAATCCCATCAACCAATCACAAAAATTGTGAAATTTTGTAACACCCATACCCTCAAATATAGTCAT
Organism: Ottelia alismoides; assembly: GCA_037367405.1. Lineage (NCBI taxonomy): Eukaryota > Viridiplantae > Streptophyta > Magnoliopsida > Alismatales > Hydrocharitaceae > Ottelia > Ottelia alismoides. The sequence continues at coordinate 1,581,265 of JAZKJV010000189.1, read as the reverse complement.
TTACTCACAAAGTGTGACAGTGGTTTATAAGTGGTAGGGATTACTACTTGACAACTTGGGCTTAAGCATTTTGGGTGGTTGTTAACGGATCCATTTGGATCCGAACCCAACAATTTGTTATGGCCAGTTTTCCTCGATAATGGACTGAGGGCCTAAGTCCGAGACGTTACAAATGGTATCAGAGCCAATTTCCCTTTGATAGTGGAAAGGGCTATCCGAAAGGTGGAACCACCCCTACAAAGAGATAGGAGGAAATGACTACCCGATATCATGCAGCTGTCATTGTTACTGGTAATAAGTGATGAGTTATGTCACAACGAGGACGTTGAGAATATAAGTGGGAGAGGATGTAACACCCATACCTTCAAATATAGTCCGACATCTAAACACACAAAGTGTGAGGGGTCGGGATTAGTATTGGATAATTTGGGCGTAAACATTTTGGGTGGTTGTCAACGGATCTATTTGAATCCGGATCCAATAAATTGTCAATATCAGTTTTCCTTGATAACGGACTGGAGACCTAAACCCGAGACTATTCATCAATCAATCTTCTGATTGGTAAATACAAATTAAATATTTGAAGAATTCAAGTCTAATTAAGATCATGATTAGTGTGAATTGGATAAGTTCCATACGAATGGGAACCCACACAACATATTTAAGATATAGCGTATGGTTCACGTTTTAGTTCTTTCAAGATAATGAAAATCAAAACTACGATTCTTGAATCATCTGATGATGGATATTTTGTTCCTCTCGGATTACCACGTTATTGACTATTTCTTTACTTTTGTATGATTCAATTTTACGTAATCTTAATAATTCAAAAAAAAACTAGTGGTAATTCTATTTACAACACTGGCTTCATTCTATTAAATACAAACATCCTTTTGTTTTTTGGTTGTTCATGTAATCCGACATTCTTGATGACTACGTTACATGATTGGCATCATTTTCAATTGCTACTTTTAGTTAAGGGATCTTGCAACTCAAAACAATCTAAACATCGAACCTTCGCAAAATAAACTCAAAGTTTTCCAAAATAATTTAACATCCGAATCCGCTCATATTCAATTCGATAAAAGTTCGATTTAAATTCGATTTCAGAATAAAAGAGCTAGACCAAAATATAAGTTTTTAAGCTCATCTGTATAAATGAATAGAACCTTAAAATGATAGGTTCGCTCAGGTTCAGTTTGGTACACACATATAAATCACAAATAATTAAGCTATAAAAATATCTTAGAATCACATTTTTTCAAAGATAAAGACCCTTGTTAGTATGTTTTTAAAAAGACGAAGAAAAGTGGTAAATAAGAAAAAAAATTGAATGAATATCGTTCTAATTACTTATTTATAGACAATGGTTCATTTTAAAGATGCAATAAAAGCATTTCGAATTGTTGACTCATTGACAAAGATAACTTATCCGTTCATTACATAATAGGTCTCTCCATTCTAATACTCTATCCAACAGTTATCAATTTTTATCATACGTATTCCTAACTAACAAAGCATTGGTTATCAAATGATAAAGACGTTATTGAAGAAGAAAATGGCTTTTCTCATAGTAAATGAAACATTTGATTCGTATACAATGAGAAAAATTTCACATATCTTAGAAAAATATGTAGAACGAAATTTATCAGGGGGTAGAGACAGTTGTTTCTTCTATATTTTGGACCTGAGCTCCTTGAAATAATATGCTACTGGTAAAACATTCAAAAATTGACCTGTTAGATAAAACACTATGATAAGTTGCTTAAACGAGAATTCTTGAATGGCAAACAACCAGAGCCCATCACTCTCTATATATCAAGCAATTTCCATTATGAGAATCATGTAAATATGAGCATAAGAAAAGGAAATAAGTGGGATATGAAGAAGGTCAGGCCTTCAAACCAAAAATAAATAGGAATGACAAACCCATTAAAAACCCATACCAGATTAGATAAGAATATGTTTCAATTATTAATCTTGAATAATCATAATATGGAAGACGAACAGAAACGTTTTTTTATTCCTCTCCATTTCATTTCTTTTCCCTCCTGAGCCTCCTCCCGTCACCTCTCGTCAGCAAATTCTCAAGTTTGACATTTACTTAAACTCGTATTAGTTCAGTCAAAATCCGATTAAGATTCGATTCAAAAATAAATAAATCAAATATAAACACAAGTTCAGAATCGTTTATATAAACTAGATATGAAAATGGAAGATTAATTCAAATTTAATTTATTCACACTCTGCCAGTGAAGGAGAGCTTAATTAACATTCTTCAAAGTTTAGGAAAGGGTACGGATGTTACAAAAAAGCAAAATGGAAGAGCATGCACATTCTTTGGATATAAATTAGGCACATGTACCAATAAAGAAAAGTGTGAACGGTAAGGCAAGCAATGTATGGCACTCCAATGTGTTGACCAAGCTAAAATAATTGCCAATCCTTTGGAAACACTCAATGGTACATACTCATCACTTGGCTATTGTGCTTGTAGGGGAGTAAATAATCTCCAACAAATGATAGCATAAAGGGTTATTTCTCATTATGCACTTGATTGAGGTTTTTGGATTTGCAACTGGAGATGCAAAGGGACAGATACAAACACAGATACATGCGTTATCATATCCCTGTCTGTTTTAAAATAGGATGCATAAACGAATACATTGTGGATATTGAAACTTGCAAACCATATCCTCAGATGCGGATACAAATTTGGAGATAAATAATCACAATTTAGATACATATATTTAACAAAATAAAAACGGATTATTATGCGGATATCTTCTAACGTTTACATTCAGTAGGATTGTTTTTGTTAAGTTTAAATTAATATATAATTAAATCAAAATTAATAAACTACTAAGATAAAATTTTAAAAAGAAAAATATAGTATTAATCATGAATAAATTTCATAAAGTCTAAAATAAATGATTTATTATTATAAAGATCTGTATTTTTCTTCTCGTATTTGAAATGACCTCATATGCAATATATTGTGACTAATCATATAACATATTTCAAAATGCATACATAAGTTGATATATGTATATATACAATATACACACAAATTCAACAATGCGGATATCGGTATCTTTATCCGTCAAAAAAATGTAATCGTGTCTATATATGTATCCTCAAAAAAGTTGAAAATAACATATGTGTCCTTATCCATATCCGTAAAAAATAAAAATAAAAACTCATATGCATGCTCCTATCTATATCCGCTAAAATCAAAAATTCATATCCATGTCCGCTTAAAAATGGATATAACGACGGTCGGATACGGATATATCCCTATCCAGTTACATCCCTAGTTGCAACCTTATGGCACCCCATGCAATATGTTAAAATCAAGGATTTTTATTTTACATTTTTGCCCCTTCAATATTCTACAATTACAGTGATATCATTATTTTTTGTCATAATACTTGTACCCATATATTCTTATTCTATTATTACTGTGGGACTTTATATTACATCAATGGAATGACACTAGTGTAAATTTTATAAGACAAGGGTATAAACGTTATTGAAAAAAATAGGGATATAACTGTAATCATATAATCTCATGGAGACAAGTTAAAAAAATACAATAACAAATGTTTACAGCGGTCTTCGTGTGAATATGAAAAACCTAGGGATACAAGTGTAATAGTAATAAGTTTTAGGAAAATAATAGAAAAAATCCCAATTTTTTTTAATAAAGAGGACCATGGAAGCACAAATAACGGTGCTGATGCCTGATGGTTTCGGGTCAATATCAGTAAAATATGAAGGTAAATTAAAAAAGAGACCGATCTTTACGTGATTCTCAAATTAGGGATTGATCTTCAGTTTGTAACAAATAGGAGATTAAAGTTTAACTCATTGTTCCCAATGAGAAGCATATGGACAACCTCATCGGACAGGAGATACTCTGCGATGGTGCAAGGTTGTGGTGATCGGAGCTGACCCCATGGCCGACGTGGAGAAGCCCGTCTTCGATATAGTGTCGGATGGGGCATATCCGTCGAAACTTTGGCAGGAATCCTCGATGTCGACGACCAACCCAATGGGGTAGAACTTGTAGAGACTGGTGAGGCTTAACAGCACGACGAAGCCACTGAGGACCACATGGAGTGCAACCATGGCTTTGGAGAGCTTGAGCCCACAGCAGCAGGATCTCCTCATTTTGGTAGATCCGTCCAACGTCCTCGCAAGATTCTAGTTTTGATGGATTGGATCTTTGGTGCATTACATCAGCTCCTTGTGGGAACCCACCTAAAAGTCCTGATTTTGGTGCAACAACATATTAGATTTTGCGAACGGACAATGATGGTGGCTGGAACTTATGGATCACGAGGAAAAGGGATGGGAGGAGGCACGGATGGCACGCGATGTGCCCCTAGAGGAGGGAAGAACGTGGGGGGCACACGGCGGAGGAGAGGCGGCTCTTGTGGAGCACGTCGAGGATGTGGAGGTCGAGGGTCTCCTTCGTCGGAGGTTGCTCCTCCTCCGGTTTCATGATGTAGAACTCCCTCACCAACACGTTCAGATCTGTACTGTTCATATAGAGGTAATTTGATCAACTACAACCATGAATTGAGCGGTCCATTGACGACGTTGAAGACTAGAACGCTTAGTTAAACTTTAATCCTATATTTGTTACAAACTAAAAATTAGTCTCTAATTTAGTAATCATAGAAAAATCAATCCCTTTTTGTAATTTACCCAAACATGAAAAAGAATAGATGTTTATTTGGTTCCAAAACATTAAACAAACAAAATCTGCTCATGATCACCTTGCCTTCGGTGCTCCAGAAGCACAAGCCCCGTGGGGAGCCACGCCTAATGATTCGCAGAGCGAGCACCCAACAAAAGAGCGAGGGGCGGAGCACGCCCTCCACCATGGCATGAAAACAGCTTCATGAGAGGGAAAGCGGAAAGCGACAAAAAGTGGTGGAGAAAGAAACAACAAAGCTCACCTGTTCTTACCCCAAGTTTGTATTTTCCCCCACCAGTCTCCTCAATCCGCGAGCTTCCACCTCTCAGGCTTCCATCTTGTCGCCTATACCCAGTTGGGTTCTCGCAGTTTTGTAGTGTAGTCGGAGGATTAGTGGTACAGGAAAGGAATAGAAGACCCTCCGTCTCTCCTCTTGTCGCTTATATCCCACTCATCCTCTCTCTTCCCCCTTTTTCCCCACTTCTGTTAAATTTTTTTGCGAGGGTCGAGGGAGTGGTTTCTCTCGCCTGTTCACCTGTTTCGCCTTGCAATTGGGTTTATGGGTTTTGATAAAAATGATATCTTGGGGATTGGGTGGTGCTGCATACGTTGGTAGGGGATTTGGGTAGCGTTTATTCTGGGGAGTCGGTGGGGGGCTTTGGCCTTCTTCGTTTTCGGTTTTTTGTGGTGGTTTGATGCAAGAAAGGTCAAATCTTGCTGGGTGTTGGGTTGGTGTTATTCCATTTCTGGTGAGAATTTGAGAGTTTCGTGCCCACTTTTCAGCAATTTTATGATCTCTGTATGTGTAACTTTACGTGGCTTATCTGGTTTTGGTGCTTTGTCTTTGACTTGTTAGCAGAATTCTAGGCGTGTATTCTTAGGGCCTTAAATCTCTGTGGCCTTATTCTTTAATAAGCCTTGTCTGTTGGTGCTGGTGAGTTGTGCTGTCCCACCAGTTGGTGTCTTGGTTGAGCTAAAATAGCAGGATTTTCGTCAAAGAAGTTGAGATCCTGTCCTTCTCAGTATCCCATTCTAATCATGGAGGTTCTGAGGATGGCTTGCTTAAAGCTTGGATCAAAAGCCGATATATTCAGACGGGAAGGGCAGATGTGGTATGCAGCTTCTCATCTTGTTTGTGGTTTATGTCTCTGTTATGTACTACATCATTTGTGCATTGCTCTTGGGGTTGATTTGAAGCAGCTTCTATAGGAATCCAAGATAGTTATATACCTGGTCGCACTGCTAATCAAAGTTCTAATTCGTACGCGCCATATTTTGCAGTTTCTCTTCTTCCCCTTTAATTGATGTCTTTTTTCCAACAAATTGCACTATATATGGTCCCTTCACTCGTGCCAGTTATGGGATGCTAAGACTAGTTCGAACTGTTAATTGCAATCGTGCTGAAACTGTTATTTTCAGCTGTGTCGCAACTGATATGATCGAATGTTTGGATTTTGACTAAAACGTGGGAGAGGTTGTTTCGGTATTCTCTTTTATTTGAGCATCTTATGCTGGAGAGATGTTGAATTTGAAATGGAAACAAAAACAATGCTTCTCTTTCTTATTGCTTCTATTGCATGGGTTTTTGTGAAGGATGTGTTTGTTGATATATAGTAACTCTATAGTTGGACATATTTGCAGGATTTGTACCAATGGGCTCCCTAGCGATGTTACAGTTGAAATTGGGGAGTGTCCTTTCACCTTCACAAGGTAGAAATTTGAATTTGATTCGTTTTAATATGATATTTAAATATTTGATTTAGAAGGCTTGAAAGTACCTTGAGCCGTCTTTCGCGGTGCATGTTAATGGAAATTGTTCCTTGCCATATAGTCCTTGAATAATGTTTATGCCTATAAGTTTGCCTTCAGTTTGGTGGTTGTCAGGGAAGGACTGACTTGAAGTTTAGTGGGATTCCTGCTGGCTGTCGGATGGTTGAATAGTTGGATGTAGCAGTAAGCTGGAATCAGATTGGCAGCAGTGTTTTCCCTTTCTTGGATTTTTTCCATTCAGTATGTGGGGCATTCAATGATCAAAATAAAGAATTCCAAGTGGCTTTATTAAAAAGATGGGGTTGTTCAAGTTGGCCACCCAATCTGCCATTACAAGCAATTCCTTTTATCCGTTTTAGTATGTGGAGCCACATCTTTGTCAACACCACCATGATTGCGTCCATGTAAATCTGTAAGTAAAAAACGGATGCACTTGTCGGGTATTCGCCTTATCTCCAAGTAGATGTAACTACTTACCTGAGCCGTTTAAGGACTGTTTATCTTAGGTTTAATCATAGATATATTTGCTAATAGAAATAGATAGTCTAGAAATTTTCAGAAACCGCGTTATTCGTGGTCAATTGGTTGCCAAGATAGCCTCATAGCATCTTGGTAGATGATGGTTAGGAAAATGTGCTGGAAAAATGGTCACAGCATAACAAATCTTATTAATGAATAGTTTTTCCAAGTTACACCATATTGTGCTTCTGGGATACATGGAAAGTTAAGATGCCAGAAATATATATATATATATATATAGAGAGAGAGAGAGAGAGAGAGGAGTGATCCTATGAGATGAGATTTTGTAAGATGGTGAGATGGGAGATTCTGGACCATTAGTTTATGTCTTCTCTCTCGTGGTTGTCTCTCTCCTGGTTGAAACTAGTGGTCCAGATTCTCCCATCTCACCATCTCACCAAAATCCCATCTCATAGGATCGACTCTGTCAATTGTTTGATTGCATCCCTGTTTGTTATTTGCCCTGGATGCTGTCATGAATTATTATCATGTGTTTTTCCAGTTCCCATTGTTATCGAGGAGTGGTCTCCTTGAACGGCTTATCGGAGATGCATCAAGTGAAGGACAAAGTGCTTGTTTCATACATATAGATGAGATACCTGGAGGTCCAAAAGGGTTCGAGCTTGCTGCACGGTTCTGCTATGGTATTAAAACAGAAATGACACCGGCAAACATTGCCTATTTCCGTTGTGCTGCCGAATATCTTGGCATGACTGAAGACTATGGAGAAGGAAACCTGATTGCCCAATCGGAGAACTTTCTAAATGAATTGGTTCTTCCGAGTTGGAATGATACCATCAAGACACTTCAATGTTGTAATGATGTTCTGCCTCATGCAGAAAATGCAAACATAGTGAAGAGGTGCATTGAGTCTTTGACAGCGAAAGCGTGCACAGATCCTAACTTGTTCAATTGTCCCATGACAGGACGAGGTCCCATGCAAAGCCCCGGTGGGAGTGTTCTTTGGAATGGGATTAGCACCGGTGCAAAGCCAAGGCATTATAGTTACGATTGGTGGTACGAAGATGTCTCAACTCTTAGTTTTCCGCATTACAAGAGATTGATTTCGACAATGGAATCTCGAGGAATCCGGCCAGAAATCATTGTTGGGTCTCTCGTTTTCTATGCAAAGCAGTATCTTCCAGGGCTTAATAGACGTCATATGAGCGGTGAGCATGGTATGCATCGAGCTCCTCTTCCCTCCCGACCCATGGCACCATCTGAAGAGGAACAAAGGCTTCTTCTTGAAGAGATCGATAGACTGCTTCCTGTGGAAAAGGGACTTGCATCAACAGGATTTTTATTTCGCTTGCTCCGGACTGCCATGATTCTTCATGTAAGCCCATCGTGCATCTCTCATTTGGAGAAGAGAGCGGGCTTGCAGCTAGACAGGGCGACCCTTGATGATCTATTGCTGCCCAATTTTTCCCACTCAATTGAGACGCTCTACGATGTTGATTGCGTCCAACGGATACTCGAGCACTTCTTATCAATGGACCAAGAACCAGGGGAGGCTTCCCCACATTCGCATCATGATTTGAAATCTATCAGTTCCCCTTCCTTGTTGCCATTAACTGCTGTTGCGAGGCTTATTGACGGTTTCTTGGCTGAGGTTGCACCTGATGTTAACTTAAAGATGGCCAAATTCCAAGCACTCGCGGGTACACTTCCGGACTATGCTCGACCACTTGATGATGGACTCTATCGTGCAATCGACATATATTTGAAGGTAAGCTTTTTCTTTGGATTTTTCTTCTGTAGCATTTTGGAACTGTATGTAATAGTTGCAATTTGGTTTTTGAGTAAAGGCACACTCGTGGCTGACGGATTCGGAGAGGGAAGAGCTATGTAAGTTAATGGATTGCCAGAAACTGTCCCTTGAAGCATGCACACATGCAGCACAAAACGAGCGGCTCCCCATCCGGGCTATCATTCAAGTCCTTTTCTTCGAACAGCTGCAGCTGCGATCTTCCATAGCTGGTTGCCTCCTTGTCTCCGACAACCTCGATGGTTCAAGACCGCTGCAGAGTGGCTTCATGGGAAGTGAAGCTGGTTTTGATCAATGGGCAATTACGACCAGGGAGAACCAGGTTCTGAAGGTAGGCATGGACAGCATGCGTATGCGGGTGGCCGAGCTCGAGAAAGAGTGCACAACCATCAGGATGGAAATAGAAAGATTGGGACAGGCAAAAGGCGGACGTGGTGGTGTTCAGAACAGATTCAAGTTCAAAATGAAGCCCGAGATTTGCAGCGTGCAGGAAAAACCAGTTGCTGAGCTTAAAAACGTGCCTGAGCAGAAGGCGTTTAGCACGACCATTGAGAAGCTGCAAGCGAAGCTTTCAAAGCACAAGAGGAGCAACAGCCTCCGCTCATGAAGTTGATTGGCTTTAATTAATCCACAATCTGATGGTTCATGGTAGACACGCAAATTTCATCCAAATTGTCCTCTTGTTCTTTTCATATCTTTGATTTCTTTTCCATTTGGTTTGATATAGGGAGGTGAGGTGAGTGAGATGTGTGCTGCTTCACCTGAGTATATTTACAACCAGAAACTGCTAGTCTTACTCTTACATATAGATTTCAATTTGTTAGGTAGATTTCTTTTTCCTTTGTTTGAGTTCGATATTTGTTGGTTAATTTATATTCGAGATCATTTAGACAATGAAAGTTCAAGTTCAGTTCGAGAAGAGTTTGTTTACAGTTGATAACTGAATCAAACATCTCCAAAAGAACATGTTCAGAATTTGCTTGATAATACTTGTTGAGAGAGAAAAGAAAAGAGAATATTCATCGAACCCTAGAGCCCTCTTATATAGGAGTAAGGCTCTATGGGTAAAATATATAAATAGGACAATAAAAATAAACAATATGAACGACAAGATAACACTAGTATTGTAACACTCCCCCTCAAGCTGGAGCATATATATCTATCATGCTCAGCTTGGAACAACAGTTATGGAAAGGACCTCTAGCCAAAGCCTTAGTAAACATGTCTGTAATTTGATCTCCTGATGCAACATGAGATGCTGAAATAAGCCCCTTCTGGATCAAGTCCCGAGTGTAGTAGCAGTCTACCTCGATGTGCTTTGTTCTTTCATGGAATGCTGGATTGTTGGCTATAAATAAAGCTGACTGATTATTACATTTGAGATGCATAGGAAGAGGTACTTCAATTATTAAGTCAGTCAAAATAGACTTGACCCACATCGTCTCAATACTGCCTTGGGTCATTGCCCTATATTCCGATTCTGCACTGGATCGAGTAACAACAGTCTGTCTCTTACTCTTCCATGAGACTGGTGAGCTGCCAACAAAGATAATAAAGCCTGAAGTAGACTTCCGGTCATTAGGACACCTAGCATAATCTGCATCAGCATACCCTGTGACTGAGAGAGATGTATCTCTTCTAAACAGAAGACCTGCGCCTGGAGATGACTTCAAGTATCTCAGAATCATGAATACAGCATCCATGTGCACCTGCCTGGGTCGCTCCATGAACTGACTTACTTTACTCATAGCAAAAGATATATCAGGCATGGTAATAGTGACATATAATAATTTCCCTACCAATTCTCTATAGCGTCTCTTGTCCACCTCCTCAGATCCATCATCATGAAGCTTCACATTAGGATCCATTGGGGTAGTAGCTGGTCTACATCCTGTCATTCATGTCTCAGATAGAAGATCAGTAATATACTTCCTTTGTGTCATAACCATACCATGTTGATTTCGTGCAAATTCTAATCCAAGGAAGTAACGAAGCGTACCCAAGTCCTTGGTAACAAACTGATGTCCAAGGAAGTCCTTTGCTGCCTGAATTCCCTGTGCATTACTGTCTGTGATAATAATGTCATCAACATAAACCAAGATGACCACAATACCTCACTGGTCTCTCTTTACAAAAGAGTATGATCTGCAGTGGATCTGACAAACCCCTTCTGCTCAATCAATTCTGAGAGCTTCTGAAACCAAGCCCTCGGACTCTGCTTAAGGCCATGTATAGCCTTATGAAGATGGCATACCATACTGGACTCCCCCTCAGCAGCAAACCCAAGTGGCTGCTGCATGTAGACCTCCTGCAAATCACCATACAAGAACTCATTTTTGACATCCAATTGGAAAAGTGGTCAATCTCTCACCACAGCAACAGAAATAAGAATTCGCAAGGTAGAATGACGTGCCACAGGAGAGAATGTGTCATGATAGTCCACCCTATAGATTTGGGTGAACCCACGTGCGACTAGCCTGGCCTTGTATCGGTCCACTGTACCATCTGCGCGTTGCTTCACTGTAAAAACCCATTTGCTACCAACAACAGACACACCTGGTGGAGGCTTGACGACACTCCATGTACCACGCGATTGCAATGCCGCCATCTCTTCCTCCATAGCTAAACGCCACCGACTGCTTTGCAAGGCTTCCTGATACGACCGTGGTATCTGCACAGCTGACAGGGCCACAACAAAGTGCTGAAAGTCCTTGGAAAGTCACTCCAAGGAAACATGAGAAGTAAAGTCCACCCGTACTTGGTGTTCATCGTACATGCACGCTTCTGCCTCCGAAGTGCAATAGGAATATCGAGATCATCAACATTAGTGGTAGATATATCATCTGCACCCTGTAACTCGGCATGTATCACCCATGCCATCAGGAGAACTCAAATGTTCAATACATACCTCGGGCGTGCTGGATGATGGAGGAGGCACATGAGCAGGGGTCTTCGCCGGTAAACCTGAGGAAAGAAAGTAGGAGACTGCGACGGAGGTGGTGGTGGTGGTGGTGGTGAAGAGCATGGTAATGACGGAGGAGGATGCATATAGATATTTTCACCATCCTCTGAAGGAGCAAGCCTGTCACCTGTGGGAGAGAAATACATAATAGACTTAAAGAAGGTGACATCAGCACTGACATAGTATCTTCTTCGACCGGGTCAAAACAACGATATCCTTTTTGGGTTTTAGAATACCCAACAAACACACATTTAATAGACCTGGGAGAAAGCTTGTCAAGACTAGGAGAGAGTTGGTGAACAAATGCAACTGAACCAAACACACGAGGCGTAAGCGAGAAAAGATCCTTTTCGGGAAATGCAACCGAGAACGGGATCTTCTCCCCTAACACCGACGAAGGCATACGATTTGCCAGATAACAAGCAGTTAGAACTGCATCTCCCCAATAGTAATGAGGAGTACGACTCTGAATCAAGAGGGTTCTGGTAACATCCAAAAGATGGCGGTGTTTCCTTTCAACCACCCCATTCTGTTGTGAGGTATAAGCACACGATATCTGATGCACAATGCCATTAGACTTAAGAAATTGAGAGAGTTGAGTGCTGCAGAATTCGAGAGCATTGTCAGAACGTATGTACTTGACTCTGGCAGAAAAATTGTTCTTCAATTCACTAATAAAAGACTGAATAACAGGACCAACATCAGACTTGATCTTAAGAAGAAAAATCCAAGACAACCTCGAAAACTCATCGACAGCAACAAGATAAAACATGTGTCCATGATGATCAGGGACACGACTTGGACCCCAAATATCGAAATGAAACAACTCAAATAGACTATGACTACTTAGACCCTGACGACTCTGGAAAGAAGACCGATGATGCTTCCCAAGCTGGCAGGCTTCACACTGAAAGGTGGAGCGAGGAGAAATCTGTGGAAGAACATGAACCAGCTTTTGCAGAGGAAAGTGACCAAATCGCAGATGCCACGTGTATGGAGAAACAGACCCACTGTGTAGAGAAGATGAGGCACCGGCATACGGAGACTGCACAAGTCTGTAAAGGCCCCTTTGCTCATGGTTAGTTCCAATCACTATGCCCGTGAGTATGTCCTGAAATACAAGAGCAAAAGGATCAGATACGGCACGACAATGTAAATCTTTGGTGATCTGACTAATTGATAATAAATTCATAGAAAATTCAGGAGCATAGAGAACATTAGGAAGCCTCAAGGTAGAAGTCAACTGCACCTCCCCATGACCAGTGATGGGGGAGTGTGTACCATCTGCTATCACAACTGACCGTCCAGGCTGAACAGGAGTAAAGACACTAAACTGGCCTTTGTCACCACATAGATGATGTGATGCACCCGAATCCATAATCCACTCTGACAAGTATGCCCTATAACAAGTAGTAAAGGCATACTTTGTACCTGACATAGACGTTGATGCTGATGCAGCCACCTCTGATGATCCTGAAGGAGATCCGGTCGAACTGGCAGTGGGCATAATCTCCCTGAGTCGAGCAACAAGCTCATCAAATCGTTGATCAGAGGCAGGTGAAGGGCTCCCAACTGGTTGTATCTGCTCTGCAACCCGAGCTGAAGGAGGAAACCCATGCTTGGAATAGCATGTATCCTCAGAGTGGCCAGATCTATGGCAGTAGGTGCACGGCTGACGGGGTCGACCACCCCCTCTTCTGCCACGGTTAGAGATCCCTCTACCATGATATGGTAAATGGCTTCCCCTACCACGAGAGGCGGCCATATCTGAAGATGTCTGGGACTGCAGAGTACCTCCTGAGGATATAGACAGTCTATCAATCTGTGATATGCCTCCTCCATCGGAGGTATGATAGCGTCAGTAAGGATCTGGGCACGAGCAACATCATACTCACAATCAAGAGCTGCTAGAAAGACTCCAGTCATCACAGAATCTCTATATGTCTTGAGTTGCTCTGGCGTATCAGTCAAGGGAATATAACTATGCAACTTCTCAAACATACCCCTCAAGGAAGTATAGAGGGTATGAAGGGGACAGCCATTCTGCTTGGATGTGAAGATATCGTGCTGGAGCTGAAGTATCTTCGACTCATTCTTCGCCGATGAGTATGTGGCGGCGAGAATGTCCTACATAGCCTTCGTCGTTGGCTGGCTCAGAATATCATTTGCTATCTCGGATGACACAGTCCCAGATAGCCATACTCGTGCATAAGCATCATCTGCCTCCCATGAGGCATTCATCCCAGTCTTGTCACTCGGTTCCTCCATCGTGAGGATGTGCTTCTTGCCATTACGCTGCATCAGACTCATGAACTGCATGGCCCACAGTTCATAGTTGGTTCCATCCATTTTGACAATGGGTGCCGGACCTTTGAAAGCACCCATGGATGAAACATCCATTTTGTTGTCAGACATGATGACAACTATCTTCAAGACTGGGCTGAGAAAGTAGAGATACTGGTGTGTACACTGACATGCAAGAAGATGGTTGTGGGTGCAGACTCATACCACAACATATTCCATTCTTCAAAGAGTCCTTTGGATAGCTAGGATGCTAGGGCTTTCACGTGAAACCCTAGAGCACCCAAAGAACCAAGAGCCCGCAAGAAGTCCTCATGCGTGAAGATGAAATGGATCACGCGTGACGGAGAGGGAACCGCCGGGTGGGGCGGCTACGACAGCAGCCGCAAGAGGGGACTTGGCGGTGGCTGTGGAACCGAAGGTGGGCTAGGCGGCGGCTGTGAGCCCGAAGGAGGGGCTGGGTGGCGGTGGTTATGAGCCCGAAGGAGGGGCTGGGCGGCGGCTGCGAGCCCGAGGGTTAGGGTTTTGGTGGGGCAAGGTTCTAGGGCACAGGCTCCGGTCTAGGACCGTCGCTCTGATACCATGTTGAGAGGGAAAAGAAAAGAGATTATTCATCGAACCCTAGAGCCCTCTTATATAGGAGAAAGGCTCTATGGGTAAAATACATAAACATGACACTAAAATAAACAATATGAACGACAAGATAACACTAGTATTGTAACAATACTTATAGACAATGATGGACATTTTTATATGAACTTGTTAAGACGACAATAACAACAAAGCTTTTCTCACATTAAGTAGGGTTGGTTACATGGATTCTTTGCCTCCATTCGTATCTATCTTTGGTGTATGAACTCGTTAAGAAATAAAATAAAAATGTTATCTCCATGTAAGATGAAAGTGATTATCGAGATGTTTTACAAATACATTATTTAGGGGGTGTTCGGTCGGGAATAAGCACGAGTAAAGATGGGGAATAAGGAGAATAAGGACATATTCTCTGTTCGGCTAAAAAGATAGGAATAAGGATAATAAGGTGGAATAAAGATAGGAATAAGGTGAAATAATGAGATGTAGATTGGAATAATCGTACTCTTGGGAACTGTGTCAGGCACGGATTTATTTAATTTTTTTAAAAAGATAAAAAGTATGACCCACATGGAGGAAGAAAATATGAGGTAAGGGGGGTAAACCCCCACCACCCCAAGGGGGGTTTACCCCATTACACGAACGGCACCTAAGAGTTATGATGCATTATGGTTGTGGAGGGTGATATATTTTGAACTTAGTAATTAAGCTACAGCAGATAACTTGGATATTATCTTATACTATTTTATGTGCATGTGTATATGAAACAAATTTTGGATAAAGATATAAACTGTGAGATCGTGACAAAGCAAACTACGATATTTGTAAAGTACCATAATGAATTGCATGCAACTTAAAAATAATATCTAAAATATTGTTGGTTTAGCGAGCACATAATAGATAGATTAATGAAAGGAACATGAACATCTTTATATGTTTTTTTTACAATTTTACAGTATTTACAGAGTAAAAACTCTTAGCACTCGTTAGTTGTATCGAGCTTTTCTCTTACTCACACTCTTTTAAAGAACGTTACAGGTTTATGAGAAATAGAATTTGACTTGAGCTTCTGTAGTTTGCACCAACTTTCATGTTACGACCTATGATAGTAGATATTTTTGTACCAGTAGTTAGATTTCTTTGCTTTCGCTTACATATTCCATCAAATATACATTTTGAGGATAATTTGTCATGCTACATCAATAACCATGACGTCCTCACTCAAATGTTTTGTCGTTTATAGCATTCAACATCTGCTACGACGAATAGATTGTCGTTTTGGCATCTATTCGTCGATGTGTGCCTGATGAATACCCATTCATCACTCTTTATTCTTATATTTTAGCTACAAAAACCTGTAAATACATGTAGATATACGTAAATATCAATAATTAGCAAAAGCATGCATCTTGTAAAAACATATAATTAGCATGTTTTTGTACAAAAATAAAAGAATAAAGATGAAAAAGAAAAAGAGGGAAATATTTAGAATAAATATTGAGCAACCTAACCCAAGGGAGGGCTCAGCATGGGCCTGACCGCATAAAAGCCTAAGTAGAGGGAGATTGGAGCTCATGTGTAAATATTTATGTAAATAAATAAAATTATATTTTCCTCAACCAAAAAGATGCTTGTACATATTTTGTATATATTTAGAAGTTTTTAAAAAAAACAAAATAAAAATTTGAAAATCAAAAATGCAAAAATATCCCTCCACCATGTGCATAGACCATCATCCTTTATTTATTTAACCCTATAATAAATGTATTTATTTTCAAACTTTTTGTGAATATTCTATGGTATATTTTGTAAATAAAATAAAATAAAAAGAAACACAACAAAAATCAAATAAAAATGACAAAAATTAAAATTACAAAAACATATTGTACATATGCCATGTACATAGTTGTATAGATCTATTTATTTCACCTATGTGTATAAATAATAAAAATAAAATAAAAATATCCTTTTATTCCTCATTTTATTCTATAAATAAATAAAATATAAAATAGGAATAAAAATGTATAAAAATAACTAATTAAAAATCAAAATTAAAAACCCTATATTGTATATATACCTATGTATAGCTATACTATGTAAATACCTTATTTTTATTTCCAAAAATTTATTAAAAAACACCAAAAAATAGAAAAAATTAAAACAAAAATATTTCATGTTTTGAGTTTTAATTAAATCGGCCATTTGTTATTTTTAATTCAATTTTTAAATCTTTTCTGACATGGCTGATTCCCATTGGTCCACGGGGATTGTTGACCGCCCGGTCAACTCCCCCCTGTGGACCACTTCCCACGGGTCTGGTTCGCGGATCCGACTTCTTCCATTTATTCCCGCCAGACCCGATCACCATTTAGCCTAACCCAGGGTCCTAATCACTCCCCAGGTATCCGGGAATCCCGCCCGACATTAATCCTAGGGATCCGTGCTCAATCGAGCCGGACCCAAGCTCTTCTTCCCGGACCTACACCCATATAAAATCCCAGCTCCGCCGCACTCCATTGGCATCTTTGGTTCCCCACTCTCAGTCCCGTGACCTCCTTAGCAATCCCTGAGGTGACAGCTCGCGATTGCCCTTGTCGCAGTGAGGAGGGGGTGGCCGGACCACTGATCCGGCGACTTTGCGCCGCCGTGCTCCGCCCCGTGCAGGAGCTCGAGCCTCAGGCCTTGACAACCTTCGAGGCGACGACCAGGAGCTACCTTAGCTCCAGCATAGTCTTCCACTCCACCCAGGCAACCTTCTAGCCTTCTTGTTTAGCTTAATTTTGAGTTACCCCCAAATCTTAGTTCCGCCGATTTCCTTTGATTCCGACCATATCGTGTATCTTCTCGATCATCGGAACCTACGCTCACCATCGCCATCCCTCCGCGCACATTCTCCGCCCCTTCGTTCAACCCAGCTCGCACAGGAGCTGGGGTTCGAGCTCCACCGTCCTCCGCTCGCCGGAGCTCGCTCACCCCGACGCACCGTCCACCCTCACGCCGCTTCTTCGGGTCGAGGCACTTTGCCCTCGACCCGCGAAGCTCTTGAGCTGTTTTGCAGGTCCAGAGGAGGCCATCTGAGGCCCCCTCACATCCAGGCCAGGAGGCTTCCCTCCGCCGTCCTCGCCGGAGCCTCTCCAGGGCTCGGTTGGGCCATCGGAGGCCACCACCAGCTGCGGGACGTCATCGCCGACCTTCTCCGATCTTCAGAGGCAGCTGAGGAGGCCCACAGCACGCGCACGAGGCCGGAGAACCTCGCCGGCCACCTGTTCTTCGAGGGTCCTCCACCACCGTCCGATCGCCCTCCGCTCCAGTTTCCATCGTGGCCGTCCATTCATCGAGGAGCAGACACTGTTGATCACCTCGAGGGTCGATCCGGACCGTTAGCGCAGAGGAGAGAGGCACCAGCACCTGACCCGTCAGATCTTCCACGTGGCCCCCTCTGAGGCGTCGATCAGGCCCACGTGCGGAAGAGGAGAAGCGCCCGCTGTCCGAGACCGTTGGATCAGCCACGCGTCCATCATCCAGCCGTCGACGTAATAAAGGGGTAAATTACCGTAGGCCCCCTCTTAGTTTCTGTTTTACGTGTCAGTCCTGTAAATATTTTATGCGTTTTATTCACGTAGGATAAATTGCACATTGGACCTCGTGCTTGTTTATATTTGCACTTATGCCCCTGTTTGTGTGAGCCACGTGCATCGTCACATGTATATTTGGTGTATTTGCAACATTAGCCCTGTAGTTCTGGATGTTCTTTAATGAATGAAAACTTTTTGATAATTGCATTTATGCCCCTGTGAGCGTTTTATTTCCGCATGTGCTTCTTTTAGTGGGGTATTTGCATAACAACCCCTGGACTTTTTGGTACGAGTTACCAAAAGGTCCTCGGACTTGTTTTTCTTACATATAGGTCCCTGAGTGCCCCAGGCACGCGCCTTGCGCGTGATTTCTTGGGTATTTTGCATCAGGACCCCCAGAACTTTGGGTATTTGCACTTTGGTCCCTGTGCACAGTGCCCCCTTGTTATTTTTGAATAAGGTATCAAATCACCTCCAAATTCGATGAAAATTTGACACATGGCTCCTGCCATGTTGTAGGATTTTTGAGAATTTTGGGGGACATTTCTGAGTTTATTTGTTATTTTTAAAAATTCAAAAACATCTATTTTTGGCACTGTTTCACTTGAAAAATCACAAAAAAATATTAAAACCCCCCTAAAAATTCTATAAAAATTAGATACTGCTTCTTGTGTGTTGCTCGATTTTCTAGCCAATTTTGGCTATTTTTCATTGCTTAAAAACCCTAAAAATTCAAAAACACCTAAAAACTCATAAAAATCATATTAAATAATCTGAAAACCCAAAAACAATAATTTTGGTGCTCAAATTTTCCTTGTCTCTAGTATACAGTAAAATTACCTCCAGGTCCTATTGAGATCCTTAGATATTTTATCTTTGGATTTTGGACCTGGCTGGACAGTACCTTGTCTTTTTAGCACTGTTTGATTTTTAGAAAATAAAATACACTTCAGAAAATTATCAAAAATTCACCAAAAACACCTAAAAACCCAAAAAACATAAAAACATTTTTTCTTGAATTTTTGCTTGATTTTTGATGCTTTAAATAAATTGATAAAGTGTGTTTGACTCTGTTTTCTTTCATTTTCTCATTATATTAAAAATCCAAAAAAAATATAAAAATCATTAAAAATCATTAAAAATATTTTATCTTTATTTTAGTTCATTTCGACTACTTCGTAGGCCTCTGGCCAACCCGTGCTCCTTGTGTTCGACCCTGGGTGCTATACCAGGTTAATCTCCTAGCAGGACCGCTTTTGTGCTTGATTGATTTTGTATTTTGTGAGTGGTTCATTTTTTCTTGATATACCTATCCTCTGAGATCCGGGTCGCAACGACCCTTGTCTTATTACCTTCATCCGGGTCTTCGAGATTTTGGGGTTATCAGTGCCCTCCATGGAGGTTTATCTTATTCAAGTTAGCTTACAATCCGCTCAACGAGCCAACTCTAATTTGAACACCGAGTTTGATCTCAAGCGGGTGCATGAGTTAGTGAAGTATTTTCAAGCTATTGTGTCGAACTAGTTAGCAAGTTGTCGAGCTGAACATGACTATACAACCAAGTTATCAAGTGGAGCTAGTTAATGAGATGAGCGAATTAATAAGTCAAACTAATTAATGAATCAAATGGGATAATACTATTGAATCTAGCTATTGAGCTTCTCAAAGCTACAATATTTTTTAGATTTTTTGCACTCGATATCCTTTCGATTTTTCCAATAGCATTTATGCTTCAGTTTTTTTAATTGTGACAGTGATCCTATATTCTTACAAAAATTACATTATTACGCTTCTATTAGAGGAATATGATGTGCAAAGGCACCATTGTGAATTTTGTATGAACATAGGGCCACATATGTAATCACAAAAAAGTAAGAAATGTAAGTATTAACAGAAACATCAGATAGCACAAGTGCAAAAGACACATTTCAATTAATATGATGTATATATATTTCAATTATGTATTTGATATACAAATATGTGGAGCTTCATACTAAAAAATACATACACATACGTACGCACGCACACCTTTTTATAAGGTATATTATAAAAATAATCATGTGAATATTGCTTATTGTAAATAGCACATTTTCTTTAACTCTTTTTAATGCAATTTTTACATATTTTTAACCAAGTTTTTTTATGATCTGCTATTATTTGTATTTTTTTATAATATTTATAATACTTACGGAAATGTTTTTCCCTAGTCCTAATAAAACAGATGTGAGCATAAATTTCCCCATCAATTATCCGGTCTCAGTGGTCACAGATGCTCTCCCGTCTCCCCTCCGCCGCCGTCCGCCTCACACTCGGCCGCCGCGCCACCGCTCTCTCCGCCTCCTCCGTCGCTTCGCTGAGCCCAACCCCTCTCTCCCTCCGCCCCCTCTCCCACTCGACCAGCTCCTCCTCCCTCCAAAGCTTCCACCTTTGGGCCCAATCCCTCGCCCGATCCCAGCCGGACACTCCCCACCTCCTCCGCGAGCTCACTTGGCTACTCCAGGACGCCACCTCCCGCCCAAAGTTCCAATCTTGCCAATTGGGTACCCCCGAAATCCCCGACCCGGTCGAGCTCAAGGTCAGCTTGGAGGAACTGTACGATCTTTGGCGGGAGAGAGTCGAAGAGAGGAGGCCGTTCCAGTACATTGTCGGGTGCGAGCACTGGAGGGACATGGTGCTTGTGGTGAGAGAAGGGGTCCTGATCCCGAGGCCCGAGACCGAGATGGTGGTGGACCTGGTGAGGGAGGTGGAGGGGTTTGAGAGGGGTTGGTGGGCGGATTTGGGCACTGGGAGCGGCGCCCTTGCGATCGGTATCGGCAGGGAGCTCGGGCAGGGAGGGAAGGTGTTTGCGACGGATTTAAGCGCTACTGCTGTTGAGGTTGCGAGACTTAATGCGGAGAGGTATGGCCTCAAGGTCAGTAGGTGATGCTGTGATTGATAGAATTTGATGATGTTTGTGTTAGAAAGATCAGATTTTTGGAATTTGTTGGCAGTGGATGATACGCTGTCCGGGGTGTTGATAGTTTTGATGATGGTGATAAAATGATTACTTTGTTCCGACTGTCTGAGAACAAGAAACGGTTCATGGTTTCATTTGAATGGATTTTGCTGATGTTTTATTAAAAAAAGTTCTTGAATTTGCTGCCCTATCACTGCATTATTATACAACAGGTTGATCTCATCATATGCCGAAAAACTTGAACAGAGTTCATTAGATCATACGTTTTATTCCCAATTTGTTTATTGGTGCTAGTGTATTTTGATTACTTGTTCAAGTAACAAGTTTTGTGATGTATTGCGTATTGCTTTCTCTCTTTTCCTGAGATATTACCTTTATGCTTTCAGGATAAAGTGGAGATAATGGAAGGATCTTGGTTTGAACCTCTTCGAGATGTCAAGGGGGAGCTTGCAGGAGTGGTCAGTAATCCTCCATACATTCCAAGCAGTGATTTACCTGGTTTACAGATGGAAGTTAGTAGACATGAACCATGGCTTGCTCTCGATGGCGGTGTCAATGGCATGGATCACCTTCTCCACCTTTGTGAAGGATGCTGCTCAGCTCTGAAGTCGGGCGGATTTTTCGCGTTTGAGGTAATAAGTCCATGCTACCTCTTTCAATTGTTGTAAATTGTTGGTTTATCTTTGTTCTTGAATTGCAAATTGTGAACTGACTTGAGTTACCACATGCCAGCAATGAATTATGTAAATTTTGTTTAATGTGGTTTCTAGGAACCTTGCGAAAATAGAAAGATAGTATCAAGTCAATAGACAATGTAACAAAAATTCCTACTTCTAATGATGTCTGAGTGATGCACATAAAAGATCAGGTAAGGACATCTTTTCAGTCACCTATTAAGAGATGGAGAGAAGCAAGCAAACAATCACATAGAATGCTCAACGCGCGGATTTTAATAGGTTCCACCAAAGTGGCATGCGTCTTAAGTAGACGAAAATCTAATGCATCATGAACTTTCATGGGACTTGGTCTCTCACAATCTCTCTTCTCGGTCAACTCAAACTGCTTTGTCTATCCAGCAGGTTTTCCAGAGGGATTGCTCATAATTTCTTAGTGGGCTTATTACACTTCTTCATTTGGATATTTCTACCCTCGTCATTTTCCTCGGTTCGCTAGTGTGATTTTTCCATCTTTGGCGAGAACTCATGCCATCCTCTTATCCTCCCCTCGTTTCACACATGCTCAAGTTGTCACCCACGTGCTTAACATGTAAGGAAGTGCTCTACATATTTATTTGTACATATCAACAATAGATTGTATTTCAAACTAGTATGTGCGGATGTAGTTCTGTCTCCGAAGAACTAGTCATTACTATGACCGAGCGGACCAATCTGTGTATAGACCAACAATTGATCGTATCTCGAGTTAATATTGTAAAACATTGTCTCATTTTCGAATAGTTGGTGGCCAAGTAATCAAGAACTAAGTTGTAGAGGTTTATATTATGTTATGATGTATTGTTCCGTATTTCCTATTTATATAATGTACATCTATGTAATTTACCCAAGGGTTTTCTCCCTATATAAGAGACCCGAGGGCTCTATGGAATAACACACAAGAGTATCCCTTTTACTCTATCATGGTATCAGAGCCAAAACCCTAGACTAGGGTTTTGTCCACCCCCCCCCCCCCGCCCCGCCGCCGCCTCTCTTCGGCCGGACCTCCCGCCGCCAGCCTCCTTCTCTCGGCGCCGCCAGGCTCTCTAGCGCCCCCTCCCGTCGCCCCTCTCCCGCCACAGGGCCCCCCCCACCCCACCTTCCCATCTTGCCGTCGCCGGGACCCCCCCCCCCCTCCGCCGCCAGGAACCCCACTTGCCGCCGTCGGGTTCCCTCTCGCCTCCCCTTGCCGTTGGGAGCCCTTAGCTCGCCGCCGGCCTCCGTCCACTGCGTATGGGTTCAAGTGCATACGTCTACAATGCACTTGAATCCTAACGTGTCTGTGTAGACAGCAGTTTCATTGTCCCCTATCCCTAGGTCTTCCTCTCCGGCAATATGTCAGACCAAAAGATTGATATGCCTGCCATAGGTGCCTTCAAAGGCTCGGCACCAATAGTCAAGATGGACGGGACGAACTACGAACTCTGGGCCATGCAGTTCCTGAGTCTTATGAAGTCGTGTGGTAAGAAACACATTCTTACCGAAGAGGAGCCGACAGAGAAGACAGGGATTTATGCCTCATGGGAGGCAGACGATGCGTATGCCAAAGTTTGGCTGTCAGGGACGCTCACGATGGAGATAGCCAACGACGTCCTTCATCAGTCCACCGCCAAGGCGATGTGGGATATTCTGGCCACTACATACTCTCAAGTGCGGAACGAGACGAAGATGCTGCAGTTGCAGCATGATATTTTTACCATGAAGCAAAATGGGAGGCCTCTTCATTCTCTGTACACGTCTCTTCGTGGAATGTTCGAGAAGCTATATAGCACCATCCCGCTCACAGCAACACCAGAACAGCAGAAGACGTTCCGCAACGCCACTATGGTAGGCGTATTACTTGCTGCTCTGGACCCTGAGTACGAGGCAGCACGCTCTCAGATCCTTGCCGATGCCACTATTCCACCGATGGAAGAAGTCTACAGGAGGCTCAGTCGTGTACCAGTCCCACCAGCTACAACGACTCCACCACTCTCGGCAATGGCAGTCTCCAGAGGACGTGGTAGTTCATCTTCATTTCGTGGCAGAGGAAGTGGTGGACGTGGCCGAGGAGGTCGTGTCCGATCTACATGCTCATTCTGTCGCCGTACTGGTCATTCGGAGGATACATGCTATTCCAAGTATGGCTTTCCTCCTTCTGCACGTGTCGCTGATCATGTTCAGGGTCCACCAGCACCCTATCCAGATCACAGGTTCGAGGAGCTAGTGGCACGGCTTCGTGATATTATGCCACAGTCATCTTCAGAGGGTGCTGACACTTCCAACGTTGCGGCTTCGGCGTCAGCTACTACTTCTGCTACTGCCAGTACCTCAGGTAGTACTTCAGTCTCCTGTCATAACCATGATCTCACAGGTTGTATTGTTGATTCTGGAGCCACCCATCATCTCTGTCGTGATAGAGATAGCCTGCAGTCCTATAGAGCTATTCAGCCTGGACGCTCCGTACTCATAGCTGATGGCACTCATTCCCCTATTGTCGGTCAGGGGGAGATGGCTTTGCTGCCCTCTATGCACTTACAGGATGTTCTACATGCACCAGAGTTCTCTATGAATTTATTATCAATTAGTCAGATTACAAGAGATTTGCACTGTCGTGCTATATTTGATCCATCTTCTGTAATTTTTCAGGACATACTAACGGGCAAGGTGATTGGCTGTGGTTCTGAGCACAATGGCCTCTATCGTCTCGTACGGAACTCCTATGCTGGCGTCTCACTACATTCTCAGGGCTCCGTATCTCCATATACTTGGCATCTTCGATTTGGTCACCTGCCGCTACAGAAAATGTGTCACCTCCTGCCTCAGATCTCTCCGAATTCATCTTTTCGTTGTGAAGCGTGTCAGTTAGGGAAGCACCATCGGTCCAGCTTCCCCAGTCGTCAGGGTCGGAGCAGTTGCTCCCCATTTGAGTTATTTCATATAGATATTTGGGGTCCCAGTCGTGTCCCAGATCATCAGGGGCACAGGTTCTATCTACTTGTAGTTGATGATTTCTCTCGAGTGTCTTGGACTTTTCTTCTTAAAAATAAATCCGAAGCAGGAAGTGTTATTCAAAACCTTATCAATGAAGTTCAAAATGTTTTTTCATCTACTGTTAAGTATGTACGTATGACATCGCTCCCGCACCCTTAGTTAATTCGAGCAAATTAATGTCCAAATTAATTAATGTGATTCGTTGCAGTCGGATACGAGAGGTTAATCAAAAACCACTTTAATTAGATTCGAGTTAATTTCAAGCGGCAATTTTTTTTTTACTTGGTGAAGTCCAAGGTCGGTCTCAGGGAGGCAACTGTCTCCTTAGGTCAAATTTCAGCAAAATCCAAGTGTGAGATTTTCGGGGAATATATTTTTTTTGGTCTTTTTAATTTCTATGCAGACATATGCAGACAAATCTTAGCCAATTTAACGTTAAATTTAATTGATGTATCAAATGAAGTCCAAAAACAATGAAAGTTGGCCAGACAGTTATTTATGATGAAAATGACCTACACTAATTTTTTTGGAATTTTTCGACTCAAAATGAATTTACTGTGAATTAAAGAAACAGAAAGAGTGATTTTCAGAATTTAATTTTTAATAAATATCAAATCACAATTTTTTTCAAGAACTAAAATTACCCTAGGTGGCTCTAATGAGAAGGGACCTAGGGAAATTGACAGAACTTAATTTTACTGTGAAATGAATTTACTAAAATTAATTTAAGAAAATCACTAAACAATTTATTTAGGCCTCGATATGCGTGAAAATGCTATGAAATTTTTATGGTGTGTTAAAAATGGTGTCCTTAAGTTACTGTGAATTTTTGATAATTTTTGAAGGCACAGATGATTAATTAAAAATCAAAAGGCATCACTGGGCAAAATATGTCAACAATGAACCAATTAATTCATTAATAATTCAAATAAGCCTACAAAAATCATACACGTGTACTGATAGGCAGAGGACAAAATTTCCAACAACATGCAATTTTTAGAATCTCAAAATGATGAACAATGTACTCTATGGACACGTGCAAACACAAGGACGTAAATGCAATACTGGAAATTGAAACTTCAAAAATCAAACATGCTGACAGGGACTAAAATGCAATTACCGATAACATGCAGGACTTGTATGCAATTTCTCCACGGAACACGTGCTCCTCACGTGGGGTCTGCTTCACAGGGACCTTTTTGTAATTTCCATAAGCTTCAGGGGCGTCTGTGCAAATAACCCAGGTCGCACGTGCTCCTCACGTGGCCGACCTAGGTTTGGAGGGCGTCGGAGGCTCGGATCTTCTGGAGGTTCGGTCTAGCCTCGGTGCAGCTTCGGGTCACCCGAGCCTAAGCTTAGGAGGCCGAGGCTCGGATGCGTTGACGTGGCGGCCTGAAGGCCCTTGGATCAATATGATCCAAGGGATGTCGATGAAGATGCGTGGCGACTTGCGAGGCGTAGGATCAGAAGCGCGATGCACGGTCGAGGAAGGTCGCGGTGATGGAATACGTGGCAGAACGAGGGCCGTTCGATCGGATGATCGTACGGCTGCTGCTGCGTCGTCTCGAGTGGTCCTCCGCCACCTGCGGAGGAGAAGGCGGTGCTCCGGTGGGACTGGGCTTGCTCCGCCTCGGTCGCCAGGCGTCGATGAAGGACGTCTCAAGCTCCCAAGTAGCTCGGAAGAAGCGGGAATGCACGGCGAAGCCTCCGGTGGCCTCAAGATCCTTGGAGATGTGCTGGAGCTCGGCGTCGGTGAAGCTCGAAGGGAGCTCCGGCGAGGCTCCGGCCAATGAAGAATTTAGGACCTGCAAAGGGTTAGATGTATAGCCGAAGCGTGCAGGTGCTCGCGGAGGGGAGTGGAGTGATCGGCGAGGCCTGAAATGGCGTGAGGTGGTCCGGCGAACGAGCTCCGGCCAAATGGCGGAGCTGCTCGTCGGAGGAACGTGGTATGCGTTGTCGGAGTGTGCGGAGGGTACTGCGATGATCGGAGCTTCGACGCGAAGCTCGTCGAGGTGATTGGAAGGCGCGAGGATGGTCAACGACGGCGAATAAAAGCTGAAGAAAAAGCAAGGAAAAGAAGAAGAAGATCAGAGAACGATGGAGGGAGTTACCTGGGAATTGGAGCTCAGCTGGGAGTTCCAGGGTCGTCGCTCGAGGGATCGGTAGGGTCCCGAGCTCAGGCAGCGGCTCGAGGGAGGCTGCAGCACGGCGGTGGCGGCCGTGGATCTCGCCGGAGTTGGAAACCTCTCTTCGCTCGACAACTCAACAAATTGTTGTCACCAATAAGTAGCTTGGAGCTCAAGGACTCTCTCTGGAGTGGCGGATGGGGGTGAACGGTGCCGGTGGCTGGGTATTTATAGGGAGAAGTTGATGGGTTAGCTGGTGGACTGGCGAAGTTGGTGGTCGTCGTGGGGCGAGTACGATGGAGGTGGTGGCGATTGAGGGAGCTGACGAGGGAGAGGGTTGAGTGGGGAGCGTCGTGGGGAGGTCAGCGGCCGGAGGAGATGGCTGACGTGCGCCCAGAAAAGGAAAGGGGGCGCGTGTTCCGCAAGATCGAGATCGTGGGAGAGAGAGGCGCTGGAGGTGGAAGACACAATCCTTACCGTTGGATCTTGTGATCCAATGGCGGAGAAGAAGGCGGGAAGGGGCGGGTAGGATTAGATCTGGGGCGTGTTGATCAAGGGCCGTGGAGCTGCCACGTGGTGTCCTGAGGTCGCGGCGCTAACGGAGGGATCAGATGATCCCTGAGTCTGATCGGAAGGCTGAGAAGCGTCCAAGAAAGAGACGGTTCAGATGGAAGATCGAGGGGGTGCGATCGGTGGCGGATGGAAGTGCCACGTGTCGTGATCAGGGAGCGACGCGATCGGATGGCTCAGATGGAACGCGGGTGAGATCTGACGGCTGAGAGAATGAGCGCACGTGGTCAAGGCCTGGACCGTTGGATCAAAAGCGAGATCCAACGGCGGAGGGCGCGGGCGGATGAGGCGATGGGCAGCGGGCCGCGTGGCGCAACCAGAGGGCGCCACGTGGCCTGCTGTGAATGGCTGGAGAAAGAAACACGTGTAGAGAGAAGAGGAAGCCGAATTTGGAAAAACTCAAAACATGAAAGTTGTAGATCTTAATGAGATCTACAAGTTTCATGTTGACCAAAGACGGAGATAAGGTCAAATATGATACATAAATACAAGGATACATAAATGTACATATGTAGTATACAAAATGATCCAAAACCCCAAGTTTCTCATACAAGCTCCAATTTCAATGAAATCAGTCTCATTTTGAAGGTCTTTTAATGTGTAGTATTCTAAAAGTGAGTAGACCTAATTCGGGGTTTGTATGAGGGCTTTATTTGTGTTTTAATGTACAAGGATTCTTAGGCTATTTGGGCTATTTTACAAGGGTGATTTTTAGCAATCTTCCTTATATTATTAAGGAATATATACATATATTATAGAGAAGAAGTTATTTTGATGAAGAGGTATTTTACAGGGGATTTTTGGCTTCTTATTTAAATGCAGATGAGCTGCTAAAATGCATGAATTATGGATGCATGCATGAGTGTTATTTATGCAAGATAAAAGGAAATATGCCTCTATTTTCTCGGGAACAAGGCTCTATTTTTGACTTTTGGAGTGATGAATAACAGATTCATCAACCCCCTATACTTAAACCTTGCTCGTCCCCGAGCAACTA
The DNA here is from genome assembly GCA_037367405.1 of Ottelia alismoides. Taxonomy (NCBI): domain Eukaryota; kingdom Viridiplantae; phylum Streptophyta; class Magnoliopsida; order Alismatales; family Hydrocharitaceae; genus Ottelia; species Ottelia alismoides. The sequence goes on along the minus strand of JAZKJV010000189.1, from coordinate 1,552,739 downwards.
AATGAAATGCAAGAGTGAAATGAAATTGGGTTCCATACCAAGGTCATGAACAAAAGTTAAAAATAGAGCTAGACTTGACCTTTGGATTAATCATGTGTCGGAACCTTATCGGGATCTGAGTTTAAGACTTAACAGACTTCAAGTTCCACAAGTCTTCTATTCAAGACTCCTCAACTCGCCTAATCAGAACAAGTCTACATACACAAACCCTAATGACCATGAATCCTTTCATGCAGTGTAAGTGATAAATGACTCCCCACCTCAGAAGTAACAAAGAAACAATCTCCCCCAACCTGGTAACTCTAATGCCTCGGTCTAGCAACTCTTTCCTCGAGAAGCGGGGTATTCCCTTCTAAGTTCAAGTTCAACCGGCTCAAGAAGAGGAGGAAGAAGTATAGACTTTTGGAAGCTCAGCCAGTGTAGCTAAGTCTCCCGCTGCAAGTACATGGTGACCATAAGCTTTTGCTTTTCTTGACTACATATACTCCGGTGGGGTTATTAAATTTTCAATCCGACCCACCACTTTTTTGGAGTTCTTTTTGGCATATTTTTTTTTTTGCCATTGTACAACATATATACATGGTGCAGCATAGATACAAGAAATTTCCTCTTGAGCCAGTAGACTATCCCTCTTTTGAAGCTTTATTGCAACCCACTGCTTCTGTCTTTAGCCTTCATCACCACTAGTCCAAGTTGAGACGCACTTCCTTCACTAAAAGAAGAAGAGAGGTTCCGCCTAGAAGTACTACCCTCATATGCTACCCCAAGCTAAAGGAAACTGTCTCCTTATCACCTCATCCGTAGAGAGCCATGTGTAAAGTGCTGGTGCATGTTAAGCCATTGTCTCTAAGAGTCATGTGTGTGTTGTTAAGTGCTCTATTTAGGCTTGTCAAGATGACATATGAACATAGACTTGGAGACTTAAAGAATTAAGTCACCTGACCTGAAAAATCTTAACTCCAGTTCCTATAAGGTTCCTCTGAAATTAGGTGGATTAAGGTCAAGTCATTTTCATCCTTAATATCGGCTCACAACTTGGTCCAGAACCCACTAGCTTTTCACTTTGCATAAGCAACTTATGCAAATGAGATGAGATGTCATGCTATGAAAATGCAAGACTCTTTTTATTTTTCTATGCAGAGATGATATGCAAGAGTAAATAAGAAGCCTATTTATTAAAGATTTTTTTTTTGATGTTTACCCACCCGTAATTATTGTAATATATATACAAAAATACGTGAAACCCACCCGTAATTATTGTAATATATATACAAAAATACGTGAAAGTACGAGCTATGGGTAAAGTATATATGTAATATATACACGCCCCCTATACTTAGCGTGTGCTATGTCCTCAGAGCACTAAGAGCGAGGAAAAAGACATAGCTCGTGCTAAGCGTAGGAGAACCAAGAAGTATAGAAACCATCTCACCCCCCTACACTTAGGCTATGGCAGCCTAAGTATAGAAGAAGATCAAAACTGGGGTGGATGCGGAAAAGATGGGAAATGGATGAGTATATACAATGCGGGCATCGGCCCCCCCTATACTGAGGCTCAGGTCAGCCTAAGTTTCGGAAGGAAATGAGTGTGAGGACCAATGTGATGGAGGATGTACAGTGACTCGACTTGGGTGACCTTCCCCCCTATACTTAGGCTCTGGTTATCCTAAGTATAGTCCAAGATAGTGATCTGATGAGGCGGGGATGGGTTGCTAAAGTCGCGGGAGAAAGGGTAGATTGTACAAGAATGATGATATATACAGATGAATCGGTCTGAATCTTTCGAGATGCTGCGGATGGCTGGAGTTCACTGCTGCAAGGTCTCATACGCGGCTTGATGTGACTCTGCTGTATCTGTCTCGCGCATGAATACAATCTCCTCGACATGGACTAACTGCTCATTGGATTCGACGAAGTGTTTCAACAGTTGTCCATTCACTAGGAATGTCGGTGCGTCATCTGCGAGATCTGAGATCTCGACACATCCACTATCATGCACCGTACGGACGACAAATGGTCCCGTCCACTTAGACTTCAACTTGCCTTGGAAAATCTTCAGCCTAGCATTGAACAACCATACCTTCTGTCCAGGAACAAAGGTCTTTCGTCTGATATATCTATCATGCCAACGCTTCACCTTGTCCTTGTACACCAAACTGTTGTCGTATGCTCGGTTTCTGACTTCCACAAGCTCATTCAGATCCATGTCTCTCTGTTTCTGACCCAGGTGTGTGTTCCAGTTGACCTTCTTTATTGGCCATTCTGATTTGTGAACTAACTCTGCGGGCAAATGGCACGGCTTTCCGAATACCATTCGGAATGGGGAGGTGCCTAACGGTGTCTTGTAAGCCGTCCTATACGCCCAGAGGACTTGATCCAAGATCTGAGACCAGTCCTTTCTGTCCGGGCGGACAAGCTTTTGCAATATGGTTTTCACCTCCCTATTCGACACCTCAGCCATACCATTGGTTTGTGGGTGGTAAGGACTCGCGACACGGTGTTCGATGCCGTAGTCGTTCAGGAGTTTCTTCACCTCCCGATTCACAAAGTGGCTACCCCCGTCTGATATCATCATCTTGGGGATCCCGAACCTAGAGATTATATTCTCTCTGATGAATTTACAGACAGTCCTGCTGTCTGCGGCTCGGGTCGGGATAGCCTCCACCCATCTGGATAGGTAGTCTACCGCAAGAAGGATGTATTCAAATCCGTGGCTGACAGGGAATGGGCCCATGAAATCGATGCCCCAGGCGTCAAAGACATCACAAATGATGACCGGCTGCATTGGCATCTCATCCTTGGAACCAACGGTTCCTCCCATCCTCTGACAAACTGGGCACGACTTCGCGAAGGCGGTGGCATCGCGAAACAGAGTCGGCCAGTAGAAGCCACACTGAAGTACCTTCCATGCGGTCCTCTTCCCGGAGTGGTGTCCTCCTGCCTCTAAGTTATGGCATAAAGAAAGGACACTCTGGTATTCCTCCTGAGGAATACAACGTCTCCAGACACAATCCGGTCCTTCAAAGAAAAGGATCGGATCCTCCCAATGGTAGTGTCTAGCGTCCGACTTTAATCGGTCGATTTGGCTCTTGGGCCAATCCTCGGGAACTTTCTTGGAGACAAGATAGTTCACGATATTGGCGTACCACGGGAGTGAGTCGATAACAAAAATCGACTCGTCAGGGAAGGAGTCTCGAATTGGTGAAACCTCGGAAGTATTAAGATCTTCGAGACGAGAAAGATGATCGGCCACTACGTTCTTCTTACCAGGTTTATCACGGATATCCAAATCAAACTCCTGGATAAGTAAAATCCATCGAAGAAGACGCGCCTTCGCGTCCTTCTTCTCCATCAGGTATCGTAGTGCCGTATGGTCTGTGAACACGGTTACCTTGGATCCGATTAAGTGGGATCTGAATTTGTCCAAGGCAAACACTACCGCAAGCATTTCCTTTTCGGTAACTGTATAGTTACGCTGAGCAGAATCAAGCACTTTGCTTGCGTAGTGAATTGCAAACGGGACGCCATCTCTTCTTTGTCCCAATACAGCCCCAACAGCATAATCTGAGGCATCCGTCATGATCTCAAAAGGTAGAGACCAATCTGGGGCTTGTAAAATGGGTGCATCCATGATCATTCCTTGTAAAAGCTTAAAGGCCTCAAGACATTTGTGATCTACAATAAACTCCGTGTCTTTGCCTAAAAGCTCAGTTAGCGGTCGGGCAATCTTGGAAAAATCCTTGATAAATCTTCGATAAAATCCGACATGCCCGAGGAACGACCGCAACTGTTTTACGTTGGTTGGTGGCTGGAGTCGTCTGATCACGTCCACCTTGGAAGGGTCAACCTCCATTCTTCTCTTGGAGATGACATGCCCCAACACTATGCCCTCCGTCACCATGAAGTGACTTTTCTCCCAGGAGAGCACCAGATTGACCTCACAACATCTTTTGAGGACTCGGTCCAGATTCCTAAGGCAGGAATCAAAAGAGTCGCCGTGGACCGAGAAGTCATCCATGAAGACTTCCAGGAATTCGCCGATCATTTCGGCGAATACAGCAATCATGCACCTTTGAAAAGTACCTGGAGCATTGCATAGCCCAAAGGGCATGCGCCTGAAAGCATAGGTACCAAAGGGGCATGTAAACGTGGTCTTTTCCTGGTCCTCTGGAGCTATGGTTACTTGATTGTAGCCCGAGAACCCATCAAGGAAGCAGAAGAATTCTTTTCCCGCTAATCTTTCTAAGATCTGATCGATGAATGGTAGAGGGAAATGATCCTTCTTCGTCGCGGCATTCAAGCGTCTGTAATCCACACAGACGCGCCATGACGTGGGTATTCTCGTCACGATCTCCTCTCCGTCCTCATTGGTGGTCGTCTGAATTCCCGACTTTTTCGGGACAACATGGATTGGGGCCACCCACTTAGAGTCGGAGATTGGGTAAATGAAACCCGCGTCGCACCATTTTTCTATCTCTTTTTTCACCACTTCTCGTAAATTTGGATTCAACCGGCGTTGGAATTCACGAGAGGGTTTGGCTTCATTCTCCAAGTAAATATGGTGCGAACACAGAGCGGGATTTATCCCATGGAGATCGGAAATGCTCCAACCTATTGCCTTGCGGTTTTTCTCCAGGATCTCTAGCAAGCGAGATTCCTGCTCCTCGGTCAATTGCGAACTGATAATGACCGGAAATTTCTTGTCTTGGCCCGCAAGGAAGGCATATTTCAGTGTTGTGGGAAGAGGTTTGAGCTCAGGTATAGTGTGGTCATCTAAGAAGTCTAGCTCAATCTGATCTGATTCGGTGTTGGAAGTGGCTGGATCATTTTCTGTAACAGCTGCCACCAAGCGTGGCTCTGGAGTCGGATCGTCAAAATTTTCCATACAATCGGCAAACGCCTCGTCCGACTCGTCATCCTCATCTTCCGATTGTCCTAAGGATGTAAGGACTGACAGGCCCCACTGGGCCTCTACGTCATCGAAGATGTAGGGCGATGCAGGTTCAGAGCTGTACTCGTTCCTCAGAATCTCGCAGACTGACTCATGCACTGGATCATCTTCAAAGGAGATGGACACATTAATGCTGGCTGGGTTCTGTCTCCATGGCCCAACTACGTCTACATATTCATAGTCTGTCTCGGTAGAAGAGTACTCGGTGCTGGATTCGGAGTCCGGTCTCTGCCATCTCGTCTGCTTCATCTCCAATTCCTCATCTCCGCCGGGAGTTTGGAACTGAATCTTCCCAGTTTTATAATCAAATAAGGCCCCCGCAGTTCTGAGGAAGGGCCTACCTAAAATGATCTGGGAATCTCTCCAATTACGAGGGGTTTCCATATCCAGGACAGTAAAGTCCACCATGTATTCCTGCCCCTCGACTCTGATCACAATGTTCCTTAACTCTCCTTGGGACCTCTTAGTGGATTTGTCAGCAAACTGCAGAATAGCTCTAGATTTCCTAAGAGGTCCGAGATTAAGCCGCTCATAGAGGGCCGTGGGCATTAAGTTGATTGAGGAACCATTGTCCAGGAGAGTGCGTGCAAACGCAATGTCATCAACATGACTCTCTACATAGTGTGCACCCATGTCTCTTCGTTTTCGAGGAAACGAGTTCTTTATTGCACAAGTCGTGGCTATTGATAGAACGTGTTTCTCAACACGGCTTTTGGTCTTCCTGCTAACCCTAGTAGGTGTGCATCTCACCTTAAGGTATTTTTGGAATGCAGGGGTTAGTTCCACGAACTTGTCAAAAGGGATTGTGACCTTGATGTGTTTATTGCAGAATTCAGCCATCTCAGGGTCATCTTTTTGGATTTTTTGGATTTTCTTCTTTCCACCCTTAAGAGCTTGGGGGAAAGGGATTATTAACTCAGGTTCTGGAACTGAAAGATTTTCATTAGCTGCTGGAACTGAGTTCTGAACAAGACTCTGACTCGGACTTTTACACAGACTCTGACTCGGATTCTGACAAACAGGAAAATGCTTGGGCGAAACCGGTGGTGCTTCTTCCGCTTCTTCTGGATGGTCCTCCTCAGATGGAGGTGCGGGCTCATCGGTATCGTCTGACTCAAAGTGGATGCGGGAATGCTGCTTCGAGGACTCAGATGTCCTCTTCTTCTGTTGGGGATGGTGGTGGGGATGCTCCTCCTCTTCTTCCTCCGAATTCTCCTCAGGTAGATTCTCGGAGGTTCCTTCCTTTTGTGCCCGTGCCCGATCAGGTATGGTCACGGTCCTTCCGCTCCTGAGGGACATATGATTAACATTATCGTACGAAAGGATCTCATGTTCAGATAGATAATTATCTGAATAATATACCTGATCTCGAGGTCGGTTCTGGCCCTGGTGCATGCTGTTCGGATTGGCCTGAACCTGTGCGGGAATTGGGGTCCTTGGCGCCGTTTGTTGGTCTTGGGTACGAGAAACCCGATTGATGTCGGTTCTCATATCCAAGTAGTCATTTTGTATCTGTTGGACCCTATCAGACAGGGTCTGGATCGCCAAGGTGAGTGACTCCAATTCAGTGGGCTGGGCTTGCTGCGGTGTTGAGGCCGTCCTAAATTGGCCCTGCTGGCCATGCCGATACTGCTGCTGGTGGGACGGTGCTGGCCCCTGCTGGTAGGTGCGTTGCTGCGGCTGGTACCCATGATCTGGCCTGGACTGGTATCGCGGGACTGTGACGGGCCTGGTCTCTTGGTAGACTGGTGCGGGGCGGTGTGCCTGATCCTTCCCCATCTCGATTTGCCGGACTAGCGGGTCCCGGCTATACCAAAGCCCGTTAATCTCGTATACAGGCGGAGGCTCCTCATATTCCGTTTCCACTGGTGGGGGTGCATGATGGTTCGGCTGGGTATAAGTCTGATCCCAGCTACTCTGAGACCCCGGTGCCTGTTCCTGTACAAGATGGACTCGGTGTACAGGTACAGGTGGTGCAGAAGGGGTGGGTAGCTTAATCTTAGCTACCTTTTCAGAGAGTTCCTCCACTTTCTTGGGAAGGCTTGAAAGAGACTCCATCTCCGCGACTCTCTTGTGGATCTGCTCGACCATGGTAAGCTTGTCGGCAATCATCCCCATGCTGGGGATAAGGTCCTCAGTCAGATCTGCAACAGTCCTTCTAGTTGTCTCATTGGATAGGATTGAGGGAGACAACTGATAGGCCCTTGTGGCCTGTGACCTGCCGGTTTCTGCCATCTGCTCTAGGATCTTCCATGCAGCATGCTCATTTTTGTTCAGATAGCTTCCTCCACAGGCGGCACTGACTAACCCCTGCATTTCTGGGGTTAAACCACAGATCAAGGTCTGGACTAAGATCGCCTTTGAAATGCCGTGGCAGGGGCATTTCTGTACTAAGTCATTGAACCTGTCCCAAGCCTCATGGAACGGTTCGCAGGCTCCTTGAGCGAAGCTGGCGATCTTTGTTCTCATCTGATTAGTTCTACTGAGAGGGTAGAACTTCTTCAAGAAAAGGTCCTTGAACTGCATCCAAGTGGTACATACCACCCCTAAATTTTTCAGCCAATGAGCGGCCTTATCACCTAAGGCAAAAGGGGTGGCCTTCAGCCGAATATAATCTTGGCCAACATTGGGATGGCTAAGATTGTTGCACACCAACTCGAAGTCACGGAGGAAAGTGTATGGTTCTTCATTAAGATTTCCGTTGAACTTCGGAAGCAGACTAAGAAAGTGGGGCTTCAACTCAAATGCCTGAGCGGGAACTGCGGGTGCCAACCAGTTCTGAATCTCGTTCTCCGCCGGGTTATAGGTATCGACCATTGGTCGGTCGATTCCTTCTGCTGCTATGATTTGTCCCATCCGTGCAGTGAGATCTGCATTCCTCTGTTCGGCATCAGCGAGGCGGGCAAGAATCTGTTTAATTTGTTCCTCATCTGGTGGAACTTTTGGCGGCATCTTGTCCTCTAGTTCTGGGAATTGGAAAATAAGACCGGTGTTAGAGGGCAAATCAAGGAAGGGATTACCGAGGCAATGATCTTCCTTGGTAATCTCGGAGGAGATAAAAGGGTTGGTTTGAGAGTAACCACCCTGAGCATGTGGGAACCAGGACTCAAGAGGGTCATGAGTCCTGGGTGGTCCAAGGTGCGCTCGGACCGAGGAAGACGAGTTACTTGGGGGACTCATAGAGAGATCGGTGAATAGTGCGTCGAGATCTCCCCAATCACTCATCTTGATAAAGAGGGAAGAAGATAAGATTTGACTCCTACCTGAAGCAAGCACAAGAACAATCCAAGACCCTGGGTTCACACTCAACACAGTGAAGGACTCAAAGTTGAGTCCAATTTATCTTGTAGTTTTTAAGTGTGATATTCAAGCCAAAATAGCAAGGATTACGCAGCCTAGAGGAAAGTCGGCTTAGAGCCGGATGCGTCTTCCCTGTCTATCCTGTCGCCTAAGATACCGTCGATCCTCCCTTTCTTTGCTCCTATCCGGAGTGGGGACTCAATGACGTGCCCCTATCTACCTGCACTGAGGCGGAGGCTGACAAAGCTTTTAGGCCTTGTCGCAGAGTACCGCTGGTTCGCCCCTATCTACCTGTGAGGGCGGAGGCTACTTGGTACTTGTCAAAGAGTTTAAAAATATCCCACTCGTGATAATTGCTAAGATCAGTTGGCTCGTGATATGGAAGGCGGGGATTTGGGCTCTGCCTTAAGGTGTTCACACACACTCAAGTACCCTCACTCAGCCTGAATACAAGGTCGGGGATTAATCTCCCGCAAACAATTTTCAGATTTTATTCCTTTTTTTTGTCAATACCGTTAGCAGTCCCGATTAAAGTTAAGTTATCACTGCAATTAGTCCACCACAAAGCACGCCTATCGGACAGTCCCAATTTCCTTTTTAATTTTAAGTGACAAAATCAGAGGGGGAAATCGAGAAAAGCCAATGCAAGTTGAAATCGATGATGCTTATGCTGAGTAGAGAATACTTACAGTGATCCCTTCGCTTTTTTTTATGCAGGATGCAATACAGAATTGAAAACTTTACTCTACATACAAATGCAAGCGATGAAAAGCCGCTCCTAGACAGGCAGTTCTATTAGCGTGAAGAACAATTTAATTTGAACTAAGTCCTGCGGTCTAGGTGTGTCTTTTATGTGTAATGTGTGGTCCTATTGATTACGAGCACAAACAAGTCCTAGAGTGGCTCAAGGAGCCGCTAGTGCAAGCTAAGTTACAATTCACCCACACAGCACACGGGACACAGTTCCACTATCTTTACACACGCGAGATCCCAAACGGGAACCGCTGGAAATGATGCGAAAAATGTGGAAAAATTATTGAAATTACAGGTTCTCTCAAATCACTCAAACAAATTCGAATGCGTGTTCCTCGAAGCGTCTTCGACTCCGGTGTCCCTCGCACAAAAACAAGTTGAGGTCAGATCAAGAACGACACAAAAATGCAGAAATTTACAAGACAGAGAAATATTTACAAGAAAAACCGGGGGTCAGACTACCCGGGGAAGGAAAATCAAACACTCAAAAATTTGCTAAAAATTATCCTAAGCCGTGCCTCCCCGGCAACGGCGCCATTTTGACATCGCTCCCGCACCCTTAGTTAATTCGAGCAAATTAATGTCCAAATTAATTAATGTGATTCGTTGCAGTCGGATACGAGAGGTTAATCAAAAACCACTTTAATTAGATTCGAGTTAATTTCAAGCGGCAATTTTTTTTTTACTTGGTAAAGTCCAAGGTCGGTCTCAGGGAGGCAACTGTCTCCTTAGGTCAAATTTCAGCAAAATCCAAGTGTGAGATTTTCGGGGAATATATTTTTTTTGGTCTTTTTAATTTCTATGCAGACATATGCAGACAAATCTTAGCCAATTTAACGTTAAATTTAATTGATGTATCAAATGAAGTCCAAAAATAATGAAAGTTGGCCAGACAGTTATTTATGATGAAAATGACCTACACTAATTTTTTGGGAATTTTTCGACTCAAAATGAATTTACTGTGAATTAAAGAAACAGAAAGAGTGATTTTCAGAATTTAATTTTTAATAAATATCAAATCACAATTTTTTTCAAGAACTAAAATTACCCTAGGTGGCTCTAATGAGAAGGGACCTAGGGAAATTGACAGAACTTAATTTTACTGTGAAATGAATTTACTAAAATTAATTTAAGAAAATCACTAAACAATTTATTTAGGCCTCGATATGCGTGAAAATGCTATGAAATTTTTATGGTGTGTTAAAAATGGTGTCCTTAAGTTACTGTGAATTTTTGATAATTTTTGAAGGCACAGATGATTAATTAAAAATCAAAAGGCATCACTGGGCAAAATATGTCAACAATGAACCAATTAATTCATTAATAATTCAAATAAGCCTACAAAAATCATACACGTGTACTGATAGGCAGAGGACAAAATTTCCAACAACATGCAATTTTTAGAATCTCAAAATGATGAACAATGTACTCTATGGACACGTGCAAACACAAGGACGTAAATGCAATACTGGAAATTGAAACTTCAAAAATCAAACATGCTGACAGGGACTAAAATGCAATTACCGATAACATGCAGGACTTGTATGCAATTTCTCCACGGAACACGTGCTCCTCACGTGGGGTCTGCTTCACAGGGACCTTTTTGTAATTTCCATAAGCTTCAGGGGCGTCTGTGCAAATAACCCAGGTCGCACGTGCTCCTCACGTGGCCGACCTAGGTTTGGAGGGCGTCGGAGGCTCGGATCTTCTGGAGGTTCGGTCTAGCCTCGGTGCAGCTTCGGGTCACCCGAGCCTAAGCTTAGGAGGCCGAGGCTCGGATGCGTTGACGTGGCGGCCTGAAGGCCCTTGGATCAATATGATCCAAGGGATGTCGATGAAGATGCGTGGCGACTTGCGAGGCGTAGGATCAGAAGCGCGATGCACGGTCGAGGAAGGTCGCGGTGATGGAATACGTGGCAGAACGAGGGCCGTTCGATCGGATGATCGTACGGCTGCTGCTGCGTCGTCTCGAGTGGTCCTCCGCCACCTGCGGAGGAGAAGGCGGTGCTCCGGTGGGACTGGGCTTGCTCCGCCTCGGTCGCCAGGCGTCGATGAAGGACGTCTTGAGCTCCCAAGTAGCTCGGAAGAAGCGGGAATGCACGGCGAAGCCTCCGGTGGCCTCAAGATCCTTGGAGATGTGCTGGAGCTCGGCGTCGGTGAAGCTCGAAGGGAGCTCCGGCGAGGCTCCGGCCAATGAAGAATTTAGGACCTGCAAAGGGTTAGATGTATAGCCGAGGCGTGCAGGTGCTCGTGGAGGGGAGTGGAGTGATCGGTGAGGCCTGAAATGGCGTGAGGTGGTCCGGCGAACGAGCTCCGGCCAAATGGCGGAGCTGCTCGTCGGAGGAACGTGGTATGCGTTGTCGGAGTGTGCGGAGGGTACTGCGATGATCGGAGCTTCGACGCGAAGCTCGTCGAGGTGATTGGAAGGCGCGAGGATGGTCAACGACGGCGAATAAAAGCTGAAGAAAAAGCAAGGAAAAGAAGAAGAAGATCAGAGAACGATGGAGGGAGTTACCTGGGAATTGGAGCTCAGCTGGGAGTTCCAGGGTCGTCGCTCGAGGGATCGGTAGGGTCCCGAGCTCAGGCAGCGGCTCGAGGGAGGCTGCAGCACGGCGGTGGCGGCCGTGGATCTCGCCGGAGTTGGAAACCTCTCTTCGCTCGACAACTCAACAAATTGCTGTCACCAATAAGTAGCTTGGAGCTCAAGGACTCTCTCTGGAGTGGCGGATGGGGGTGAACGGTGCCGGTGGCTGGGTATTTATAGGGAGAAGTTGATGGGTTAGCTGGTGGACTGGCGAAGTTGGTGGTCGTCGTGGGGCGAGTACGATGGAGGTGGTGGCGATTGAGGGAGCTGACGAGGGAGAGGGTTGAGTGGGGAGCGTCGTGGGGAGGTCAGCGGCCGGAGGAGATGGCTGACGTGCGCCCAGAAAAGGAAAGGGGGCGCGTGTTCCGCAAGATCGAGATCGTGGGAGAGAGAGGCGCTGGAGGTGGAAGACACAATCCTTACCGTTGGATCTTGTGATCCAATGGCGGAGAAGAAGGCGGGAAGGGGCGGGTAGGATTAGATCTGGGGCGTGTTGATCAAGGGCCGTGTAGCTGCCACGTGGTGTCCTGAGGTCGCGGCGCTAACGGAGGGATCAGATGATCCCTCAGTCTGATCGGAAGGCTGAGAAGCGTCCAAGAAAGAGACGGTTCAGATGGAAGATCGAGGGGGTGCGATCGGTGGCGGATGGAAGTGCCACGTGTCGTGATCAGGGAGCGACGCGATCGGATGGCTCAGATGGAACGCGGGTGAGATCTGACGGCTGAGAGAATGAGCGCACGTGGTCAAGGCCTGGACCGTTGGATCAAAAGCGAGATCCAACGGCGGAGGGCGCGGGCGGATGAGGCGATGGGCAGCGGGCCGCGTGGCGCAACCAGAGGGCGCCACGTGGCCTGCTGTGAATGGCTGGAGAAAGAAACACGTGTAGAGAGAAGAGGAAGCCGAATTTGGAAAAACTCAAAACATGAAAGTTGTAGATCTTAATGAGATCTACAAGTTTCATGTTGACCAAAGACGGAGATAAGGTCAAATATGATACATAAATACAAGGATACATAAATGTACATATGTAGTATACAAAATGATCCAAAAACCCAAGTTTCTCATACAAGCTCCAATTTCAATGAAATCAGTCTCATTTTGAAGGTCTTTTAATGTGTAGTATTCTAAAAGTGAGTAGACCTAATTCGGGGTTTGTATGAGGGCTTTATTTGTGTTTTAATGTACAAGGATTCTTAGGCTATTTGGGCTATTTTACAAGGGTGATTTTTAGCAATCTTCCTTATATTATTAAGGAATATATACATATATTATAGAGAAGCAGTTATTTTGATGAAGAGGTATTTTACAAGGGATTTTTGGCTTCTTATTTAAATGCAGATGAGCTGCTAAAATGCATGAATTATGGATGCATGCATGAGTGTTATTTATGCAAGATAAAAGGAAATATGCCTCTATTTTCTCGGGAACAAGGCTCTATTTTTGACTTTTGGAGTGATGAATAACAGATTCATCAACGTACTGACAATGCATTAGAATTCTGCACTCGTTCCCTTGCTCGCTTTCTCTCTTCTAAGGGCATTATCCACCAAACCACATGTGCATACACATCTCAACAAAATGGTGTTGCAGAACGAAAGCATCGACACTTTCTTGACATTACTCGCACATTACTTATTCAGAGTTGTGCCCCATTAGCTTTTTGGGGGGATGCTATACTTACCGCATGCAATCTGGTCAACCGCATGCCTGCTACTATTCTTGGGGAAAAATCCCCTATTTCTGTTCTCTTTCCTGACAAGGATTTGTTTTCACTTACACCTCGGTCTTTGGCACAGTTGCGTTTGTTCACCGATTATCTCCAGGACTTGATAAGCTCTCTCCTAGAGCTATCAAGTGTGTTTTTGTTGGATACTCAAGGACACAGAAAGGATAGCGTTGCTATGATCCCATTCATTGCAAGTACTATATCAGTGCTGATGTTACATTCTTCGAACCAGTCATGTACTTCTCTCCTGCAGGTGACAGATTGGTCTCCTCCACACCCACAGATACTAATGTATATGTCCCTCCGCCTCCAAGCCTAGGTCAATCTGACTCCACTATACCTCCACTACCACCACCACCACCACCTCCGATTGTACCATTTCCTAAGTTCTATACGAGGCGGTCCGGCCCTGCTCAAGCTACATGCCAGCCATCCAGCATGCCTCAGGTATGTTCTGATGCTATCACTAATGATGGGTTAGATAATGCACCAGTGCAGGAGCCTTTACTACAGGAGGAGGATCCGCCAGTTCCCCCAGTGATAGATGATCTTGATCGCCCTATTGCTCACAGGAAGCTGAAAAGACAATGTGCATCATATCCTCTTGCGTCTCAAGTATCATTTCATCGTCTCAATGGGGATTTCCAGAGATTTGCAGCCGTTGTGTCGTCGGTTGAGATTCCACGGACCTATCAAGAAGCCATGAAGATTGCTTGTTGGCGTCTAGCTATGGAAGAGGAGATGCGTGCCTTACAGTCTCTAGGGACTTGGTCTCTAGTCCCTACACCTCCAGGTGCCTCTGTGGTGAGCTGCAGGTGGGTGTTTACGGTGAAATATCATGCAGATGGGCGTCTCGACAGATACAAGGCCAGACTTGTTGCACGTGGATTTACCCAAACTTATGGGGTAGATTATTTGGATACCTTTTCACCAGTGGCACGACACTCCTCTCTTCGTATCCTCCTATCTGTTGCTGTGGTACGTGACTGGACCATCTTTCAGCTTGATGTCAAGAATGCTTTCTTGTATGGTGATCTACAGGAGGAAGTCTACATGCAGCAGCCACCAGGGTTTGCTGCTGAGGGGGAGACTCATATGGTGTGCAAACTTCACAAGGCTATCTATGGCCTCAAACAGAGTCCTCGGGCATGGTTCCAGAAGCTTTCCAAGTTGATCGAACGACATGGGTTCAAGAGATCCAATGCGGACCATTCACTGTTCATCCAAAAGACCCCTAGAGGTACAGTTGTTGTTATGATATATGTTGATGACATTTTGGTTACAGGAGATGATGCTCAAGGAATTGAGATAACCAAATCCCTGTTGGGAAGTCAGTTTATTACAAAGGATCTAGGCACGATACGATATTTTCTGGGGATAGAGTTTGCAAGAAATGCACAAGGAATGGTAATGACTCAAAGAAAATATGTCACAGACTTGCTAGTTGAAACAGGAATGACTGGATGCAGACCATCGAGCACGCCTATGGACCCAAGCATGAAGCTGTACGACAATGATACCGAAGAGGTGGACAAAAGAAGATACAGAGAGATGGTAGGTAAGCTCTTATACATTACTATAACTCGACCAGATATTTCCTTTGCAGTAAACCGGGTGAGTCAATTTATGGAGCAGCCTAGGCAAGTTCATATGGATGCCTTGTACATGATATTGAGATATCTGAAATCTTCCCCAGGCCCAGGGTTGCTATTCAGAAAAGATACAGATCTGTCTATTTCCGCTTGTGCAGATGCAGACTATGCAGGATGTCCAAAGGATCGTAAATCTACCTCTGGATTTGCTATCTTCATAGGGAGTTCTTTGGTTTCTTGGAAAAGCAAGAAACAGACTGTTGTGGCGAGATCCAGTGCTGAATCTGAATACAGAGCCATGGCACAAGCAAGTGCAGAAATGATGTGGGTTAAAGCAGTCTTAGAAGATTTAAAGGTAGACGTCTCCTTGCCTATGAATCTTCAATGTGACAATCAGACAGCATTGTTTATTGCCAATAATCCAGCGTTTCATGAGAGAACAAAGCACATCGAGGTAGATTGTCATTATACTAGAGACATGATCCAGAAGGGCTTCATTTCCACCTCTCATGTCAGTTCAGAGGACCAGACTGCGGATATATTTACCAAGCCATTGCTCAGAGGACCTTTCCAGAGATGTTCTTCCAAGCTGAGCATGATTGATATCTATTCTCCATCTTGAGGGGGAGTGTAGAGGTTTATATTATGTTATGATGTACTGTTCCGTATTTCCTATTTATATAATGTACATCTATGTAATTTACCCAAGGGTTTTCTCCCTATATAAGAGACCCGAGGGCTCTATGGAATAACACACAAGAGTATCCCTTTTACTCTATCACCGAGCGGACCAATCTGTGTGTAGACCAACAATTGATCGTATCTCGAGTTAATATTGTAAAACATTGTCTCATTTTCGAATAGTTGGTGGCCAATTAATCAAGAACTAAGTAATATGTCTGCCAACACCACTCTAAGTACACGGACTTGTATGTGGAAATCGGCAATACATCTTATTTCAAGTTGTTGCTTGGGATGGATTACTAGTTTCGACCAACTAGTTATTGATTTAACCAAGCATTGTGTTAGAGTCAACATCATGTTTTTGGCATTGTCTTGTTTTTAAGCCAATTATAACACCACAACATAGCCTCACATCGGATACTCAAAGTGTGAAATCGGGTTATAAGAGTCGAGGATTACTACTTGATAACCTGTCTTAAGAATTTTGGGTCTTTGTCAACAGATCTTGATAGGCTTGAACCCCAACAGTTGTCAGGCCTCGTTTTCCTCGATAACGGGTCTAGGGACCTAAGCCCAAGATGTTACAAATGATATCAGAGTGGGTTCCCTTTGATAGTGAAAAAGGTTACTGATGAATCCATGAATCATTGACTTAATATCTGAATTTTGTCCTAAATTCTTGAGCAAAACACCACAAATTCAAAAAAAAATAACTCATGCACCAAAAATAGCTTAATTATTTATAATTAACTCGTCATGGAAATTTGAAATCAAGAAAAAATCCACAAGAAAGGATGAGAAATTCATAATAGAATCTTGTGTAAGCAATTCTATGTATTATAGGAAATTTCGACTTTTGTAATAAATTCATACTAACTCAAAGTGAATAAAACCAACTCCATTATGTACATATTGTTAACATTAATGCATGAAAAATTCTAAGAAAAATACTAGCTTCTAAATATGGCAAATAAAACTAAATCCTAATTTTGAGAATAAAAAGATGTACAGTTGAATATCTCTTTCATACAATGCCAATGAAACTCTAATCACTTTTGAATTAATGTGCATCAAAATATCTACAGAACAAGATCAAATTCAAAGTAATCAGGGTTCATATGTGAAACTTGGGTTTTGGGACCAAATTGTATATTGTATAAAATTGACTAACTTGTATCTATCCTTTTTGTATATAATTAATTATTTTTAATTTCTTTCTTTTGTATTTCTTCTCTTTAATTTATATTCTAACAATGATAAAAGAATAGAAATCCCAAAAAAATCCAGAAAACCATGAAAATATTTATTTATACCTTAGTATATATTTAACTGATACATATACCTATATTAGTTTATTCCACTTCATTCCTAACAAATAATAATCCAAAAATATATTACTATATAATTAAGTATCTTGTATTTTATAAAAATATTATATATAATAAAAATGGCAGTGTTAGATCGGAACATGAGGAAAAAATCTTGCCCATCCCACATTTCTGCCACAGATGCCTTCGGATTTGTAGCAAGAGCCATCAGACGCGGGAACCACTGGCGTAGAACACCACCTTAATACCAATCATCCGTCCAAAATCGGAACCTCGTGCCACCTCCCATGATCGATCTTAATAAAGGTCGGAATTCTTGTGCTAAACCACAAATTCCCTGCCAGAAGTTGAACGGTGCTGGACCCAGATCCTTGGGATTAGGGAAAGAAGTACCAACCCCATAGATCTTGCGGACAAAAGTACAAACCAAGCAGTGGCAATGTCCCCATATGCGGGCAATCCACTTACATAGTAGAACCTTGTTCATCTCTTTCAAGCTTCATGCCCCAAGACCCTCATCTTCCTTTGCGTTGGTTACCGTCTTCTAAACAACTAGGGACATACCGCTAGTCCTCCCTGATGCTAACAAAAAAAACTTCTCATGATGCCCTCCAGTCTCTTCCTCTCACCAACCGGAAGCAGCGTGAATGAGAGGAAAAAGATTGGTATGGCTGATAGGAATGATTTCAATAAAACTAATCTTCCGCCCCAGGATAAACAAGTTGCCTTCCATCCTGCTAATCTCTGCTCCTCTATTACCGACCTCCAATCCAATGCCCTCATCTTTCCTGCTACTAGTGGAACACCAAAGTATCTAATAGGCAAATGACCCCGAGGTTAGTGCAACCAGCCCTCACAAGACCATGGCCTTAAATTTCGCCGAAATTCTGCCGAATTTCGGTTTCGGTAGGTAACCGAAATTCGGCTGAAATGGCTATATCGGTCGAAATTTGGGGGGTCTAGTTCAAAAAACCACCGAAATGACCGAAATTTCGATCGAATTTCGACCGAAATTCGGCCGAAATTTCGTTTCGGTCCCTCATCGAAACGAAACCGAAATCCGACTTTTAAGGCCTTGCACAAGACGCGGCCTCCTCATTCGACAACCCAAAAGTTACGAATTCAGATTTTTCCCTATTAATCCTTAAGCCTGACACCGTTCCGAAGAAATCAAGCATTGTTGATAAACCTTGGCAATTAGTCGGTCCCCCTCAGTGAAGAGTATCGTATCGTCCGCGTACTAGAGGATATGAATAGATACATCCTCCTTCGAAAAACCTCTAAAGAAGTCACCTAAAACCAACAATCAACCATGACCGTCAAAACATCTTAAACAAGTACGAAGAGCAAGGGTGCTAGAGAATATCTCTGTTGAACACCATGTTACGGCTGGAGAAAACCCTCCATTGGCTTCCCGTTCACCAACACCGCATATGACACGGTCGTAAAACTCCTCTTCATCCAAGTTATCCTCCTATCTGGAAATCCATGTTTGTGCAAAGAGAACCAAATGAATCGCAAGTTCACACAATCATAGGTGGAGAAATTCACCTTCCGCGTGACTCCTTTAGTTTTGCACTTGTGCCAATCTACCATAATCTCTGAAGCAAGCACCACGCTATCCAACAGTTGCCTGCCTAGGAGGAAGGCACTCTGAGCCAAGGAGACAACTTTGTTAAGCACACTCCTCAAACAGTTTGCTAGAGACAGCCAAATCAGGTAGATTGTGTTTGACAAAGCAATGAGGGCGGTAATCCTCTATTATAGTCGCTCCATCTTTCTTGGGGAGCAAGAAAAGGAATGAGTGATTGAGCATCTCAAAACCCAAATTCTCCTCCCTAAACTCCACCACTACCGTCATCGACTCTTCCTCAATGAGATCCCAAATTTCTCTGTAAAAAATACCGAAAACCCTTTTGGACCAGGACATCCATTCGGGTTCAGTGCGAATAAGGCTTCACAAACCTCCAACACGCCAAAAGGTCTCGTCAACTCCTCTGTGTCGTCCTCTGTGATGCGACTCACACCTAGGCCCAGCCACCTCGAACCACTGTGAGGAACCCTCCTGCTCATAGACTTGAAGTAGCTCGTGATAGCCCTTGCGACCTCTGCCTTCCCTTGCACTTCCACCTCCCCCACCTTAATTGAGTGAATTAGGTTTTGCCTTCTTTTGCCATTTGCCACCGCATGAAAGAACCTAGTATTTGCATCATCTTCCTTCACCCATTTCAATCTTGACCTTTGTCTCCGTTCAATTTCCCTCTTCCTATCTTCCTTTTCCAATGCTTTTTGCACCACTCCACGGTTTAAGATCTCCTCTTCATCTAGATCCCTTTCATCCTCAAGCAAGTTTAATCTCGTCATCTCCTCCCGAACCATGGTCCACTTCAACCCTCGATCGGCCCTAGTGGTCTTTCTAAAATCCAGGAGCCTGTGACGCAGTGACAATGCAGCCAACTTGGTTGCGAAGATTGTCTTGGCCAACTCCTCAAGCTCCAAACTCATCCAGATAGTGGCAACCAGTTCGCAAAAACCTTCTTCCAGCTTCTCTTAAATCTGAAATAAGACGAGACGCCCCTGCCACTATACGTATCCAAACAAATGTGTGTTTGATCGGATCTCGATCTAGGAAGCGAACTGATCGTTGCTAGGCTGAACAACTCCAAGGCTTCTACTGACATGAGAAACCTATCAATCCGAGATCTAGATGGCGAGCTCCTCCAAGTGTATTTGCAACTCGTTGCGTCAACCACTTCCAAATTCAAGTCCTTGATCATATCCGCAAAAAAATCATAGCCTGGACCCCACACACCTCTCCCACCATGTCTATCATCAGCATATAGCATGACATTAAAGTCACCTCCTACAATCCAGGACACTTCCGCAAACCGCTCCCTGATGCTCCTAAGTTCAACCCACATGGCGATGTTTTGCGCAACACCCGAGACACCATACATCGTGGTGACCACAAAGAGAGATCGATATGTCTTACTGCGCAAGAGCATCGTGATCGAGTGCACCAACTCACGCGATCAAGATTCCCTCGGCATTGTCATTTGCCAACACCGCACTATACTCCGTGAGGCGAGGACCGGAAATGGAGCTCCATCTCACATTGTCCCACAAGTCAATCTTGATTTCTTGTAGACATACCACATTAATATTCCATTCCGCCAACATGGGGCCGATCGTCATCCTATTGTCAGGTTGGCCCAGCCCCCCCACGTTCCATGATACGAACTTCATTGGGACCACGTGGGGAGAGTTCCCGTCACGTGGGGAGAGTTCCCGTCAATTGAATCCCGACCCTTCATGCAAGTTGCAAGTCAAAAGTTCTTTCTGACACAACCCTAGTCTCCACCATTGGTCGAGTTTACATGCTTCCCGTCGAAGGAAGCTCCCCAATGTATCCCTTTCCTGATGGATCGACACGATATTGATATCAATATTTCGAACTATGCGTGTGATATACACCGATGATTGCCATGGAGGATAGGGATTCCTTTCTTAAGATCCGCCAAGTTTGATCCTTAGTTGCTTAAATTTGATGGCATCCTCACTTCCGTCGAACATTAAAAGTATGTTCGCATCTGAATTTGATGTCTAATGACCATTAGGAAGCTTTCAAGTGCCATTCATTAATTGTGTTTGGATATTGCAGACAAATGGGGACGAGCAATCTGAGCTCCTTGTGAATTTGCTGACCACCGAATGGGGCGTCTACTTCTGCAATGTGAAGACTGTTAAAGATTTTGCAGGGATTAAAAGATTTGTAACTGGATTTCGACGTTGAGCTTCATGATCTGTCCACATGCTAGACAAATTGTAAGCATCCTTCATGTCACAACCCATTAACAGGTGCACAATTCAACTTAACTTGAGGATTGATTTTGCTTTTTACTGAGATTTGGAATATTGGATGCAATACGTTGACATGGGGGAACTTCACCGACCCCACTTTCTGAATTGAAATTTTCGGAGATAACTCCCATCATTAATTGAGTAGAGTTATTTTAATTGTCTCATTGATTTGTATTATGAACAGACAAATGAGGGATAATTTGAGTTATTTAGTGTTCTGTGAAATTATAGCCATTTAATGATTTTCATTATAATTTCAGAACTCCTCTGTGGAGATCATATTGTTCTGACTTTGGCTTCAATAGAACTCTTCATTTGTTATCCATCTTGGGCTTTTTTACTCAATAACTTCCCATTTTAATGTTACCTGCAATTTTGATCCGCAAGCCCAAGGAAATGAAAAAAAATTCGCCTTGCTGAGTTAGGGGTTCGTTTTGAACAGGAAAGATGGCATACTTCAGCAGTGTCGCATTCAAAATTATGCTTTCCTATCAACCTGTAAAAAAAATGTAAAAGATCGTGATCAAAGTCTATTAAAAAGAAAAAATGTTTATAAATTAGATAATTTTTGGTGACTTGAATCAAGTGATGTAGAGGAAAGCATTCCACTATGAAAATTGAATATAATACGACTATGGCCCTCCACAACAGTGCAGGTAATATCGGTATCATGTCGATACGGTATATCGATGATATATCGATGCCATATCGCCGATATCGAACCAATTTTGTGAAAAAATAGCCTTCCAATGGCTAATATCGGCGATATATCGGTTACCTATCAATACCGATATATCGATGATATATCGCAATATGGCCTACTATGCTCCACAATATCATTTTATTCATAAGTTCTCAATAGACATGTAGCATTTGGCATATGACCATCTACTTCCACTCTTGACTATGCTATAAAGGAATTGGGGAGAGTGGAGTTAAGAATGGAAAGGTATATAGTGGAAATAGAAGAATGTCTCTTTGATCCTTTGTTTGGGAGGTTAAAATCTCATTAATCTCCTATTTTCTACATTCTTTTTTTAGTATATACTATATCTATCATTGTTTTAGTTATTGAAATAAAAAATACAGAAAGAAAATTTTGAATCTAAAACCTACATAAGTTTTTTTTATAGAGTAGCTTTTAAAATATAGATTTCATAATAAGAATTACAATCCCCCAATAGTTTCTATAAAAAATCATACGAAATCATAATATGCTTTAAAACATTTTTAGTGGTTATAAACTTATAAAAGATATCAAAATAAATTTATTTGGATACCATTGCACTATTGTAATTTTACATTTCAGCTAATATTTTTTAGTAAAGTTAGGAAATGTGTAATATAGTTACGTATACATTTATTACATAGAGATTTTTACACTTTTGCTCTTTTGAGATTTTTCGTTGACACTTGCGCTCTTACTTTTGGGAGGGGTATTTTTACACCATTAACCTAAAAACTTGTTGATTACCCTTTCAACCATGCAAACATCGTAATTATCACCTCAACCACCTAAATTTGCTAACTCTTACACTATGGATTGTGCGATTAACTTTCATCCCCTTTGGGTGTTAAAATAGATCGGTTTCCGTCAAAAAATCTCTTTTACCCTTTCTGTATATCAAATTTATAAATGTAGACCATCAATCCCATCCTACACCCTCATTGTCCTTCTCCCCTGCCTTTGCTCCACCCTTCCTCAGCCGCCCCTGGTGCCACCTCCCTCCCATTGTCGTTCCGACTGTCGTCACATCTACCTAGCGTCCTTCAGTGAAAGCTCCCCACCTTTTCAATACCACCCTCTACCTCTGACCCCTTTCTATTATCATCTCGCCACCACCATCTTCCTACGAAACCCAATTTCTAAGGTGAACCCATCCTCCTAGTTTGCCATATGCCATAAATATCCATCATCGGCAACCATCGTACGCCACCTCTGTTGTTTATCTTTTGCAGGAGGTGGACAAGTGCGAGAGAGAGAGAGGGGGGGATTCAACCTTGCTTGCCACCCAAAGCCCGCTGCCACCCTCGAGCTCCTCAAGTTCGCTCTCAAGTTGTCCCCGCATAGCAAGGTCGAAACCAACCCCCCGCATCTTGCAGCACCACCCCTAGTCCTCTTCCTCATTGCTTCCACCATTGCCAACAAATCGAACTCTCCTCTGCATCCCTCCAGACCTTTAGAAGCGTGTGCTCCGTCACCATCAACTCCAATCCATGCCTCTCTGCCCTCTCTTCCTCCGACTCTACCAACCCACAAGACCTCTTCAACCTCGTCAACTCTCCTCGAGCGTCAACAACTCCATGGTCGTGAAGGAGGCCCTAGACACCTGCATCGACCTGATACAAGACGCCCTCGACAACCTCAACACCTCCCGCGCCCTCGTGACTTCCCCAAACCGTAGGGGTAGGTGGTGCTAACCAATGCCAAGGTTGATGACATTAGGGCCTATCTAAGTGTCATCCTCACAACAACTAAGGAGGGAACCTCATCAGGGTCCTTGCAACCGCTGAGGGGAGAAGGTGAGACTCCTGTCGTCCGATTCAAGTGCATCCGACTGAGAGGAGGTGATGCCGATGTGCCTATCTATCTCCAAGATCAATAGGCGGGCCTGATCTCCTTCGTTCTTAACAACGGTGGGTGCATCTTCGTTCTCCCTTCTCCTCTCATTCCTAGCACTGCCACTACCACCATCCCCTCCGTTGCGGTGTGCCTCAAGAGAATCACATGGAGAATAAGGAGGAGAGGATGATATGGAAGGAAATTGGAGGTGTATGATCCACCGTTAGATTCTCCTCTGGTTAGATTAACTGAAGTTTAATCCAAGGTGTTGACTCAAGGAAAACTAAAATTGATGGTAGGGATTGTGATGTAAGATGAAGCAAGTTTATGGGGTTGAGGTGATAATTTCGATGTTACATGGTCGAGAAGGTAATTGCAAAGTTTCTAGGGGTCATAGTGTAAAAAAATCTTCAATTATAGGTCTACCCCTAACAAAGCTCCAGAATAACACTTATGCCCCTCTAATTAGTTGTTATCCCCACCTCCAAACAAACATTAAAGTTGGGGCATAAGTGCAGTTGTAAAAAAACACGAGTACAAGTGTCATACATGGGGAGTCTCATTTCATCTTCTTCCCTCCTCCCTCATGTCTGAGACCTCCCTGCATCGTCATGTCACTCTCCCCTTGACTTCTCACATTGTGATGGCATCCTTCCTCTTCTCCCGCTCATCAGGTGGATTTACTTCTATGCCCTTCCAATTATTGTTCCCTCATTAGACAGTAGAGAATATTAGATTTCTATCTCTTGGATTGAAAATCAAATCAGGTCCATGGTTCTATAAGCGACCTTAAATCCTGGTAGGGTGGTTGCATAATTGCGTTGTAATGTTAATAGTTTTCTTTAGTTGGGTAAGGAAAATAATTTTTGTAGCACGTATTCATCAAAAAAATCGTTACATTTGACGTGGTTGTCCATATAAGATCGCCATCTTCAGCTCTCATCGAGGTTTGTGGGATCTTCGATAGGTGTTGTACCTTTGTGACATACTTCTCGTGCATCATCATTTTCAAATGTTAATAGTTTTCTTTAGTTGGGTAAGGAAAATAATTTTTGTAGCACGTATTCATCAAAAAAATCGTTACATTTGACGTGGTTGTCCATATAAGATCGCCATCTTCAGCTCTCATCGAGGTTTGTGGGATCTTCGATAGGTGTTGTACCTTTGTGACATACTTCTCGTGCATCATCATTTTCAAATGTTAATAGTTTTCTTTAGTTGGGTAAGGAAAATAATTTTTGTAGCACGTATTCATCAAAAAAATCGTTACATTTGACGTGGTTGTCCATATAAGATCGCCATCTTCAGCTCTCATCGAGGTTTGTGGGATCTTCGATAGGTGTTGTACCTTTGTGACATACTTCTCGTGCATCATCATTTTCAAATGTTAATAGTTTTCTTTAGTTGGGTAAGGAAAATAATTTTTGTAGCACGTATTCATCAAAAAAATCGTTACATTTGACGTGGTTGTCCATATAAGATCGCCATCTTCAGCTCTCATCGAGGTTTGTGGGATCTTCGATAGGTGTTGTACCTTTGTGACATACTTCTCGTGCATCATCATTTTCAAATGTTAATAGTTTTCTTTAGTTGGGTAAGGAAAATAATTTTTGTAGCACGTATTCATCAAAAAAATCGTTACATTTGACGTGGTTGTCCATATAAGATCGCCATCTTCAGCTCTCATCGAGGTTTGTGGGATCTTCGATAGGTGTTGTACCTTTGTGACATACTTCTCGTGCATCATCATTTTCAAATGTTAATAGTTTTCTTTAGTTGGGTAAGGAAAATAATTTTTGTAGCACGTATTCATCAAAAAAATCGTTACATTTGACGTGGTTGTCCATATAAGATCGCCATCTTCAGCTCTCATCGAGGTTTGTGGGATCTTCGATAGGTGTTGTACCTTTGTGACATACTTCTCGTGCATCATCATTTTCAAATGTTAATAGTTTTCTTTAGTTGGGTAAGGAAAATAATTTTTGTAGCACGTATTCATCAAAAAAATCGTTACATTTGACGTGGTTGTCCATATAAGATCGCCATCTTCAGCTCTCATCGAGGTTTGTGGGATCTTCGATAGGTGTTGTACCTTTGTGACATACTTCTCGTGCATCATCATTTTCAAATGTTAATAGTTTTCTTTAGTTGGGTAAGGAAAATAATTTTTGTAGCACGTATTCATCAAAAAAATCGTTACATTTGACGTGGTTGTCCATATAAGATCGCCATCTTCAGCTCTCATCGAGGTTTGTGGGATCTTCGATAGGTGTTGTACCTTTGTGACATACTTCTCGTGCATCATCATTTTCAATATGCCCTATGTCTTCCATGATGAGACATCTTGTATGTGTTTGCTTCATGTGGTTCCGATGTTTGGAGCATGTTTTTGATGTTGTCTATTTTGTTTGTTCATTTCATGCATTCTATTCTAAGGGGAGAACATGACTGTTATTGTGGGAAATGGTAAAATTGGTAATGAAATTTTACCCTTATACCTGTGTAAATTTTCATAATTAGATATAAATCCCTTTATAGTTTGTAATTACATCCATGCATTTATATAATGGCTAACCATTACATGGCATGTTCCTATATTATCTTTCATCATTTTTTTACAAACTTAACAGGATCCATTAAAAGTTGACATTTCAGCCCTTCAACGCATCATATCTCTGAATGATGCCACTCATCCCTCCTTGAGCAATCTCCTCCTCTCCCTCCCTTGTCGCACAACCCTCCTCCAATCTCTATCGGCTCGTCCTCCTCCCATTTCTACCACCCCGCACTCTCCATTACGAGGAGAAGCGTCACGACCTCCCCTGCGCTCCGTAATTCTCCCACCTCCATGACCAAGATCGAAACTGCATTCCTCAACTCCCACTCCCTCCCCACAAACCACATCAAACCCACCGAGCAGCACAGCGGACCCAAGAATCACATGCCCTCAAAGTCCATAAAGTTCCCACCCAGCTACCTCCCCCACCATCACCGAGCAGCTCCATGCCCAATCCTCGTCGAATCATCGAGACCATCCTAATATCCAGTTGGTCCCTTTCTTCCCTATTCCCCAACAAGATTGAGATGCTGTTCAATATCCACAGCCCAACCCTTACAGCCGAACTATATGGAGCACCGCATTGCCGTTGGCAGTCGCATCGGACCCCCACCATGCATTGTGCTGCTGATTGCAACAGTATGATACATTGATACGGTTCCTCTTGGCATCTTCAGGGTTGTCGTTTGCAATGCCAGTGTATTGGATTTTGCCTCCGACGAGGGTGGATGCGTGAGGGCATTTGTGATGGCAATGGGGCACATAACTGCTGCGAAGGTAGAGTATGTGGGAGAGGGAGGGAAGGGGAAGGAGATGGTGGCAACAATTGGGTCGAGGAAGCTGCAGGGAGATGGATTTTGCATGTGAGCTCCCGTTTGGTTGGGGATTAGCCCTACTTTGGGCAGGTTATCCCCCCAATCCTATATTTCTCACCCACCAGTGACCTCCACTCTTTTCCAATCAAAAATATATATATTATACCATCATGTCATCTAAAAATTATAAATTAACTTCTATTCAATTCCAAACTACAATACAATCACATCATAACTATCCATTTTTTCAAATTTCAATAAAATCGTATTATTAACTAGAGTTATTGATATTCTTTATTTGTATTCTCTGCCACCAAAAATGTACATCAAAAATAAATTGATATTCTTCAAGCATACTTCAAAAAGAAAACGTAATAGAGGCAGAGACAGTCTGAAATTGCTCTTGAGATTCCTCGTATAGTTTTTACATTTCCTGTGATGATGTTATGTTGACATCCTTGCATAATTTTTTTAAGCTAATATTAAATGTATTTTTATTTAAAATTAATGTAAGATGAAATTGCAACAAATAGCAAATAATAGGATGAAAATTGGGTTAATTGGCCTAGACTAGATCAACTAACCCAAATCCTAGCCCAAAAGCCTTAGGGTGCTTTTGGTTCGTGGGTTATCCAGGGGTGGATAACCCGATTTTGTGTTTGTGTTTGATTGGTGGGTTAATGGTTGGGAGAGTTTATGTGATGTGAAACTATTGGAATTTAAAAAAGTTGATAGTTATTATGGTATTATTTTATTGAAATTTTAAAAAGTAGATGATTATTGTAATGTGATTGTATTGAAGTTTAGAATAGTGAGAAGGTAAGTATTTTATGATTTTTAGATTATATTATTGTATAATATACAATTTTTTATGGAAAGGAAGTAGGCCCCCTTAGTGGGCAGGAATGTGGAATTTGGAGGTAACCCGTCCAAATTAGGGGTAACCCCCCAACTGAACAAGCACTTAGGGTTCGTTTGGTTGCGGGGTTGGGTTGGGGTACCCCTGTGAATAGTAAATTGTAAGGATGATTGAGATGTTTGGAAGGTGGGATACCCCGAGTTGGGCCAGCCCAACCCTGTCCAACCCTGCAACCAAACGAACCCTTAGGGTGCATTTGGTTCAAAGGTTTTCTACCACGAGACTAGGTATCTATCAGGTGGATAACATGTTTGTGTTCCGCGAGTTATCTTTTAAATAACATGTTTTTCTATTATGGTGTTTTGATTGAAGTTTTTACTATTGGAGCATTTTACTATTGAAGGATTTTGTTGAGACATGATTGTATTAAAAGTTAGAAAATAATTATAAGTTAAGTATTTTATAATTTTAAGATGACAAGATGGTATAGTACAACTTTTTGTTGAAATGGATGAAAGAGAAATTGATAGGTTGATGTACAAAATGAGAGAGTATGATTTTCAAGTGAGGCCTCACATGATAGAGAATTAAAAAATTGATGGTGGTGCGCACAGGTTGGAAATTAGGGTTATGAAGCGAAACCATGTGGAAAACCCTCGTTAAAAGAAAGAGTTTGTGAGGTAACCGAGTTAGGACAACAATGGCACATATCCAATTGTTCATGGTTGGTCCATTTGCAAGCTAATATTATGATTAGCTTTTACTATTTTGTGGCCTATACAAAACCATACTTACAACAGCATTCCAATAATTTACGAGTCTTATGTATAATTAGATAGGGATAACGTTGCTGATAGGGAGATTGATGTTTTTATCAAGGCATGTCTTATTTTGGTAAAGCTTAAGTTCATGCATTTTTTCAAATTAATTTATATTTATTACATCGCCAACGAAAATAATTCCCTATTATCTCATGTATAGGGATATTAAAGATGTTCGAAGTGAGCAACAGGAGAGGAGAATAAGGGCGAAGGCTGATTTGCTCAAGTACCCTTGATTTCAATGTCAAGCAATATTTACCTTTTAAAAAAATTGGAATTTCTTTAATATTATTAGCAAATGATGAGTTGCAGAACAAACAATATTAGTGTACATGTTACCCCTACACGGATTCGTGATGTCTTCTTAATTGGTGCGACGCTAGCTGATTAATATGTTGGTATATAAAGATGGTGTAGAGGTTGCTCTTCAATAGTTTTTTTCTTGATTACAGCTTCTTTGTTCTTCGTTGAATTCTAGTAATCATACTCTCTAATTCCGCATATGGTATTCGGAAGTTTTGGATATCTTGTTTGAAGATCTATTAATGAGATATATTTGGCAACGTTTATAAGGTGCTGCAATACTTGGGTTGTAAAGGACTTAACATTTCTTGATGTCTAATAAATTGTTGATACATATATATATGCAAGAGAAAAATGTGTTTGACTAAATACAATTGTGTTTTTCCACAAGTAGGAAAGACTATTTTTAATAAAAATATGAATCAAATTCATTAATTTAAAATTATATTATAAAATGATACTAAGGATATTAAGGATGTTGGAGGTAAAGAAAATAATTCGCTAGACAATTCCCTAAATCCTCATCCTTGACTACCTCCAACGAAAACCCAAGTTAGCATTCTTTATCAATTTTTTAAAACATTTTTATGTTATAAGCTAGATAATTCTAAATTATTAAAATTAGATAAGCTTGATAAATATGATGAAAACATCTAAGTGAATTGAAACTTGACTGAATGATATTATATGATGGGCGAAAGATATTATACGATGGGGGCAAGGAGCATGCACTGCACCAACCCCCATTTTTCAATTATTTCTTTATTTTTTGAGATTAAAAGTTGGATGGATTAACATAATATGTTAAGAAAAATATGTGTTTCAAGTTTTATGCAAAACAAACATTCCTAAAGTAACAAGATCAATTTCAACAATTCCGAAACGATTAAAATTTAATAATGATTAAAATTTAATAACCATGATGAAATGATAGAAGTCATGAATTAAATTATAATGATAACATGATGGTGCATAGAGATCTAAATCCTCCCAATTTTCATTTCAAAAAAAATCAAAAAATAATAAAATTAAGATGATCAAAGGTAGACTCCTTTTTCCCTTACATGATATACATGTATAAAGAAGTTATAAATATATTTTATTATTATTTATAATTAAGATTTTCAAATTATAATTATTCCATCTAAGGTACCTAACATAAGCTTATTGGGGACTAGGTTTTCCGATATTCCAACAATCATCTTCTCCGTGATCTTCATTCCAAATTTTGGAAAGTTGTCAATCTTTAGCTGCGGGGATTGTTGATTTTTATAGAACCTCATGAAAAAATATATGATGGTTTTGTTAAAGATGATAAAAATACGATCCGAGACTAAATTGTTTTTTAAGAAAGAATTTAATTTTGTTGCACGCAAATTTTTATTTAGGGCCTGTTTGGTTGCTGGGTTGGACTGGGTTGGGTTGGGGTGGGTGAATAGTAATCTGTGAGGAGGAAGTACCCTTGTGAATAGTAACCAGAGTTGGGCCAACCCAGTCCAACCCAGCAACCAAACATGCCCTTAGTATGACAGAACAAAGAGGATACACATTGATGAAATGAGGATGTGTTAGCGGTAAAATTTTCAAATATATAATTATGGATTATCTTGTTTGCCCAAAACAACAATTTAAGGAATAATAAAATCTAATTAGTGTGAGAAAGAGTATAATTTTACATATTTCCTTGCCCATACGTTACATAAGAGAAGAAAAGGAAGCTTTTCGGAGCCGATGCTCTGTTTTGCAAGCCAAATCAAAACTATTTGAACAAAATATTCAAATCGGGTGTACAGATCCCATGATCGAAGGAAAGAATAAGAAGAAAATATCTTCATTTTGAAAAATGTAACAACTTGTTCGAGGCCATCATCAAGACTAAAACGTTGAGTGGCACGGAGAATTGTGATTCTATTTCGCCAACCTTCAATGCAAAGATCATCATATAAACTGACGACTTTACTCTGCAAATTGGCTATGAAACAATAATTCCCTAAAAATTTACAAACAATTTGTTCGATATCATTGTTTGAGAGGCACGAAGAACTGGTTTCTGTATTACGAAACTAGAATGCAAAGATTACCATTTCCATTGAAGACTTTGCTCTGCGAATTGGCTTTAAATGAAAAAATATTGCTTCAACTGATACCGATTTCGAATAAAAAACGGACTTTTACTCGTTCATAATAGCAAATCAATTTAAAGTTGAATGGAAAAACGGTGATGTTGCTCACAAAATTGAATGGAAAAGTTAGGAATGAATTTAAGGATCAGAGTACTGGCTTGGAGCCGATTGCGTCCGAAGAACAGATCAATCGGCAAGATTAGTCGCACAGTATGTTCATAGTCGATCACTTGGGGAAAGGATCATCATATCCAACAATTCACTTAGTCTAAAATCGAAAGAATAAAAAGCAGTTCGTACGGGAAAACCCTAAAATCTGATGTGCTCAGTGGAAGAAGAAGTCGTTTTTTGGGAATAAGCAGCTCACGGCAGCACACGCAAACGCGTCCCGCCACTACACAAACCCTAATTATCCTCATCCTCGCACATTCAAATAGATCCGATATGCAAAAAAATCGAGAGCAGCACAGAAAACGATAGTAAGAAGTAGAGGCTTCAGTGTGTGTAACAACAATATCAGATCATAGGCTCACGCCTCACTGAAATCCGCTAAGATCTTAAAGATCGATCATCATTAGCCGCGAGACACAATCGAAATCGATGACTATAAAACCAACGGAAAGCGGGAGATCGATCGAAGAGGGGGGCTTTGGTACCTCGAGAGTGGAGGGCGCCGAGATGGATGAGATCGAAGAGAAGGTGCAGGGACTTTATATAGGATGTGAGCGTGAGGAGGCGCTAGGGTTTGAGGCCGTGACCGTGTGCCGTAAATATTTCAAATCTTCTTTGTTTTCACACGGAGATTAGGTCAAAAACTTCCATCTTTATTTTAAGCATTCACTCCAACTTGGCCAGGGGTTGAACTCCCTTTTTACGGGTTTACTCCCTTTAGCTCATTTTTTCTCACTCATGTGGTCTATATTTTTTCTTTTTTAATACATTAAATAAATTGATTCTCTTTCATCAATTACATCAAAAAATAATATATTATACAATCGTATCATATAAAAATCCTAAACTACTCCACTTCTACTCATTTTTCCAAGCTTTAATACAATCACATCACAATGACTACCCACTTTTCCAAACTTCAATACAATCACATCGCAACAAACTCGCGCTCAGTTGAACCCTCTATCCAAACACCAAAACACAAAAACAGATTACTCTCTCCTCGTTTAACACATTCTAACCCGCATACCAAACGCACCTTAAAACTACAAATGTCGTTTGATGCTGAATGTATGCTTACTTGTTGAAAATCCAAAAATAATAAAGTAAGAGTATCTTCGTGGAAAATCCTAAATGTTTAGATACTAAGATTCAAGTTGATGCAGTTACTAGAATGATTCTAACCATATGTCAAATTTCAATTAGGAGCTGCACCTTTCAAATTTAACAAAGAGGAGCATGAATTTTAAATTTAAGGTATAACGTCAACACATCTTTGTTACATTTGATTTATGAGGCCCCTGATAAGTAATCAATGTATAGTTGAAGCTCTTTTGTAATTTACCTGAAAAAATATTACTATAGCGGCTCACGATAGGTTTACAATGGAACATATTAATTACCAAACAATGGGGGCGAGGTGAGGGAAAGCTTCGAACATGCAGACACGATAGCGGGAGATTGGAGTTCGGTATAGACTTAGTTGCAGGTTCACAAGGAACTAATCGTAGAGGTCTCAAGGATAGGCAGGAAGGTAAAACAGACAATAATGTCCTACCATAGACCAATGGCACGTGAGATAACCAATGCTAGCTTAACAGAATCTAAATTTTCCCAACCACTATCAACATCTTAATTAGTATCATTGTGGCACACACAAATAGATTTGAAATGCCAACTAACACATCGTATAAATGCATCGATGAGTTAGAAAAGAGCATTAAGTGCATGTTGCTCGAACTCTGATTAAATCCAAATGATAATCAAAACAACAAGCATAATCAAAACAACAAGCAGAGCTTTCAATATGCACAAATCTAGTTTTTCCTTGTTAGAGCATGGACGCAACTTTTATCATAAGTCATGATGCGGTTTAGGGTTTAGGACATCGAGCTCCTTCACAAGAATATCTCTTCCTTAAGTATGTTTTTTTTGTTATCATTAGAAGTATGTTTTTTTTTTGTTATCATTAGAAGGATTATGGAGAAGATCTTTGTTTGGATAATTAAGTACGCATATCTATCATTTTATTAATTGAAGTTAACATATAATATAAATGTCTAATCGTGATGGGACAATGGCATTGGATATTCTTTGACTTAATATCTTATAACTCGTAGGAAAAACACACGTAAATATAAATAAAGTATCGTGGAATTAGTGATGAACGTGTTACTAATTCGATATATATTTTCAAGATTTTAATCTAACAGTAAGATGAAAGTTTAGGTTTGTTATTTTCAGTTGTAAGATTAAGATTTAAGTTTCTGAATTATTGTAGCATTAACGTTTGTTTATATGGGCTAACATAATGTTCATTTTTGACCGTTTTAACATTAAAATTTATAAAAAAAACTGAAATGTTTCGAGGAATTGTGAAATTAATTTATTTGAAAACAACGACATACTATTATGATTGTAGATACTTTGGTGTCTATGTCTAAGCTTCTTGAATGATTAATTATATATGTGCATGACCTAGTTGAGTTAGTTGAAATCGACATTATCATATCTGTGAACTAATTTTAATTTTTGAAGTGATATATTTTTCATTTGAAAATGATAAATATATTTATTTTTTGCTTTTAAATAACTTGGGGTTTAAGCATGAACATATTGAATAATTACTTAATGGACTCCTTGCAATTCAGGGTTGATCCATCAATTCCAAAGCGGATCCTCGGTTGTGCAACAGGGATCTGTTGTAACCCGGGAGGGTGTTCGAGCCGCTCGATCGAGATCGAGCGGTTCGCACGAAATCAGAGGTTTTGTAGACCCTTACCATGCGAACTGCTCGATCTCGATCGAGCGGCTTGGGCACCCTATTGGTTACAGCAGATCTATGTTGCACGTCAGAGGATCCGCTCTCCCATCACTTCATATGTTTGCATGACATGTTTACGTGACATGATCAACTCAGTTGAAATCAATCATTATATTACTATCCTGGAGGCGGAGTAGTAACGACTTCTCTGGTGTTTGCCTCAAGCCACGATGATGATGGCGATTGATATCTGGGGAGATACAACAGTACGTCAATGGAGTCGTGGATCTCGCATGAAGGAGGTGTGCTCCTTCTAGGTGATTAATGACGCCAATTCACCGGAGGTCTTCCCCCGTGCAAATGACATTGGCGGATAGATTAGGAAGGTGATCGGGGATAGTCCTAAATAAATTGCAAGACTGATGCGGGCGAAATCCGCCTCTTTAACAATGATGAAATTGTAGTATATGAGGCGAAAATCGGTCAATCAAAATTCTACACTCTTTGAATGTTGTGGAATATTTTTTACTTGGCAAGTCTACCAAGGTCGAACACAGGGAACGGTGATTCTTAGTTGCGTGGTCTTAAATTAAATTAAATAATTAATTAACGTTGATAAATTTCTGTGTTGAGACAATACACAATGCAATGAAATGCAATTAGATGCAAATATACAGAGATAACAGTTCCGCACATGATATGAGATTAAGATTTTTGCTCCAAAATAAGTTAATCCATATCTTCAAAATTTATCACAGATCAAAAGATACAGTTCAAGAGAAATATTCAAAATAATTCCAAGCTGCAAGCATGAGAGGTAAAAGATTGTCTCCGAGCCTCCTAGCGCACGTGTGACGCCCGTGCGTTGGGGGGAATTGCAAAAGGGCCCTCCATCTTTTACGATATTGCAGAAATACCCCTGCTGGAGGTAATGTACATTCGGGCCCAAAGTGAAATTGCATATAAGTCCTTCCAGGGACCATTTTAAAGGAAACAAACTTTAATTTTATTACATTTTAGTCCCTGAAATTAATTTCAACATATCTTTTCCATACGAACTCCGTTTTTAACATACAATATGTCATTTGACGCTCTTTTCATGATCTATTACTTAGCATAGTTGTGGAGGGATCTAAGGTTGTTTATTGATAATTATCATTTGAGGTTTTCTGTTGACATATGCAGGCTAATTTTGACATATCTGTGCCACATTTTCATTGGAAAAATTAATGATTTCTTTTGTAGGAGCACGATTGAGGACTTTACATTGAATAAATCCCTTTGGATTATTGGAGGCTCGGGCGGCCCGAGGCTGAGGCTCGGATGCCGAACTGGAGGCTCGGGCGCTGAACTAGAGGCTCGGTCCCGTGGTCGAGGCTCGGATGGCGGCGCTGAGGTTCGGGCAGCAAGGCTTAGGCTCGGACGCTCGAGCCTACGTGGTAGGCTGATTCCGCTTCGGGGACTCGAGCCTCGAGGCTGGGGCCGATGCTCGAGTAGGGAGGCGTGGCGGCTCCTGGGCCGTTGGATCAAGGGTCGGCCCTGATCCAACGGCGACTGGAGGCTGAGAGACCGGGGCGGTCGAGGCGGGACGGGGAGATGGTGGTCGCGGGCTCAGGTGGCAGTGGGCGAGGCTGGGCGTGGGCGGAGGAGGCAGAGGCGCTCGGGGGTCCCGGTGCGTGCCTCCCGCGGTGGGGCGGCTGAGCACAAATGATTGCTAATAAATAGCTAAATTACCTGAAATGCTAAGATAAAAGTAGAGCACAACGCTCTACTTTTAATTTAGCATTTCAGGCGTTTTAGCTAATTAAACGATGCTGGCTAGTAATTTCATTTTCTACTTTTATTTTAACGTTTTAGGCATTTTAGCTATTTATTAAAAATTAAATGAGTATGTTTTTGTCCCTATCTAATTTACAAAATACTAAAAAAAGAAAATTTATTTTGAAAAAATATTCAGAAATGTACGTGGGTTATGTTATCATATTTTGTCTGCATACTAAAAATCTCTAAAATTTTAAAAAAACAAAAAAAATAAAAGAGCTCCAAAATCCAGTCAAATGAGAAATTTCACAAAAAAATCCCAAAAAGTATTTATTGTTATCTCTAAATTTTCTTTATATCATTATTTATATAATAAAATTGATTTGGAGAATTTCAGATTTTATTTGCTATTTTTACCCTTCAAATCAATTCATCCTAATTCTTAAATACGTGACTTGGGTATTTGTTATTTAAAAAAACATAAAATACGCAAAAATTCCAGAAAAATAGAAAAATATATAAATCCAAAAAATATTATATTCCATTTATTTTCTTATTTTTTTAGCATTTATAATCATATTAACTCATATTATATATATATATATCACCTCATATAAGCCTATATCGTATAATTGAAAGAAGAAGAAAATATAAAATCGTAAAAATACAAAAATAGAATAAAAAGTATAAAAACAAAAAATTAAAACAAAAAAAATAAAAAATATATAAAATAAAATACCACAAAAAAATAAATGGACATGAGTAAATAATAAAATTGTGAGCTTAATTGCTCGATTTGTCGTTTGCTCCTTGAGTTCGACCTTTACACATTATGCTTACACCTATACACATACATTGTGGACTTATAATAAATTTGACTCCACAATTTTGCCATTCCATTGGTTGATTTGTATTATAGGTTAATTGTTGATTTTCTAGGGTTTCTTGCTCAATCACCTCGACGATGTTGTTTTCGCGTTGTGAGGAACATCTGATTAGTGAAAATTCATAGTTATTAGAGCATAATCTCTGCTAACTACGTCCAGGGGTAAGAAGATATGATACTAGTCATGCTTTTAGAAACCATAATAGTGCCAACCAACCTCACTTCAAGGATGGAAGGTATGACCCGCTACCATCGTCAACACCAGACATCCCTTGACGAAGAATGATGGAAATATGCTTGCACCTATACACATACATCATGGACTTATAATAAATTTGACTCCACAATTTTGCTATTTCATTGATTGATTTGTATTATAGGTTAATTGTTGATTTTCTAGGGTTTCTTGCTCAGTCACCTCGACGATGTTCTTCCCGCATTGTGAGGAACATCTGATTGGTGAAAATCATAGTTATCATAGCATAATCTCCGCTAACCACGTCCAGGGGGAAGAAGATATGATACTAATCATGCTTTTGGAAATCATAATAGTGCCAACCAGCCTCACTTCAAGGATGGAAGGTATGACCCGCTACCATCGTCAACACCAGACATCCCTTGACGAAGAATGATGGAAATATGCTAACTTTGGAAAAGACCTTTTTGATTGTTTTTGGAAGTTGGCTAATGTGTGATGAATCTCGTATTCGTCATGTTAAATCAAATTTTTAATCTCGTTGCTTAAATAATTCAATAAAAATCACTGATAATTCATTGCTCTTAACATGTAATATTGTGTAGATTATGTGTATAATCAACGCTATATTTATTGTATTTAATTACTATTATTTTCTTTGTTTTCCCTATCTTATTAAAAACCCATAAAATTTAGGATAATTAATTGTCTTTAACTGTTCTGATCTTTAAAATAAATTTAAAATACAAAAAAATCAAAAACTAAAAGCGATGTTTTTATTCCCATAAAAATATCCTCGAAAATACACTTTTGTACAAATGACATCTTTTGAATTCTGTCCAACATGAAACTTGTAGATCTCATCGAGATCTACAACTTCCGTGTTCTGACCTTTTTTTTCCTAACTTGACGTCTAACTATTTCTTTTAGATTTATCTTTATTTTTCTATTTGTTGAATTTTCTGGAGCGGCTACGTGGTGCTCTCTAAGACGCCCATGCGGCATGCTCCTCCTCTCACCACCTGACCCCCTTCCTAGTCGTCTGATCTCTCTCCCCAGTCTCCACTTGCACCATCATCACGCCCTTCTTCTACACCGTTAGATGGGAACTCCCATGGTCTCATCTTAGTCATGCGCTCACGCCCACATCCCCTTCGTTAGATGAGCTCCCATCTAACGATTCTCCTTTGTCCACGCCGCCCCTTCATCTCCACAATTAGATCAAGCTCCCATCTAATGGTCGAAAACCCTCCATGGCACCCGCTTCATCTCTGCCATCGGATGGGACCCTAACTCCGATCTAGACCGTTCACCCCACGACTACTCTCACCACCAGATCATCTGATCTGATCGACCAGATCTTAGCCCTCCGCCAATGCCTCCATACGGACCGTTGGATCACATGATCCAATGGCCCCAAGAATCGTCCTCCACCTCCAAACGACCCCCTCCCCATTAGTCGCACCTTGCGATCCCCTCGCCCCCTTTCCATTTTGCTCCTTCCTCCATACCCCCTATGCTCCATAACTCCACCACCGCGAAGCCCGCATATCCACCTCGCATAACCCCCAGGACATCCTCCATCATTCCTCCATCACTCATTCAATCGTTGTAAATTCCCCGTAACACCTAATTTCCTCTGGCACCTCTTCCTATAAAACTTCACCCTCTGCCTCCTCGTCACCCTATCCACCACTCCACGGGCAAGGCCGAGCTTCGCCCACCCATTTGGTAACAGTGGAGGGGCAGATTGCTGAGGCAATAACAACCCTTCGCCCAGGTGTTGAACCATGGTCAACTCAAGCATGTAATGACGCCTCCACCGTCGTTGAGCTCCATACCCTAGGTTGAGCACACTGGGCGACAACCCGAGCATCTCCTGATGCTCAGCCCAAGCCTTCGTCCGCCAATCTTCTTACTCAAAATCATCCAGGTACTCATACCTCATTTCGTTGTATTTTCTCCACTTTAATCCGATGCACATGCGCATCCTCACCGACCACTGATCACCCCACGAGCTCCACCATATCACCCTCATCTTCGCCAACCCCACTACTCGTCACTTCCCTTCTCCAGAACCTCTGTCACCCCCACCCCCTTCTTCCCTGCTCTGCCAAAGAAGAAGCCATTGGCCTCCGCCTCCTTCGCCCGATCAGGCCTCCACTCACCTTTACATCACTCGCACCTCTTTGCGCATACCTCGGCTATTCCCTAACGCTTGCAGGTACCCCCCATCTTCAATGGCCGGACGTCGCACCTCAACTTCGATCTCAAGCTCAGCTACCAGTGGCACTCCATCAATCAACCACTCTAATCACTACGGCCGAGGATAAAGATACAGTTACCGTCCAACCTTACGATTGGACGATCCAGATAATGCCATGTGGTCTGAACAAGCCTCACGACAGACCTATAGGCTCGGGCGACCCGAACATCGAAGTACCATGATCCAACCACGTGGCCCGACGTTGCACCTCCTCCCCGAGCCTGGTTCCTCGCGTGCATGGTTGTGAGGGAGCTGGGTAATTTGCAGAAGATTGTTCCCAGAACAATGAGGTTCTCAGGTGCGTGCCTCACATGCATGCTTGGGAATTTTGCACAAATGTTCAACCGGGTTTCGATATTTACATCCATGCCCATGCACGATTATGGAAAATTACAGAGGACC
The DNA here is from genome assembly GCA_037367405.1 of Ottelia alismoides. Lineage (NCBI taxonomy): Eukaryota > Viridiplantae > Streptophyta > Magnoliopsida > Alismatales > Hydrocharitaceae > Ottelia > Ottelia alismoides. Next base: position 1,513,473 of record JAZKJV010000189.1, on the reverse strand, counting down.
CCGCTAGTTTTTCGTATATGCAGATAGATCCTTCCAGGGACCTATTTACAATAGTTATCTTTCTTTTTCTCATATTTTTATTACAATTATGCCCGTTGCACTGTTTACTTCATATCTCGAGCATCTGATCTATGATTTTTATGGATTTTAGTGTCTTTTTGAAGCTTGTTTCATCATCAACCTACGGGTATGTTTAACTTTATGATTCGATACTGGATTATTTATGCCATATTTTGTGATCTTTAGTGTCCATTGAACTTTCATTTTAATACCATTATTCATCTTTCACGCTAGATTTGACACTAGAATCTATCCTTAATCTACAACTTGTAGATGTGATTAGATTAAAGCATATTTGTATATATTTGTATGCATACATTTATTTGCATCCATTTAATTTAGTACATGCATATAATTCATTGCATTTAAAATTCAAATAAAAAATCACATGCATCATTATGTATATTGTTTAATATGCATTTTCTTGTGCATCTGCATGAAGACCCAAGAGACTTGGAAATAATCACACATCAATGACAAATTTTGATAAATATATTAAAGAGGCTCGTATCCCTGAGTTCGACCTTGATAAACTTGCCAAGTAAAATAATGTCCACATATTCGAAGGTGTGGTCTTTGTTGAACCATATTTGCCTCATGTACTACGACAAGTGCACATTATTATAGAGGCAAATTTGACGTTTATCGATGGGGATGTTCATTTTTTTATCCCCTTATTGTTATCAATAGTTTTTTTATTCTTAATCCTATCGGTTTAGACGTGTATATGATGGTTAACATGCAAAATTTTCTTTTTGAACATCTTTGAAAACTGGTTGGGAAAAATTATGGAAATATATGATTACATTTTCAGTTGCACATTTCTCTCCATGTCTTTCTGTATGTCATGGATGTTTTTGTTGGGAAGTCTAGAATTAGTTTTGCTATCTTCTTGTATTTCTCTCCTTGGTTAATTATTGGAAAATAAGTTAGAATTATCATGTTCCGAACAACCCCGGAGTTGTCGGACAAAGGGGACCGGGGCATGACAAAATACTCTATTGATATGTTGTACTTATGCATTATACCAACAAATGGACATTTGATCAAATATATTTGTAGGAAAATGCGTACACGACACATGTCACATTCCATCGCAATGATTTATATACACAAGATGCATATCAAGTAAATTGTTGAGTCGTATAGCCATGTGACAAATACTATACTGTTATCTTTAAAAGCATTAATTTATATTTCCATAGCAGATGTGGCAGTTGTCATACGACATGGAGATTGTAAATAACTTTCATGCAACATATCGAGAATATGCAGAGATCCGAAGGTCGTAGATTGTGTTGATATATTTTAATGTAGTCATTATGCATGTACTGAATTGTGTAATGAGATAATTTGATTGAGAGATATTCAATTATGCTCGCCATCGAGGGTAAGTACATTAGCAGAATAAATGAAGATGTACAATCATGGTTGCAAGGCATTCAACATTACTTTACAAATAAAGACGTATTGAGTATGTTGATACCACAAAATTACACGTCCTTGGTTTTTGTGTCAATACCATCACCCCGACTTTCTTATTAGCTACACACTTTAAGATACATGCGTAAGATACATACCATATTTTCAATAATACATCTTTCAATCTACTTTTATTTTTTATACTACTTGTGTCGTGGATAATTTCTTATATAGGTTCAAAGTATATATATCAAGCGAGCTTCTTGAGGACTACAAAAGATGCTTAGAGTTGAAGAAGCCCACTGGATTTCTCATATAGCAAAACCGATGTTAAATAAAACAATTCTCAATACTTCAATTAACTAGGTAAGTGAACATACAATCAAACACAAGTCGGTAGAACACTGCCCAAGTAAATCACTTGACTCAATCCTAATTTTCTACAGTGTATGTATGTTTGTATTTTCTGTGTTTTTTAATTTTTTTAGTTTTGTTTTCAAGCCATTTTTTGCTCTTTGTATCTTATATCTATATAAGTAGAATAACATGGGTATAATGCTTATATAATTTTGATTTTTTTAATATTTTAATTAATTATAATTCTCTTTCTCTTTTTATTTTATTATAGAAAATAATGGATGAAAGAATATGAAATTTGAAATTGAAAGAAATAAGGAAATTTGATTTTAACACCATATAAAAAATATAATGAAATGAGCAAAAATATTTTCTGGATTTAAAAAATATTTTCAAACTTTTTGAATAAAGAAAAAATAAACTTAATGGGATCCATACTTAAATGTAAATAAAAGTTGCTACAAAATTAAGGATAAAACTTCAAGACTATTTTCCCCTTAAAATGAAGACAAACACATAAAAAACTTTTTATATATGTTCTCATTTTTTTACGATTTTTCATTTTTCAATGTGTTTTGAGAATTCGGAGGCAATACACGATATCTCCTCAACCCCCTTGGATATGATGTGATCCCACAGGGAGGTAAACTGTTATATAGCACTTTATATCAATGTTTTTGAAATCGGACCAGGGGCCAAACTAGAAACCCTATCGAAAAGGCCAAATCGAGCCGAACATGGAATTAAACTGGTTCAACTAAATGATGACATCATCATTTTTTTAAAATCAGTTTCACGTCTTCAACCAAATCGATAAAAAAAGAAGTGGTTAAACCATCTAATCGTACAATAATTAATATAATTTATGTCAAATACACATTTAAATACCATTGAAATAGTTGATAGGACTAATAGAAAATAACATAAGTATATTTACAAAGATCAATAAATAGACGACGGAGTTATAAATTTGTAAGTCTATATATTAGCATGTATTTTTTTATATATCGTATACTTGCATGCATAAACATTTGCATCTACATATGTTGTAAATCATACATATACATACACGACCAAATAGATATAAACAAACTCATGTGAAATAAAAAATATATAAGAGATAGATATATAATATGCGCAATATCTATACAGATACATATATGATATACACACTTTTACATAAAAGTATTGCATACATAATATAAATATATTACATTACCCATAGTATATTGTACATACATGATATTTAAACTAAATACCATTTAATTTTATAATATAATAATATTTGAGATCAATTCATAACAAGAAGTAGTTGTGGTTGAGTTGGTCGATAAGTGTTGTAATATTGTATAAAGACACGTGTTCAAACCCATCAAAAGCGGTATTATTGAATAAAAAAAATTGAATTTCAGTTCAAATTCGGTTGAATCTGGTTGAATCTGAATTTATATACCCAATTGAACCGGTGGTTGGACTCGAAAAATTCCAACTTGAATCGAACATGTAGCCGATCACCGGTTTATAGAGAGGTAGCGAGAATTAATAAAAAAACTAGAAATCAAACCATGTAAGTGATATATTTTATTTTTAATCTACCCGATTAATGATGGGAAATTCCACTAAACATCAAAAATAACAAAACATCTAAAGTGCTACACTAACATATTTTCGTACTTCAAAAAGATACAAGATGCAATTATTAGAATCGATAAGGCCATGGCTTGCACAACTTTTATAGACCGCATACAAGCATAATCTCAATCATTTGGGGAATAATTAGATGACAATGCAAGTAAAACATGTCCAAGCTTCACTCAGAAAAATAATAAAGCATTGAAGCATTGATTTTCCTGGATTTTTCAAGTCAAATCTTGTCTTTTGCTAAGAAAATGCATCAATAATTCCGTGATGATTCAAAATTAATAAAATTTTAGTAATAGTTAGAGCACAATAATAACTTTCAAACGCCATAAAAGTCTTCAAAAAAGGAGCTCTAATTTAGATGTTGTAATGACATGAACTGATGGAGTATTAATAATTTTTCGAATAATGCGAGGTTCAAAATAACATTAGAAGCAATCTTCCCTTTCACCTTGTTCAAGGGGGCCCTCATACCTGCATCGAAAATGAACAAACTGCTTTTGTTACATATCAAACCCATGTTAAGGAAGCCCTATTGCGTGACGTCTTGAGACCTCCGTTCTAGAATGAGAGCCGGAGGAAGTTAGTATCCACCTTCTAAAACATGGAGGTTATGATTGCAAACTGAGATCCCTACGCGTCAATGACTAGGGGAGACAAAGGCACGGTAAAAACCAATTTCCATCCGTGTTAATTTGCTATCATCGTGATTCGATCGACAAAAATCTGTCCATCAAAAACCATATCAGTAAAGTGTATAGTAAATCCCGATGAAAAAACATGGTGTAATTTTTTTATTCGGTATGATTTCAAGATAGAATACAAGGAGACAGTAAAGTTGTTAGTTATGACTTAAGTACAGTTTACTGTATTTTTTGTTTTGAGCATGTCTAATCTAACCAAAATTGGATTTAGTAGAAAGTGCACGCTGGACGGTTCCATCCATTTTTTTTGAGCATGTCTAATCAAAATTGTTTTGAGCATGTCTAATCTAAGCCCTAAACCACGAAAACCACCCTCGCTGCCCGCCCCCAATTTTCCATCCTATTACTCCAACAAAAAGGTCGGTGCTTTTTCCATTTCTAACTCCCTCGAGAACCCCCTCCTTTCCCATTCAAACGTCCAAAATCACCGATCGAGATCACACCTGCGATCCCTGCAGACTCTGCTTCAGCTGATAAAGAAGGCGTCGATCACCATCTGTAAGCTCGCACTTCGATATCGATCTATGCTATGTGCATGTTTTGCAGTTTCGATGGCTGGAAATTGAGGTATCTCTGTTGGTTCCATCCTGTGGTGGTGGATTTGTGATGTAAATGTCTGTGAATCAGTTGCCCTGACTTCTCTATAGATATTCTGCTTAGGAGTAGAAGGGGAGTCCGGGGTTTCGTCGCTGCCGGAGGAGAAGGAGAGGTCGGGTGGTCCGCGCCGATGGGGGCGGGTAACGGGGATATTGCCGTGCTGCCGGAGACGAATGGAAAGTGGGGTTGGTGCCGGAGGAGGAATACAGGGAGGAGGAATAGAGGGTTTTGGGGGAACGGAGGGGGTGATAATTCCAATTTAGAGAACGTGCACTTAGTCCATCTTTATTTTGTTTCTAGCGGTAGCAGCTTCTGCCATTTAGGAAACATGGCTGGGAGTCTTGGGACCTATTTCGTTAGGTTCATATTAGGATTGGGTCCATTGACGAGGATCCAATATGTAATAACCTAACTTATATTTGGTCAATTCCGGGAGGAAAACTTGATCTTTTTTCTGTTTCATTTCTATATATAAGCTTGTTTTCTTGAATATTCTCTCGAGTCTTTTCTTAGTTGTTTAGTTATGTTAATATCCATGTTCATGTGGGGTTTATCCATGGTCTGTCTCTATCTGCTTGAACTCCTATGTCAGGGTCCATTTCTCTGTCATTGGGCCAGATTGGCCGTTGGGTTGGCATATTTATGTTCAGGTTAAGCCATAATTTTTAAATGATACCATGTGTTGGATGTCCAAGATTTACCGTTCCTCTCTTTTTCCCCAAATTTAAAATTTTGTGATATATTGTTTTATTTTCATTTGTGGTGGTATTGTGGATAGTTCTGTTAATATGCAGTGCTCTGTGGATGTTTTCTCTAATTGCCTGGAAAATCTCGAGCCTCTTTAATTTTTTTTGGTAGCTGGAGAGTTATTAACTCAAAGAACAATTACGCATGCAAATATCGGCAAATTTGAGTGAATAGAATACTAATCCTATGATTTCTCTTCAATACAACTTGCTGAGTTATCCTTTATCAATAAGGAGTGGAGCGTAGGTATGCTGGGAAATCCGCTCATCCATTTTTTTATGTAAAATGGGACAAGATTACAACAAAATTACCTGCAAAAATCTTTAACAAAATTTTCCTTTCCATTGATTTGCTAAAAAAACACGATGCGTAACTATTCTATGGTTGTTTTGTAGTGAAGTTCCTTGGATATCCAGGGAACTATAATATTAATTTGAAATATTTCTCCAGGCAAAAACAACACATGCATCACAATGGATCTATATCTTAACATCCAACTCCTTTTTTGGTTTACTTATTTACTGCGTGATTTTAAAGTTTTTACGTGATCATTGAGTTGTATCCTTTTGCCTATATAAAAAATTTTCTGGTGTTATAGGCAATTTTGCATGTACTTTTTGGCTTCTCTTTGAAAATATAGATGTCAGTTGTCTCGTGTGCATGTTTTCTGTGGATTTTACTAATGGATGATCTTAATAGAAGCGATAGTTTGTTTTTAAGAGTTTTTTACCTCCTGACTCAATCTTATATTTTATCTTTCCTTTTCAGCTGATCATGGATGATGCAGAGACTTCGAATCGCCCATCTGTTGATATCCCGAGCAGTGATGAGTTTATAAAGTGCAGAAACACAGGGTATGGAGATTTGAATGTTTTTGGCGATGGTGTTTTTGGGCATACGAATCTTGATCCATCAATGAGCAGTTCGATCACCATCGGTGCTGATTTTGTAATGCATGATAACACTGGTGCTAGGTGTTTTAATTTCATAGAGGATGGTGCTCATGATGATAGAGACCTTTTTTTACCTATGGATAATTCAATCCTGACACGCAATGATCCAATACTGAGTCCAAAAATCAGTGATGATGATTTGAACCCCGAGGTCTTCAAGGACCTGGATATTTCCTTGGATGATTTAAATGCTTGCCTGACCGTTTCGAAGATGGTTAACGATTCTATTATTAAAGGCATGGTAACTGATATCATTGAAGAGGCTAATGAGAAGATTACAATGAAGGACATGCAAATTTTAGGCATGAGTGAGAAACTCCGCCAGTATGAGTTGGCAGAAACAAGTAGCAAATTCAGTGCATCAATGGAAAGAGAGCCTAAACAGGAAGGACAACAGACTGAGTCATGCTCACTGGCTTCATGCATGGAACAGACTCACATGGATTATCTGCATGACCTAAAGATTGCAACAGTTGATCAACTTCAGATGCTCAAGAAATCCATTGAGCATCTTATTTGCACGTCGCTTATGGAGGTAAATCTACTATACTCTTCTGGATGTCCACCGTGTTGTAGCGTAACTTATGATCAAGGTCAATCACCAGATAACTTCAACAAATTTGATAAAAAAAGTGATTCATTGAAAATGTTTGTTGGAGCAGTTGCTGACCAGGTAAACAAAATATTTTGTTTGTTTGTGGATTCAATCTCTGAACAAAAGTGGACATATGATCTCCAAAAGGAGTTCATGGCATTGTCAGTTAAGGATTCTGTTAAGAGGCTCCAGGATGAGTTTGGAAGCAAGTTATCCGAAGAAAGAAAGATGCATAGTAATAATTTTTCCAGAATGTTTGTTGAAATCAAACATTTGAGGAAAGAGCTTCATCATATATCCAGATCTTTGTTCAGCTACGAATTGGGGCACCTTGGCTGTCAAAGTGGACATGAAAATATTGAAGAGAGGAACACGGTCAGAACGAAAGATAATTCATTTTCTGCACCATCTCATAGTGCTAAGGTCATGCTAGAACCTGCGGAGTCTCCCCAATTATTGTGCATGACCAAGGAGGATCTTATAAGTTATTATAGAGCTGAAATTAACAAAATGAGGAGACATCATGAGTCAGCTCTCCAGGAGAAAACAGAGGAGCTGTTTGCTGTTAAACGGGAGCTTCTTAAAGAAAAGGGATCCTTTTCCTCTAAGAAAGATAGGGATTACGAAGTTTTGAGAAAAAACATTACGGAGATGATAGCTAAGCTGGATAACATTCTATTGGATAGCGAGAAATACATAGTTGAATATGGTTATGAGAAATCTACTACCGGAAAAGGCAATAGCTGCGATCTTCACTGGGATTGTCAGAGTCCCAGAGATTCACTTTGGAATAAAAAAGAGATAAGTGAATGGCTCCTAAGGAGTGAAACAGAAAACATGCCATGCCCTTCAGGAAAGTCACTGCAAACTGACAAGCCTGAATGGGACATGGAAGATGTAAAAATTGATTCAGTGCTTAGAGATATCGTGCACACAGAATTTTGGAGATATTGGATTAGTGAAACAAAAAACAACTTTGAATCCATGGATATGGAGGTTAAAACCATCCATGAGATATATTCCACTATGCTAACAGTATCTTTTGAGGAGTCCAAGACTATGATTGATAACATGAAGACAAAGTACGATGCCATAAATAGCTTACTTGAAAGTAGTCTTCACAGAAAGGAAAATACATTGCATTCAGAAGTTGAAAGGGCATCAAAATTGATGCATGAGTTGCGATCACTATCAAAACAGATGGAAGTAAAAGAGGAGTACATCAAGGAGGTAGAGTGCGCGTCAATCCTCCAGAAAAAGCATTTTGAAGAAGTTTGCCAAGAGCTATCTCTTCTCAAGGACAGGGAAATGAAACAAGCGGAACTGTGTAGAAATGAGCTAGAGTCTGTAAAAATTCAGCTGGAGGAGGTAATCTGCGAAGTTCACCAGTATGAAGAAAAAAACGCAACGCTTGATAAGAAATTACTTGTTGCTTTGAATGAACTAGATGAAACAAGGAAAGAGAAGACCTCACATCAAAATATCATTCAAGTGAAAGAAAATCAAATATCGACTATGAACATAGAAGAAATAGTTCAAAAGGAGAAAATAAGGTCACTGATCTTCTCTGTTCTGGAAGTATCCAGATCATGTGATGCTTTAGTGGGCAATATGTTAGGAAAGATCCAAATACAGACTGCTAGGTAAATTCTTCCGTACTTTATGATATATTTGTTGATATTTTTACCGTTGCACTTGGAAGTTTTTGACGTTGGAAAAGTTGTCTTTATTTTGTAGAGCGTGCTGATACAATGGTGTTGCAGTGTAGTGCCTAAAGATAATGAATCATTTATTAATTATCAATATTAAAGGGCAACACGTACTTTTCTAAACATAAGTCAAACCTAAACTACATTGTTCTATCATTTTCATGTCTATTTAAATAGGAATTAGATCAAGGTGATCTATAAATGTAGGAAGAGATTTATCTTACCATAAGAGAGACGCATGCACAAAGGAAAAAAATGCCATTTGCAAACAAGATTTTCAACTTATACGGCTAAGTTCCACAGAGCTTCCATTGGAAGAATGAAGGGAGAGCTAAGACATGGGGATGGGGAGGATGGAGGGCACGACTTGCTATGATGCGGTATGCTTGTGAGGGTTTGACATTTCATTAAAGTTGCAAGGTTCTTTGGGGGGGGGGTTGATAATGGGGTGAAGAATGTGGCTTGAATGGAGAGTGTGTACTTGGGGGGGGGTAAGGACTTAAGGGCTATTAATGAGATGCTTAGGTCCACCTTCTAGGTAGACCTGGTTATCTTCTTGGGCACTGTCTACTTCTAAGGGGGTGTGTAGTGCGTTGTTGTTGGATCTCAACTCCGACGCTCAACTAGTGTTGTAATTAGATGGCAATCCAAGACGATAAACTCTAACTCCGTAATCCCTGAAATTCCAGCCTGAGCTACGTAAGGTGGAATGCGTTTCTCTAAAGAGATATGCCGCACATGTATCCCCTATGTACAACAATGCAACGATGAAACAATTTGCATTTATCAAAAGGCCACAAAACATAAGTAATAAAAAAAATTTGTATTTTAGAGGGCTTAAATTACTTACACCACCTTCCCAGATATGACATGAACGGTGTCACTCCTGCTGTGTTAGTACCAAAGCATCGAGAGGTCATAGATCCATCTGCAATCAACATCCATGAGATTAATAAACGAAAGAGAAAGCAAAGTTATTTTTTTGTAGTACATAAAACAATTTAGTACATAAAACAATTTGCACCCACTTAAATGGTCTGGCTGTAGCAAGGTTTTAAATTTTAATATCGGATATCATTTAGATACTGTATCGAAATGAAATTTCTGTTACATTTCGCCCAAATCAAGCAACATTTGTGAAGGAATGCCCCCATATCAACATTTTGCTCGAAATTTCGGTCCCATATCAAAACTGAAATCCCAATGAAATTTCGCCGATATTTCACGAAATTTGAAACTATGTACGGTAGTGCAGTGCGCCTACCACAAAAAAAGACCAGGGTTCAAATCCCCCCCTTATTGGGGTTGCGTTAGGTAGTCGACAGCCATCGTAAAAAATAGTCGAATCTTTTAACATGGATTTGAGTAAGAATCCATATAGCCAGCCATACTTATAGCGGGAGAAGGTTTCACCATTTTTTAAATAAAACGATTTAATCCAGGGAAATGTACCTAATATAGTTATTTAATAATTAAGTGGCAAATTTACCCACACTAGGGTATTTTCTTTTGTTGTAACCTTCACTTCTACGTGATCCACATTTATTTTTGTTCCTCGTTGAGGGTTGCACGTTACAAATACAAGCCTTTGAGGTAGATGCCCGTGTATTTTTATTTTTTGGACATTGTCAATTGCTGTGACCCATAAAACCACATAACGAACACACATTTTCCTTAGGACTTCCTTAGCATCCATATCATTATGATCTCTGGTTGACCGTGTGTGACCCTTGCTATGCTTAAACTTTTTTATCAAGACGTAATTCTGAGTAATCCAAAAAGGTGGTCATGTATTGATGAATCTCGTATTCATCATGCTAAAAACTCACTATTAAAACCCCTGTCTTAAATAATCCAATAAAGTCACCTTTAATTCTTTGTTTTTATCGTGTACTATATTGTGTATAAATTACCATTAATTTATTGTTTTTAATTCCTTTTATTCTTCTTGTAATTATTTTATTATTAAAAACCCCTAAAAATTAGGTAGATAACTTGTCTATAAATCACTGACCATTAAAAAGACTAAAAAATACGAAAACAACTCAAAACCACAAAATCGGTATTTTTATCCCCTTAAAAATACCCCCAAAACTACTTTTTGTACAAATGACCTCTTTTGGCTTTTTGACCAATACGAAAGTTGTAGATCTTGTCGAGACGAGCAACTTTCATGTTTTGACTTTTTCCTAATTCAGCCTCTAACTATTTCTTTTATATTTATCTTTGTAATTATCTTTGGAATTTTTCAGATTGGGCCGCGTGGCGCCCTCTGGGTCGCCCACGTGGCCCGCTCCTCTTCACGCCACCCAGCGCCTACCTCGGCCGTTGGATCCACTCCGACCCGCCTTGATCCTTGCCGTCCATCACCGCTCCATCGTCAACCGTCAGATCTAATCCCATATCTGATATCAGCCGTTGTCTAGCGCCTAAATGCTAGCCGCACGATCTCATCTCGATCCAACGTCCCTCAGCTCTCCACGTCGCCCACCCATCTTAGCCCTCGGATCCCAATCCCATCCTACGCCTACCCTCATGCCACGTCTCCCGTCAACCACCACCGCTCGATCATCTTTCCATCCAACGTTCCCCTGCAATCCACGTCATCCACTAAACCTAGATAGTGGATCTTCCTCACCGCCTCAATCACAGCCGTTCCCTCGCACTCCTGTATCAACCATACGATTAGATGTAATGATCTGATCGCGTCCCTCCGTACGCGCGCCTATCCCAGCCGTTGGATCATGAGATCCAACGGTGCCCTAAGCTTCGTCTACCTCCAGCCCCGGCCGTTACCCCTTGCAACGCCCCCGACCCCTTCCATATTTGGAGCTCCTCTCAGCCACTCACTCCTCATCCTAACACCTCCATCACTAAGCTCTACCTTCCGTTACCCTCGCCAGCTCATCAATAAGCCGCCATGAAACCCTAGCCTCTTCATTCCATCGGTTACATCTCCGCTGGCCATCCCCTGTAACGCACCACCACCTCCTATTTAAACGCTCCCTCCGCCATTCAGTCACCTCGTCCACCATTATTGGGCTATGCCCTAGTCTCCTCCGCCCCTCCGGTGACAGCGGAGGGGTTGAATGTCGAGGCCAAGATGGGTCTAGCCCGGTGTCGACCCACGGCGGTGCTCCGCCGTGTCTTGGTGTCTCCGGTCACCAAATGAGCCCCGAGACCCAGCTGATCTCGCCGGGCGACGATCCGAGACTCTATTGAGCCTCAGCCCAACCTGCCCCCTCCACCACACCTCGCTCCGGCTAGGTGCCCTTTTTTATTTCATTTTATCCTAATTTTCTGACCACCTCCACCATCGCTCACCACCTTCTGACAAGGCTCCCACCTTCGCAAGCTCACCCGCATCTTCGCCCACCTTCCTCCTTCCTCCCGAACCCCTTTGCATTTCGAATCAACTCCTTCGTCTTCACGGCGGAGGAGACCCCTGAGCCACCATCTTCTTCGCCTTCGCAGGCTCCCATCTCAGCTCATCTCACCTCGCAGGCTCGCACACACTCGCACTCGCTTCGGCCACATCTAACGATTGCAGGAACTTTCATTGGCCGGAGCCAGCATCGGCGTCTCTTCGAGGCTTTCTTCTCCGGCGAAGCTCCACCACACTACATCGCTGACCAGCTCTGGAGCTCCGCCTCGCCTCCAGGATCTTCGCAAGCTTGCCACGAACCTTCATCGACCTCCAGGCGAACGCGTGACCCACGGTGGAGCTTTCAAGGGCTCGCCGGAGACCCGCCTTCTCCGATGGGCCAAGGCGGAGGACGAAGATACAGGCTCCGTCCGATCCTCCTGATCGGACGGCTCTGATGATGACACGTGTTAGCCCGAGCCTCCACGCTGAGCCTACAGGCTCGCGTAGCCCGAACCTCAACCCGAGCCATCCAGAGCAACCACGTGTGACCGAACCTGCAGGCGGACCCGAGCCTAGCCCTTGCGTGTGTAGCATGTGAGGTGCTGGAAAAATTGCATGATCGACCCAGATACTTTTAGAAATTGCATTTTGGTCCCCAGGCACGTGCCTCACGTGCGTGCCTGGTTACAGGGAGTCCCTCAGAGTTTTTGGCTATTACAAATATGCCCCTGCGCGCAAATGGATAAATTGCAACTGGGCCCAGGCGGTTTTTGCTATTTGCATCTAGGTCCCTCGAGGGACCTATATGCAATATTTATCTCTTTATTTTATGGCATTTTTATTACAATTATGCCCTTGCACTGTTTTTTTTTGCATAACTTGAGCATCGTAGGTCCAAATTGCATGATTTTAGTGTCGTTTTGATCCTTGTTTTGTCCTCTACATTTTAGCATACTTATTTTTCTCATTTGCCTCTATTTTAATTAAAGTGATTTTTTACGTGTTAATTGAGACCTGCTCTTCTTGCCTTGCTGTGATGTGATGACCGCTTTTCATTGATGGATTAAATCGCCTCTAATTTCATTTTTATCATATTGCTCATTATTTTTAGGGTATAATTGTGTTCTTGTATTCAGCATACATGTTCTCTCGCATATTTGCTCATGAATCGTCTTTAAATTGCATAAAAACCCATTAAAAATGCATCCACCTTAGCATCACTTTGTATTTTGCATAATTTGCATAAGGACCTGAAATAGAAATTAATAGACATTGTGCCTTCATGAATCAAAATTCAATACACACATTAAGCATCTGTGTCCCTGTGTTCGACCTTGGTACACTTGCCAAGTATAAATATTCCACGACATTCAAAGATCGTGGTTTTTGAAAAACCAAATTTGTCGGGTTCCATTCCTGCAGTTTCCTCATCCGGTTGATGTTTATAGAGATGCATCCATTACTAGCACCGTCGTAGAGTCGTTCTTGAATACAACGTTGAAATTGCTGGAGATATACAACAACAACAAAGCCTTTTTCCACAATTAATACGGTCAATTACATGGATTCTTCGCCTGCATTCAAATCTATTGTGGATCAATCCTGTGCTTATATCTACAAAACTAAGATCCCTTCGTATAGTTTCTTTCCAACACTTCTTGGTTCATTCTCGCCCTCTCTTAGCCGACTCAAATCCCAACACTCGCATCTCCTAACGGCGCATCAACTGATCTTCTTTGTAAATGACCAGATCATCTTAAGCGGTTTTCTCGCATCTTATCCTCGATCGAGCTACACCAACTTTCTTTCTGATTGCATCATTCCGAATCCGATCTTTACGTGTCTGTCCGCACATCTACCTTAACATTTTCATTTCTGCTACAACCATTCTCTGCACATGTCTATGGTTCACATGCCAACATTCAGATCCATAGAGAATAGCTGGCAATGATCAGAAAGTCAGCCTAGACGGCCGCATATGCGGAGGCGGGCCCCTTACTGCACCGAGTATGCTATACTCGGTCAATATGCGGGTCAGGGGGTATACTCGGCCGATAAACCGCATATGCGGCCGCATATGTAATAGAGGTAACTATTTGTTTCTCCGCCATCTTTTCCTCCTCTGACAAGGTTTGTTGATTGATCTATTTATCTCTAAATCTCTCTATTTTTTAGATTTAGCAGCAACGAATCTTTATTTTTTAGATTCTTCAACGACAGCTCTAACTTCTACATTATCTCATAACTTCATGAATATAGAATAAATTACATGTGTATCTTAGATCTTTTTGAGGATAAAATGAATATAGATGCCAGATTTGCATGGAATTTTTAACTGCAAAGAACAAATTACATATTTTAATTTAAATGGTTGAATTTTTTAATATTTTACTTTGAGTTGACAAATACATCATTTACTAAAATATGAAAGTTCATGGTTGTGTTTACTAACAATGTTACACTTTCAAAAAAGGTTTCCTTTCAATTTGAATAAGGATAATCCACCATTTTTTTCTATCTTCAATCAATTTACAATAATTTTTACTCTCTCCACCGTTAACTTAACATCTTTGTCTTTTGGATATGGATGACCTTTGAAAATGCTTTGGTTGATATCACATTGTACAATAAAGTTTTCACTTCATATTTCTTCCATGTTATATTTTTTAAACATAAATATCTAATGTTTGAAATTATTATTATATTTCTAATTATATTTATATAAAATATTAGAAACCGCATAATTCGCATATACTTCCGCATATACTTCCGTCTACCCGCTTACTTGCTCCAGACCGCCTGATCGAACGAATACTGCATACCGACTTTCTGAACCTTGATAGCAGGTGTCACGGTTGCTTTGTAAAACTTTCCTTTAATTTTTAAAGGAATTTTCTTATCACAAAGGACTGCAGAGGCTCTTCTACACTTTAGCCAGCCTGCATTTATTCTATTAGTAACTTCTCCATCAATTTCCCAATCATGTTGCAAAATTGATGCCAGATATTTAAAAGAATCACTCTTCTGAATGTTATCATCACCCATCTTCACCTTGATTCCTTCACCATTGCTTCCGTCAAAGATGCACTCCATGTATTCTGTCTTAGCCCTACTTCTACGAAATCCTTTAGTCTCCAACTCATGTCTCCAGACCTCAAGCTTCTCATTTACTCCATCTATAGTCTCGTCAATCAACACAATATCATCAGCAAATAACATACACCAAGGTAACTCATCCCGAATGTGACTTGTCAACTCGTCCATAGTCAAAGTAAAAAGAAATGGACTCAAAGCTGAATCTTGATGTAAACTAATGTTGATGTCAAAATAGCCAATCTTCCCAGATGGGGTCCTTACATAAGATAAAACTCTACCATACATGTTCTTTATGAGGTTAATGTATATGACATGTACTTGTCTCTTCTCCAAAACTCTCCACAATATCTCTCGTGAGACAGAATCATAAGCCTTCTCCAAATCAATAAAGATCATATGGATGTTCTTCCTTTTAGCTCTATAAATCTCCATTGTTCTCCTCAGCAAATGGATGGCTTCAATAGTTGAGCGACCTGACATGAATCCGAATTGGTTTTCTTTTACGTTGGAAATTTGCTTCAACCTTCTTTCGATCACACGTTCCCAAATTTTCATAGTGTGACTCATCACCTTGATACCTCTATAATTTGAACAATTTTGAATGTCTCCTTTATTCTTATAAAGATGCACCACGATAACCACGATACTCCTCCAATATTCATGCATTTTCTTGCTTCGTCAAATAACATTGAATAGATTTGTAAGCTAAGTCAAACCGTGCTCACCTAAAACTCTCCATACTTTTATAGGGATGTCATCCGATCCCACTCCTTTCCCAGGTCTCATAACCTTCGAAGCCTCATCTACTTCCTTTCTTTGTATCCATCTATAGCTTACACGATTCAAATAACTTTCGCCACTAGCTAGATCATCCAAAGTGATCTCTCTATTTCCTTCCCCATTGAAAAGTTTATGGAAGTACTGCTCCCATCTAGTCTCTATATCCTTCTGAATAACAAGCATGTGACTTTCCTCGTCCTTAATGCATCTCACTTGAGAAAGATCTTTGGTCTTTCTTTCTCTTTCTTTGGCCAACCTGAATATATCATTCTGGCCCTCCTTAGAGTCAAGATTTTTATACAAAACTTCATAAGCTTTCGACTTAGCTTCGCTTACAGTCTTCTTTGCTTCCTTCTTTGCTATTTTGTAGTTTATGATAGTTTTCTCTGTTTTATCCTTAGACATTGCTTTAAAGCATGCTCTTTTAAGTTTTAGCTTCTCTTGCACCCCTTCACTACACTACCAAGCCTCCTTTTGACCTGGAACTCCTCCTTTTGACTCGCCTAGCTTCTCTTTGGCTACTTTTCGGATACAAAATGCCACTGCCTCCCACATCTAATTTGCACTTCCGCCACAATCCCAAGATAACTTTTCTAAAACCTTCTCCCTGAAGCTTGATTGCTTCAGTGGAAGATTCCATCATCTAGTTCTAGTGATCTTAGGAATCCTCATTTTCTTGACCATCCCTTTTATTTGTACATTCAAGACTAACAAGCGATGTTGGGTTGTCAAACTCTCTTCTTGATTTACTTTGCAGTTTTTACAACCATGGCCTTAAATTTCCCCGAAATTCGGCCGAATTTCGGTCGAATTTCAGTTTCGATAGGTGACCGAAATTCGGCCGAAATGGCTACATCGGTCGAAATTTAGGGGGGTCTAGTTCAAAAAACCACCGAAATGACCGAAATTTCGGTCGAATTTCGACCGAAATTCGGCCGAAATTTCGTTTCGGTCCCTCACCGAAACGAAACCGAAATCCGACTTTTAAGGCCTTGTTTACAACACAACTGATCTCTTCTCCTCAACGCAAAGTAATCTATCTGTGTTCTAGTTTGCCCACTCTTATAAGTAACTAAATGCTCCTCCCTTTTCTTGAAGAGAGTGTTTGTTATGAAAAGATCATATGCATTACAAAATCTATAATGACTTTTCCCTCTTCATTTTCATCCCCAAAACCATATCCTCCATGAACACTAACACACCCTGAAGCATCTATTCCCACATGTCCATTAAGATATCCACCTATGTAAATCATCTCTCTTTATGGGATTTCTTGTAAAATCTTATTCAGATCCTCCCAAAAAGCTTGTTTAGTCCTTTCATCTAAACAAATTTGCGGTGCGTAAATTGATATGATATTCAGAACTTCTTCTTCAAGCACCAATTTTAGCATAATAATCCGATCCTCGAATCTTTACACCTCAACCACACAATCCTTCAAATCCTTATGAACAACCACTCTAACACCGTTTCTACCCTTATCTTTACATGAATACCAAAGTTTAGAGCCTGTCTTCTCGATCTCCTTTGCTTTCTCACCAATCCATTTAGTCTATTGAAGACATATACTATGAATCTTCCTTCTTTCCATCATATCCACTATCTCCATCAATTTTCCAGTTAAAGTGCCAATATTCCAACTACCAATCTGCAACTTCCATTGCAATCTCTTTTGAACTAACTTCTTTACTCGCATGCGTCCATTATGCGAAAACCTTTGCAGATTTTAGACTGCATTCAGACGGTGATGCAACGGAGCTAGCTGAATTACTTCCCATGCATTCCTCATGCGAGTACCCTTGCAAATTTTGAAATATATCCAGGCTGCGATGTAGCGACCCTTGCCAATTTTTCATTGCATTCAGGTGATGCAACGCGTCGCAAGTAGGGAACACCCCAACAAAATCTGTATGTTTGCTTAAATCCATGTTGTAAAGATTCGACTGTCACGGGGCAACTTCCTAAATAGTATTTTTTAAAAAATATTATTTAGGAAGTTGTCTCCAACTGTTTTACACTGGTTGTCGGCTACCTAACGCAACCCTCCTTATTTACCCAGGCTTCGGATCGGCCATGGCTGAGTTAAATTGCTGGAGACATGCCTAGAACAAAATCGTCAGTACGTAAATGGTGGTGGAATATCAACATCTACATCATTAATTGCATATTTTATATCAGAATAAATATAAGAAATGATGCATATATGCCCTTCACGCATGCCTACTACTTTGACGCGAACAAGCGAAATGAATCGTTTCTAAGTAGGGTCGGACTCCTCGTCAACTATCCCGAATGAAAGATGTTAGAGCAAGATACTCAGTTGTTATTCCATAGAGCCCTAGGGTCTCTTATATAGAGAGAAAACCCTTGGGTAAATTACATAGACGTACATGAGGTAAATAAGAAATACGTAACGGTACATCATAACATAACGTAGACCTCTACACTCCCCCTCAAGATGGAGCATAAATATTGATCATGTTAAGCTTGGAAGAACATCTCTGGAAAGGTTCTCTGAGCAATGGCTTGGTAAATATATCGGCAGTCTGGTCCTCTGAATTGACATGTGACGTGGAAATCAAGCCCTTCTGTATCATGTCTCTAGTGTAGTGACAATCTACCTCAATATGCTTTGTTCTTTCGTGAAATGCTAGATTATTGGCAATGAACAATGCTGCTTGGTTGTCACATTGAAGCTACATGGGTAAAGAGACATTTACATTCAAATCTTCCAGACTGCTCAAACCCACATCATTTCTGTGCTTGCTTGTGCCATGGCTCTATATTCAGATTCAGCACTAGATCTTGCCACAACAGTTTGTTTCTTACTTTTCCAAGAAACCAGAGAGCTTCCTATAAAGATAGCAAACCCCGAAGTAGACTTACGATCCTTTGGGCACCCTGCATAGTCTGCGTCTACACAAGCGGAAATGGACAATTCTGTGTTCTTTCTAAATAGCAAACCTGAGCCTGGGGAAGACTTTAGGTATCTCAGTATCATGTACATGGCTTCCACATGGACTTGCCTAGGCTGCTCCATAAATAGACTCACCCGACTTACTGCAAAAGCAATATCGGGTCGAGTTATGGTGATGTACAAAAGCTTACCTACCATCTCTCTGTATCTTCTTTTGTCCACCTCTTCAGTGTCATTGTCATACAGTTTCATACTTGGGTCCATAGGAGTGCTCGATGGTCTGCATCCAACCATTCCTGATTCAACAAGCAAGTCTGTAACATATTTCCTTTGGGTCATCACCATTCCTTGTGCATTTCTCGCAAATTCTATCCCCAGAAAGTATCGTATGGTACCTAGATCCTTCGTAACAAACTGATTGCCCAATAGTGCTTTAGTCATCTCGACTCCCTGAGCATCATCTCATGTAACCAGAATATCATCAACATATACCATGACAACAACTGTTCCTCTGGGAGTCTTTTGAATAAACAACGAATGGTCCGCATTTGATTTTTTGAACCTCTGTCGTTCAATCAGCTGAGAAAGCTTCTGGAACCATGCTCTTGGACTCTGTTTAAGGTCATAAATTGCCTTATGAAGTCTACACACCATGTGAGTCTCCCCCTCAGCAGTAAAATCATGTGGCTGCTGCATGTAGACTTCCTCCTATAGTTCTCCATACAAGAATGCATTCTTGATATCAAGTTGAAAAATGGGCCAGTCACGTACCACAACAACGGATAGAAGTATGCGAAGCGTCGAGTGTCGAGCCACTGGTGAAAATGTGTCCAAATAGTCGACACCATAGGTTTGTGTGAAGCCCCGTGCAACAAGTCTTGCCTTGTACCGATCAAGACGGCCATTTGCATGATATTTAACTGTGAACACCCATTTACAACTAACCACAGATGCACTAGATGGAATAGGAACCAGGGTCCAAGTCCCTCTAGACTGTAAAGCACGCATCTCTTCTTCCATAGCTAACCTCCAGCAATCAATCTTCATGGCGTCCTGATAGGTCCGTGGTATCTCTACTGAAGACACAACTGCAACAAACCTCTGAAAATCACCAGTAAGACGATGAAAAGACACCTGAGACGTAAGAGGATAGGTCACACATTTCCTCTTCTGCTTCCTAAGTGCAATAGGAATACCACGATCATTATCTACTGTACTGACTGGCAGATCTTCCTCCTGTAACAAAGATTCCTGCACCGGTACACTATCTAACCCATCATTAGTACCAACATCGGAGCATACCTGAGGTGTGATGGATGGTTGGCGTGTAGCTTGAGCAGGCCCCGACCGTCGTGTGTAGAACTTAGGGAACGGTGGAATGAGATGGTATGGAGGTGGTGGTGTTGGTGGCGATGGTGGTGATGGCTGAGTGGACTCGGTTTGACCCAGACTTGGAGGTAGAGGAACATAGACATGATCATCCGGAGATGTGGAAGAAACCAATCTGTCACCTGTTGCGGAGAAGTACATAACGGGCTCAAAAAATGTAACGTCCGCACTAACATAGTACTTGTCGTTAAGAGGATCATAACAACGATAGCCCTTATGTGTCCGAGAGTAACCTACAAAAACACACTTAACAACTCTAGGAGAGAGCTTGTCAAGTCCTGGAGACAAGCGGTGAACGAAGGCAACTGTACCAAAGACACGAGGAGTAAGTGAAAACAAGTCCTTCTCAGGAAAGAGAACAGAGATTGGAGACTTCTCCCCAAGAACTAAAGAAGGCATACGATTGACCAAATAGCATGCAGTAAGTATAGCATCTCCCCAAAAAGCTAATGGCGCACAACTCTGAATAAGTAATGTTCGAGCAACGTCAAGAAAGTGACGACGTTTCCTTTCCGCGACACGATTCTGTTGTGATGTGTAAGCACGTGAAGTTTGGTGAATGATGCCTTTAGTGGAAAGAAACTGAGAAAGAGAACGAGTGTAAAATTCCAATGCATTATTTGTGCGCACATATTTAACATTAGAAGAGAAAACATTTTGCACTTCATTGATAAGATTTTTGATAATAGTTCCTGCTTCAGATTTATTCTTTAGAAGAAAAGTCCAGGAGACACGAGAAAAATCATTAATCACGACTAGATAAAACCTGTGTCCCTGATGATCAGGAACACGACTAGGACCCCAAATGTCTATATGAAACAACTCAAACGGGGAGCTACTGCTCCGACTCTGACGACTAGGAAAGCTAGAACGATGATGCTTCCCTAACTGACAAGCTTCACAGCGAAATGAGGAATTCGGAGAGATCTGAGGCAGGAGGTGACACATTTTCTGGAGCAGAAGGTGACCAAATCGAAGATGCCAGGTATACGGGGAAACAGATCCCTGTGAGTGAAGAGAGACACCAGCATAGGAATTCCGGACCAGACGATATAGGCCATTGTGCTCAGAACCACAACCAATCACCTGCCCATTAGTATGTTCTGAAAAATGAGAGATGATGGGTCAATTATTGCACGACAATGCAAGTCTTTTGTAATCTGACTAATTGATAATAAATTCATGGAAAACTCAGGTGCACGTAGAACATCCTGTAAGTGCATGGATGGTGATAAGGAGACCTCCCCCTGTCCAACAATAGGGGAATGGGTGCCATCAGCTATGATAACAGAGCGACCCGAAGAAATATCCCTGTAGGACTCAAGTTTATCTCTGTCACGACAAAGATGATGGGTGGCTCCAGAGTCGGCAATCCAACCGGATAGATCATGGTAAGGACGAAAGGCAGAAGTACTACCTGAGGTACTAGCAGCAACAGAGGTACTGGCCGATGCAAAAGCTGCAACATCAGAAGTACTGACAGCATCCGACGATGACTGCGGCATAATGTCACGAAGCCGCACCACAAACTCCTCGAACTTGTGATCTGGAGTAGATGCTGAAGGAGACTGAACATGTTCGACTATCCGTGCCGAAGCTGGAAACCCATACTTGGAGTAGCATGTGTCCTCGGAATGACCAGTACGATGACAGAACGAGTACGTCTGACGAATACGTCCTCCCCGGCCACGTGTACCATGGCCACGAAAAGAAGACGAACCACCTCTCCCTCGTGATACAGCCATTGTCGAAGGAGGTGGAGTAGCTGTGCTGGAGGAAACAAAGATACGACTGAGCCTCCTGTAGACTTCCTCCATAGGAGGAATAGTAGCATCGGCAAGGATCTGAGAGCGGGCTGCCTCATACTCAGGATCAAGAGCTGCAAGTAATACCATGGCCTTAAATTTCGTCGAAATTCGGCCGAATTTCGGTCGAATTTCGGTTTCGGTAGGTGACCGAAATTCGGCCGAAATGGCTATATCGGTCGAAATTTGGGAGGGTCTAGTTCAAAAAGCCACCGAAATGACCGAAATTTCGGTCGAATTTCGACCGAAATTCGGCCGAAATTTCGTTTCGGTCCCTCAACGAAACGAAACCGAAATCCGACTTTTAAGGCCTTGAGTAATACTCCCACCATGGTAGCATTGCGAAAGGTCTTCTGTTGCTCGGGAGTGGCGGTGAGCGGGATAGTACTGTATACTTTCTCGAACATCCCTCGCAGTGACGTGTACAAAGAGTAAAGTGGCAGCCATTTTGCTTCATCGTAAAAATATCATGCTGCAACTGCAACATCTTAGTCTCGTTCCGCACTTGAGAATATGTAGTAGCCAGAATATCCCACATCACCTTGGCGGTGGGTTGATAGAGGACGTCATTGGCAATCTCCATCGAAAGCGTCCCTGATAGCCAGACCTTGGCATACACATCATCAGCCTCCCAGGAGGCATATATCCCCGTCTTCTCTGCCGGCTCATCATCGATAAGAATGTGTTTCTTACCACCTGACTTCATGAGACTCAGGAACTACATAGCCCAGAGCTCATAGTTTGTCCCGTCCATTTTGACTATTGACGCCGAACCTTTAAAGGCACCTATGGAGGGCATATCAACCTTTTGGTCTGACATGTTGCCGGAGAATAAGTCCTAGGGGTGATAGACAAAAGAACTGGTGTCTACAAAGACTGGATTGGATTTAAGTGCATATCTAGACTTTATGCACTGGAATCCATGAGTGAATAGGTGCCGACCGAAGGAAAAGAGCCCGGGAGAGAGGGTTGCGTCGGCCGTGGCGAGAGCGGAGGAGGCGGGGGTCTCGGCTGGCGGGAGAGAGGAGGCGGGGGCCTCGGCTGGCGGCGAGAGAGGAGGCGTGGGCCTCGGCTGGCGGCAGGGTGGGTGGGCGAAGATAGGAGATGGGCGGCGACAGTCGTAGGAGAAAGGGGGGGGGCGGTGGAGAAAAAACCCTAGGTTAGGGTTTTGGCTCTGATACCATGTTAGAGCAAGATACTCAGTTGTTATTCCATAGAGCCGCAGGGTCTCTTTTATAGAGAGAAAACCCTTGGGTAAATTACATAGATGTACAGGAGGTAAATAAGAAATACGTAATGGTACATCATTACATAACGTAAACCTCTACAAAAGAGGTATGCCGTGGTTATCTCCATCCATTGCACAACCTATTGGCGATTTCTGCTTGTACTTATCATATAAATGAGCAATGTTCACTAATCGGTCGCACGAGCCGCATATGCGGCCGCATATGCCCGTGCGGCATGCAGACCGCACCGATTACTTGAATCAGTGCAATAAGCACCCTCTTCGCATATGCGGCCCGCATATGCTCCACATATCCTGCATATGCCCCGCATACCGCTCCAACAACTCCAACTTTTTAATCTTCTCATTCAGGTCCTTAATTCCGTAACTCTGCCTCTTTCTTCATTCAATGGTAAGAATATGACATGCATTTCTATACAATTGTAATGCATTATACCATTGTGTATATGCAATTTTTTATATTTTTTCTCATGTATTGATTTTACGAGTATATGCAATGTATCATCGAATATTTTTTTATATATGTCGATTGAGGTTTTGCAGCTTTTGCTTATGTAGTGCATGCTTGTATATTGAAGTTTGGTTATTACGAATCATATAATATGTAAAGTTTTATGGTAAATATGAGGCAATTAAAAGCATATATACACACCAATTTAACATCAACCATTTTTCTTAGATCTTTTTTAACTCCACCTAAATACGTAAATTCAGTGGTAATGTTATTCGTACATATTTATTTATTTTAAATTAAAAATAAGAAAACTGCGTAGAACCGCATATACCCCGCATATGCCTCCGCATACCGCTTAATTTATTCAGTATTCGGTGACCAGTCCGAACGCATACGCATACCGCTTTCCTGAACCTTGTAAATGAGTGCCGTCTTTGCTTATCAACAACCTATAATATTTGAAAGTCACGGTACAAGGGTCGAACGATAAAAAATGACACAAAAATCTAGGATAATGGGGTTTTCGCAGGTCGAGGTGTTTCGTGTCTATTTCAGTCACTGAAAAGTCAACCTTCAATGTATGCAAAAGATAAGCATCTTTGCCTAAGATTTCTTCCAATCATCAAATATTATTCTTGTTGCTTTTCTCTTAGAATCCCACATTTTTTTTCATAATCCAATATTTCTAAATTTCGTGAATGTGAGTCGTCAAGCTTGACACCCAAATAGTGGGATCATTCTTCACCGGTGTTTCAAATTTTGCGAAATTTCACTTTCGACACTCTACCGAAATCGAAATTGAAATTTTGATATAGATCCTTCCTTCACAAATCTACATCAATTTTGGTCGATTGACGAAATTTCATAGAAATTTTGACGACATTTCGAAATTGTTTCATTTTTTCAACGTATCGAAACGAAATCAAAACCGAGATTTAAAACCTTGCTCTTCACCATGGTTAACATTGATCGAGGCATGTGGTCGTAATTTAGCTGAGGATGATCCTGTTTAGCGGATGGCTTTATGACTCCAAAAAGCAATACACAGATAAAAATTGTTTGACGAATAGGGTCATTAGTTACTGTCTGGTCGGTTATTCACAACAACATTATCCTCAAGCTCTTGGTCACATTCCTCCTCCAACTCGTCGTTTGTTACCCTTGGAATGCCGTCATTTAGGACAATAACTTCTCTCAAGAAAACATCACTTATGAATTCATGAACTGATGTGGACCCGTGTTAGAGGGTCACTGGTACTCCGAACCACATATGGACTTGTCATGAAGCGATCATAAAGGTCATCCACATTCGGTGCCACAACAGAACCCGGATGACTCTCAATAGTAGTCTCAGCGGGTGCTGATTTCCCAATTGTCACGGCATATAGAAAGCACCTTGTATATCATCATCGTCTACGGTGAATGTTAACATAGGCTCTTCATCTGTCCCACGTGGGATGCAATGTGACAATTTAATTTGGTGGGTGTGCAGGTTGAGCTTCCGATGAACTAGATTTAACAATTCATTGTACATAACAGTCGATGTTAGGCCTAAGCCACACATATTGGTGTTCGACGAATCCCTGATTGTACCTTTCAAATGGAGCATGCAATAAATCATCTCCATTCCAACCTTAATGCATGGGTGATCAATGGATTTGTAAGTAAAGAAACATTAAGCGATCATCACATATACTTCAATTTGGTGGAAGATAACATGATTCAGAGCTCTGTGAAGGATCACCAACGGTTGAAGCATTGCGGGAGGAGGCGACTCCAAAGGGATTCTGGAGGTGGGGAGATTCGACATCGACAATAGGTAGGTGAGGAGGCGGTGGTGCACTGGCAGAGAGGGAGCGACCGGGGAAGCTTTGGGATGCCCCGACTACAATGGGGAAGTGAGCAGAGAAGAGGGCTTGACGTAGTGGCTGATCATTTCCAGGGAGTTCAACGCATATCATAGATAGGACATGCAACATAAGAAGAAGAGGGCCCAACATAGTGCCTTATCATTTCCAAGGAGTTCTGTGTATATCGCAACTAAGACACACGACATGAGCAGAGAAGATGGCCCAACATAAGGACTTATCCTTTCCAGGGAGTTTATCGCAGATCACAGCTAGGATATGCGACATGAGCTTGTCACATTCACAGAATGCGATAGTAGGTGGCGCATATGTAAAGTACAACACCAGTACAATATCCAAGTGAAAAAAGCATTGTACACTATCCGATGAATTATGTATTACCGAGACATTACTAAGGAATTTGCCTCAACAGCTCAAAGTGGCATAGCCTCGGGCGTTTGTTGGTGTGATGAGATCTTTTGCATTATTATGGTCATTCCGGCTTGCCAGAAATGGGATGGTATTCTGAGAGGATTGTTTGTATTTGGAAAATGTGACCCATTTCATTGTGCTCAAATGTTAATTGAGTCATGAACTCTATAGTTAACGTTGGTTGATATATTTGGGGATACTTTCTGGGTGCACCTTCTTTTTTCGATTAAATAGACTCTTTACACGTGCACTTCTAACTTTTTCAAATAACACATATAGTTCTATCTTTTGTCATTTACACTTGTAGTTCAACCCCATCTCAAAGAAGGAATAGAGCTCAAAATAAGTCTATTAAGTAGATGAATCTGTTGTTTGTCATTAATCTAATGGTAAAATAGATAAAGTTAATCAAAAGATTTATCGTGCAAGTGTTAGTAAGTTTGCAGGAGTCATGTGATAGATATGAAGATTACAGGCGTTGCGGTGCTATTGAACGAATACAGGGTAGTGATGTAAATGTCCCCAAATTATGTTGTACACAAATCTCCGTGTATTTAAGGAAGTGGAAGGATATTCAGTGTAGTTCTTCAGTGTCATAGAGCCTTATTACCTTTGTGTTTTGCACTTCAATCTCTACACCAATGAAGCATGAGGTGTACACCTCGAGATTAACAATGGCTGTTTCGAACACCTCGAGGCTTGCTTTTAATACTAAGATCCCTGCTCTTTACCCTTATCAATTGCCCAACAGTTCTCTCCTTTAGTATTGATCTTCACCCACATTAACTGCTCCTCCCTCAACCGCAGTCATGGATGAATGCCTCTTTTTTGTTGTTCTCAAGGTGGATTTTATACGGTAATCTGATTATGTTCTTTTTTACTAGCCAGCTTTCTTTCTCCCATGTTTCTTGAAGGCATCCAATTCTTGATCGTTGATTATGCATGTTGGATAGTGATATTGTTTATATGTTGTCCATGTTTATACGGGGCCAAATTATACATAACAAGGTTGTGGAGAAAGATGAGAAAACCTAATTTGTTGATTTTATTCAAGTGGTCTAGGAATTTGTATATAGGCTAGAATCCTAGAGCACTTGCTAACGGGAAATAACATAAAAGTACCCCGAAGGGTTACAACCTAATATAATAAAACAAAGCCGTCTCTAACACTCCCCCTCAAGTTGGAGCATATCTGTCGACCATGCCCAACTTGGAGATTATCCACGAGAGGCGTTTCTTTTGTAGCACTTTCATGGATACATTTGCAAGCTGAAAATCATGGAAATGTGGAGTAGCGATCTTCCCTCGTACAACATCACGGAAAAAGTGGTGATCAATCTCAATGTGCTTGGTCCGTTCATGGAAAACATGATTCGTATCAATGTATGTAGCGGACTTGTTGTCACGATACAAAGGAACATGATTAGTGATAACAGTATCAAGTTCCTATAGAAAGAGAGTAACCAACTAATCTCATAGGTAGCCTGAGCCATCACCTTATATTCCACCTCTGCACTTGATCTGGAGACTGCGGTATGCTTCTTGCTTCGTCATATGACAAGATTTCCACCAACCATCATAGCATATCCTGTAATGGAGCGTCGATCCGCATGTGAACTTAGCATAATCTGCATCAACATAAGCATATACATCAATATGGCCATTGACCCCATAGAAGAGTCATTGTTCTGGTGATTCCTTCAAGTAGCTGTTAGAGTTATTATATTTATGCACGTGACCCTTCGTGTTCCGTAAACTCTTGTGACTCTTCGGGTTCTATAACCCTTTGTGACCCTTCGAGTTCCATAACCCACTGTGACCCTATGATTCCGTAACTCTTGTGCTCTCCAAGGTTTTCTCTCTATATAAGAGACCGTAGCTCTATGGAATAAATATCTCATTTTGTTCCTCTTCTCAACATGGTATCAGAGAGACGGTCCTAGATCGAAGCCTACTACCCTAAATCTGCCGCCACCACCAGCCCTCTCTTCACCGACAAGGAGAGAGGGCTGGACCTCCTCCATCGCTCGTGGATTTGATGGTCTTGCGCAAGGCAGTTCGAGTCTTCAGCAGCACCAACTACTACCTCCAACAGCACTTAAAGCATTGCCCGAGGCTCCAGCAGCTCCAGCCTCACCTCCTGCGTCGTTGGCACCTCCTAGAGCCTCCCTCCAATTTCCCTTGCTTCACCACGACTTGTTTCTCCCAACTTTTTGTTTCTCCCAACTTGATATTCCATACTCTTTATTCTATCAAGTATGAGAGAAAGAGGGAGTCAGAGATGATTCTTCAGGACGTCTGTTGCCCTACCACGACTGACATACCGACACTCCAGACTACTACTCAGATCATCCGTTTTCACCGAGCATCGACTTCTTCGTCAGGGCGTATACTTCTTTTACGACTCGATTGTTGGACTTCTTCTATAGCGATTCTTCTCCAGGCATGACAGAGATATGTTCTGGTGAACTGCAAGCACGACAGAGATACGTTCTGGTGACTTGATATCGCATCGACTCTACAGGCATGACAGAGATACGTTCCGGTGACCTGAAAGCCGCAGATCCGTCCTCAAGCGAGGTCTTCTACCAGCAACAGACATATGTTCTTATGATGCATCGTGTGAAGATGTTGTGTACACTTTTTCGTTTTGTTACAAGTTGCACCTTTCTCAGTTCCAGCTTGAGGGGGAGTGTTAGAGTTATTATATTTATGCATGTGACCCTTCGTGTTCCGTAAACCCCTGTGACTCTTCGGGTTCTATAACCCTTTGTGACCCTTCGAATTCCATAACCCCCTGTGACCCCTCGGATTCCGTAACTCTTGTACTCTCTAGGGTTTTCTCTCTATATAAGAGACCGTAGGTCCGTAGCCTTATGGAATAAATATCTCATTTTGTTCCTCTTCTCAACATTAGCGTAGGATGATAAGAACATCCTGCCAATGATTATAAAGTGGTTCTCCATGTGTTGGTTGGCTTTCACGTCATAGGATATATCCAGCCTAGTGGCAATAAGGTAAAGCAGTTTGCCAATTAGGCTTTTATATCGTGTAGTGTCTTCAAATGCAGGATCAACTGAAGTAGAGTGCCTCTCGGGTATGTAAGGATAGCAGAAGGCTTGCATCCAAGTAGTCCGAGCTCAGTTAGTATATATAAACAGTACATCCTTTGTGAGACGTGAAGTCCCTTTGTAGTGCATATCACTTTTATGCCAAGGAAGTAGCGAAGTTGGCCAAGGTCCTTCGTAACAAAGATCTTTTGAAGGAAAGTTTTGGTCTGTAATATACCTTCATCATCACCTGTGACAACCATATCCTAAACTGCAAGTATGATAGTACCAGTGGGTTGTCGTCTAACAAAAATAGAGTACTCAGATGTTGTTCTCTGAAAGTCAAGAGTGTCGATCTTAGTAGCGAGTCTATCAAATCATCCTCGAGGACTCAGGTAATAGATGGCCTTGTGAAGTCGGTATATACCCCCTCGACTTCATAATCTGGAGGCTGCATCATATAAACACCCTCCTCAAGATCTTCGTAGAGGAAAATATTCTTCATATCAAGTTGAAAAATAGGCCATCCTTTATTGGCAACTACTGAAAGCATAATGCGAATAGAGCCCATCCTTGCTACTAGGGGGAAAGTCTCGAAGTAGTCAACCCCATAAGTTTGTGTAAATCCTTTCGTAGCCAGCTGTGTTTTCAATCAGTTAATGGATCCATCATGTGACTGTTTGGTTGTGAAGACCCATATGCATGCCACTGGTCGAATTCCTATGGGACACGGTACTAGGTCCCATGTCTTCCGAGATGCGAGAGCACCCATTTCTTCATTCATTGCATGTTGTCAACCATAATCATGTAAAGCAATGTGAGGATCTCTGCTGAATTAGTCATGAGAGAATATGCATATCTTTCGTCAGAGCATGATAAGCTAGCAACAGAAGTGAAATAAGACATAGGATGAAAAGTACATTGCTTCTTTGTTCTGCAGAGAGCTATGGGAAGTTGGGTAGCAACGATGGGAACACTTGAAGACGGCATGTCATCCTACAAAAAAGGAACATGCAAAGGCACATAAGCAGGCACACACACAGATATATATATATATGCGTGTGCTTACAAACAATTGGTGTTGGATGATGATCCAAGGGAAAATTGGTGACTGACTATGTAAATAAGCCGATATGTTCAAAGAAGGTAACATTCGCAGAAATATAGTATCGATTCTTAGGGTCATATCACCTGTAACCCTTTTGGGTGCGGGAATAGCCAAGAAAGACACATTTTATCGCCCTAGACGACAACTTATCAACAACATGGAAATTGTGGACAAACGTTACAACATCAAAAATTCTCAAAGGTAGCGGGAAGGGTGATTCATTGGGATAGAGTGGCGCGAAAGGAGTGGACCCCTTTAGAATCGAAGATGGGACCTTGTTGATAAGATGGACAACAGTAAGAACGACATCGCCCTAGTAGGTCTTCAGAACATCCATTTGAGTGAGAAGGGATCGAGCAACGCCAAGTAGATGTTTAAGTTTCTGTTCTGCTATCCCATTTTGCTGAGAGGTATACGGACTTGTTGTTCGGTGGATAGTTCCCTGGGAAGCCAAGAAAGTTGTCAAGTCTTGGTTTATGAATTCCAAAGCATTATTGGTGCAAAAAAGTTGAATACAAGTAGATAATACAGCTTATAGAAGGCCATATCGATATCGATATCGTATCGGTCCACTCGGAAAAGGATATATCGAGATATATCGATGATATCGATGGAAATGTCAGAAATGACTCAAAAATATCATTTTTACCCCTTTTTTTCAGAAATTAAGATCATCCAAGATATTAAAAGAACAAATAACCTACAAATACACACTTATATCACACATATCGGTCATTTATCTTATATATCGCACATGCCGGTCATTTTGAACATATCGTTTTTAATGTTGATTGCTGATTTATAGATATTGGAAATGAAGTTCGTCTAAGTTCTTAGAACACTAAATAACTTACAAGGATCACACATATCAGTCATCTATGACCCTTATATCGCACATGTCAGTCATATCATTGCTACTGCCCTTATATCGCATATATCGATCATATCGTTGTTACTGTTGACTGCTAACTTGTGGATATTGGAAATGTAGTCCACCCAAGTTCTTATAACATCAAATAACTTACAAATATACATTTATATTACACATATCGATAC
Source organism: Ottelia alismoides (assembly GCA_037367405.1). Taxonomy (NCBI): domain Eukaryota; kingdom Viridiplantae; phylum Streptophyta; class Magnoliopsida; order Alismatales; family Hydrocharitaceae; genus Ottelia; species Ottelia alismoides. Next base: position 1,482,138 of record JAZKJV010000189.1, on the reverse strand, counting down.
TTTATGATACTTATATTGAGCACATATCTGTCTATGACCCTTATAGATATTGGAAATGGAGTTCGTCCAAGACTTAAATTGCATCACATATTTTGTATAAACAATATGTTTGAGCTTTTGGAACCAAACAAAGAAAGAGCATAATAACATTTTTTTAAAAGAGACATAATTCATAATAATATTTTTCGAAAGGGGGAAGAAGAATAAAAAATGATTGGACCCCCTAAGTTGAAGAATCATTTTATGCACGCCCCTGATGTACCATACCTTACTAGACGGGGGTCTTGCTACTCAGTCAGCGAGTCTGGGGGGAGGGGGAGGCAGGTTACCACCCCCTGCGGGGGTGGAAGGGCAGCATCCCCGATCCGAAACAAAATATATAAAACATGATGTGTTTTAATACCAGGAGCAACGAAATAAGTAGTGAAATCAAGCTTAAAAGGTTATTATTCATCAATATATGGATATCTGCTATTTTTTGGCGATATGGGTCAATATCCATGATTTTTTGTTCTGAATTCAGTCTTTTTTGATCGTTATGAACCCATATGGCGATATATCGTCGATATTTTGGTAAATGTATATGCACCCTGGTACGATATCCTCCTCCTCTTGATATCGATGGGTAATATGTCTCTGATATATCACGATATGACCTTTTATGATACAATTTGATGTACTGAAAGAAATTCTTGACAATTTTATTGATCTCTTAATAGACCCAAAAGGATAAGCTATAATCATCGACGAAAACAACAAAATATTTGTGTCCACTCTGAGTACAGATCCCTATATATCGCAATAGACAAGAGAAAAATGAACTTCACTATGAGGTTCAACGAGTGCAGGAAAGGATGCTCAGTGATGTTTCCTAAACTGGCATGCCTCGCACTCAAAGGGCTTAAACGTAGAAAGTTCATGCAATATCATAGAGATAGCCTTGGCAAATTAATGTCCAAGACGAATATGCCAGAGTAAAGAATCACCGAAGATAGATGCAACGTCAACAATAGGAATGTCAAGATAGTAGAAGCCATTCTTTTCATGTCCCCCATCGAAAATCTGCTTCATTCAGAAATTCTGAAAATACAATAAAATTCATCGAAAATATCCCAACAATTAGGCGCAGTATATAGCTTCTGAATAGATAATAAACTAAGGAAATGCATGAGCACAATGGACCACAATCAGTTGGAGCTTAGAGGAGACCTCTACAGTACCAATATCAATAACATGGGAATGGGCCAAGTTAGCAACCCAAACTGTCTTCACAGAAGTAGAGAGTTGAGAGAAGGTAAGTAGACTACCTTCTTTTGTCAAATGCATGGATGCCCTCGAGTCAATAATCCATGCAGGACCAGATGGAGAAACAGAGTTCGCTATTGTACATGAAGTTGTAGCCAAACTAACAGTGGGAGCATGTATAGTACTGTCACCGGTGGAAGTGCTAGAGTTATGTAGAAGCTGCGTCAGGCGGGAGTATTCTAAAGTGGTAAAAGTTGCTTGTGTTCCTTCAGAATGTTGATCACGTGTGTCGTTTGTAGTATCACAAGATGTCTTATAAGACATTGTCTTATGGCCACTATTTGCATTGAATTGTATTCCAAACTTTGCCCAGTAACGCTCAGACAGGTAGTTCGAATGCCTACAATGGATGCACGTTGGATACTGAGAATAAGTATAATTATGTCCACGACCACGACTAAATTCACATCCATGCCCTGAGTCGCGTCCACGATCACGCTCAAAGTCACAGACTCGACCTCCCTGGAAGCTCTATCGTCGTCTGTTCACGAACGATGCATAATGGTTAGAAGTCTCTACAGATGTTATGGTAGAAGGATGCTCAACAGATGTATTGAGTTCCTACAGATGACCAAAGATGGTCTCAATCGATGGTAAGGTATATACCGTCAGAAACTAGTCCTTCACATGCTTCAACCTTGTACGTAATCCAGACAAGAATCGGTAGAACTGCCATTCATACCACTCTCCCTCCCACCTATTTATCACATCGTGTTACCTGAAAAATCAGAAGCTCCTCAAAGAGGTCAGTTAGAGGTATGTACCCGACATGACTAGGTTCTCCCTGAGTAGCAGACCAAATATGCATATAAATAACTGAGTGTCGAGACTTGGTTGTCTTTTAGAGTAAGTTCGTTCCATATTCTCCCACATTGCCTTTGCAGAGTCTTTGTAGAGAAGATTCGTAGCAATATTTGGATCGATGCTATTGGTCATCCAAGTTATAACCTGATAATTGTCTGCATACCATGTGTCATAGTCCTTATCTGTCCGTTAGCGGATCCTTGGTGAAGATATGATTCTTGTACTGACCATCGATGAACATCTTGAATGATCGATACTAGAGCATACGATTTTTCATGCGCTTCAATTTGATAGACCTGCCATGTATCATCATAAAAGAAGTCGAGTATAGGAGCTTGGTCTCAGAGAATGTTGTCGTTGTTTGTCGCAAAGGTTAAGAAAAAGTTACCTAGAAGAAGATGTTGATGTTTCAATCAAACATATGGGTGACCTAGGTCATCGTTGTAGGAACCACGGAAAGCCTGTAGTGTAGTCTGTAGATAGGGCTTCAACAAAGGTGATGATCAGTATTGCTCAATAACGACGATGCTCTGTAGCTGTGATGCACTGCACAATAGGGCTGCAGCGGCGGCAGTGCTGTGCACAACAAGGTGGCGATGGCGGCGGTGATCTAGGGTTGGTGGCGGTGATGCCTCGCATACGAGGAGAGATCTAGGGTTGGTGGCGGCGATGCCCTGGCTGCGAGGTGGGGCGTGCGGTGGTGACAAAATCTAGGTCAGAACACCGGTCTAGGACCGTTGCTCTGATACCATGTGGAGAAAGATGAAAAAGCATAATGTTGTGATTTTATTCAATATATGGATTTTATATAGATCGAAACCATAGAGCACTTGCTAACGGAAAATTACATAAAAGTACCCCTAGGGGTTACAACTAAATATAATAAAAGAAAGCCATCTTCAACAAAGGTAATGATCTGATGCATATGGCATTTTTAAGCTGTTTAGGCTTCAGGAGTTCATCCGAAACCAACTCAAAATCATCTTATTTTGGATTAGATCATGGTTAAGTCTTATGTTGTGTTGGTTTTGGTTAAAGGAGAACCTGACCTTTTTGGGTCGGTCTATGGGTTCAGGCAATAGTTTGATTCGACCAGACCTGTTTGAATTTGGTAAGATACAGCTTTGAGATGGTAACATTAGACTTGGAAAATGGCATGCATCTAACTTTCAATGTTGCACGTTGTCTGAATGTAAAATTGCAAGTTTCTTTGTTGGTATAATCTCAGGTTAGACAGCTTGAAATACCAAACGGATCAACTCATGCAACACGTGGATCTGCTTCAACGGAAAATTTCTTCTTATGAGCGTAACTTGGAGATTAAGTCTTCTAATCTTCAGAAGGCAGAAACCGAGGTATGACCAGAGGAAGTTCATTACTGCAAAAATTTGTCGCATGCATTTTAGTTATGTTGTTTAAAATCTTGTGGTTTTCCATATGACAAAAGCTTTTCTCATGAACTAAAATATGTTAAGATATATTTGCATAGTGTGTATGTGATTTGTTAAGAAATGAGTCTGTGATATTTCTTCCCTGTTGCTGATTTAGAGTTCATTGAGATCAGACACCAAGGGAAAACAAAATATGCTTTTAGTTATTAGTGTGTCTATTTATTTTCTTACACTATTTATATGGAACCTCTTTCCTAACTTTAAGCATTCAAACAAATAAACTGAGCATGTGTTTAATTTTTTTATTTCTTTACATCTTGTTTTCCTGTTGCTGCTCCCCATTTTTAAAATTTTGTATTTTTTGTCGAGAACCCCGGACTTTTATTTTCTATTTGAAGACATAAATGTGAGAAAAGAATCATGGTAAACTCGAAGTTAAAGTTGCCTCCATTTAACTCCCCACTCATTATGGATTACAACACAACCCAACCCGCAAAGTTTTATGTGATTTCTATCTTCTTTTCTCACTTTGCTTGTGCAGACCATTTAAGATATGCTTGAATGATCTTTTTTAACTCATGCCTTAAAATTTATTCATTTTAGGGATATTTACCCCGCAAACCCTATAAACTTTGTAAATTACCTTCTTGATCTTTGAAACATTGATATTCCTTCCTCGACCTCATAAACTTGCTAACCCTTACCCCAAAGACCCTGTGGTTGGCTTCCATCCATTTATCCGTTAGATTTGACCGGATTCCTCTTAAAAAGAGGTACATTATATTACCCTCTTTGTTTAGCAAATTTACAAAAGATGACATCCCTCTTCTTCCCCTCCCCTACGCACGTTGCCAACCTCCCTCGTGCCGCCCTCGACCTCACAGCCCTCCCCTGCAATGTTGCCGACCTCCTCCGCACTGTCGCCGAACTCCCCCGCGTCGCACTCGACCTCCCAGCCACCTCAACTTCCCCCTGCGCCGCTCTCGACCTCTCGCTCCACCTCCTCCTCCCCGCCCTCAACCGCCTCCTTCAGGTCGTTCGCCCACCTCCCCTGCCTCCACCCCTCCCCGACCTGCACCCCCTCCCCGACCTCCTCCACCTCTGCCCACTCCAACTCCTCCTCCATCACCTTGCTCGGCCTCAGTTGTCTCGTCCATGCCGTGGTGGGTAGACATCCTCTTCCTCGACTGCCACGTTGTCGCCGAATCCCTAGGCGGCTCCACCTCATTCATCTCCAACATCCGTTGTCGTGCGCCTGGAGAAGAAGGGGGAGAGAATGATCTTTGGAAAGAACATGGAGGTGGAATATCTACCGTTGGATTCCCATTGGTTAGATTAACTCAAGACTAACTCGAGTAATTGACTCAAATAAAGTTAAAACTGATGGCATGGTCTGTGGGGTAAGGCAGAGCAAGTTTTGCGGGGTCGAGGGAGGAATATTGATGTTTCAAAGGTCGAGAAGATAATTTACAAAGTTTATTGGGCTCGTGGGGTAAACATCCCTTTATTTTATGCTACTATTGTATTTTGCCAGTATTTGTAATATATAGGGCATTACCATCCATTTTTTTCTGAGCTAGTTACTTTTATATTTCAAGTGTGTTATTTATTACGCTTAACAGTATAGTTGCTGACTTTTTTGTACTTTGTAATTTTTATTGTAATCCAGGTTGATTTATTAGCTGATGAAGTTGATGCTCTCATAAACCTTCTTGCTAAAATTTATATTGCACTTGAGCATTACTCTCCGGTTTTTCAACATTATCCTGGGGTAAGAGGGCCGTCTTTCTGATTTACATATTCAAGACTAAGTTGTAAATTCGTGATGGAGAGATACATATAGATTGATGCATGCTACTTAATCTGGTTGGACCCTGCTTTAAACGATCTTTTTTATAACCAAGTGCACTTTGAATGCAGTTGATCTTGTTTTTGTGTCTACTGTTGTCACAGAATCCCCTAACCAAGAAAAAAACATCAATGGAAAAATGTTCTTCCGACTGAAATGTTTCCTCAAAGTGTTTCTTGAATGATATGGCATGTGGCTCATGCTTGATTTGGGCCAAAAAGCAATCTGGATTTAGTTTTGAAGTTGGACTATGAACATATAACTCGATTCTTGAAACTGAATAGCTCTGAAATATGTCCGGACATGTTGAGGAAGTGGAACCTTATCTGTTGTTGGCTTAATCATCTTCTTCCGTATGTACACCTACATATGTAGTCATGCTCTGTGCAGACGCCTTAACTGCGTCCTTTGTGCAGGTAATGGAAATGCTAAAATTGATCAAGAGAGAGGTGAAAGGAGTTTGAAAGTCATTTTCAATGAACTATTCGGGATGACTGGGTATCTTTTATCATTTTATGAAATGCCAACTCTTTCTTAGGTAAGACGATGCTATTATGCCTGGTGTTTGCTGGGACCTCCTGTTTTATTTCTTCAAAAATCTTGTTTATAGATGGTGCTTGCCAAGTTTTTTTTATCTTCTATGCTTTTTAAAAATCTTATTCCTCGTTTCATTTTCTATGGCATATCGATGAGGATCCACGAGTAATAATTTACAAATATTACAAATTTGCCTTTCTTTGGAATCACCAATAAGTAATCAGACAATTGTAATTGTTATTTATGTATTTTTCCCTTTCTAAAATATGACGTCAATGTCTCTCTGCTCTCTCTGATCGTTCGTGTTTGTGAGAGGGCATGACTCTGGTTAGGCAGAGTTCTCAAAATCGATAGATGACCTGGAGCTTGAGGTGCTTGATCCTAGTGACATGAGGTTTACTTGGAGGAACTCTAGGTCCCATGCTTTTCCTCTCTCAGCATCTACCTCCAGATCTCGTACCAAGTGTGACCATACCCCTCTGATTCGGGATTCTGGTGTTGATTCGCCTCCACGGGTTTTTTTAGGTTTGAGTGTGGTTGGCTCCAAGAGGATTCTTTCAGAGAGTTGATCCCATGCCATTGGTCCTCCGTTGTACTCTCGGGATCCGTTGCATCTCATGTGGCTTAGAAGTTAACGTCGTTACACAAATGGCTCTATTCTTTCAAGGAGATTATAGAGGCTGGAAAAGTCCATCGTCCGGGGACAGAAGCTGACGTGTGCAAAATTAATGGGTTGGAATATACTAGAGAACTTGTAGCAGAAGAGCTCGTAGAAAGAACAACAATAACATTACTAAAAATTACTCTGACAAAGGACAAGAAACGCGTTGCGGAGTGGAAGCACAGATCGAAGCATTTTTGTCTCAAAGAAGGCGATGCCAACACCACTTACTTTCATAAAGTTGCGAGCGGAAGGCATCATCATAACCTAATACGTCCCGTCATGGTGAATGGAAGCATGGTGGAGGGTGATCATGAGATGGGATGGGCAATTGCTAATCATTTCCTGGATTATTGAGGAGACCGGTGGGTTGGCCTTAGAGATGGACTGGCCTTGACATGTCTTACTTGTTCAAAGCTTTACTTAGGAGAAGGTGAAAACTGCAGTCTGAAATTTGAGTGTAGATGGTGCGCTTGATCTAGATGGGTCCCTTATATTCTTTTTCGTGAATTTAGGCTTTACTATGAAGTGAGGTTGTGAAAGTCGTTGAGGAGTTCACCAAAGGTAATGTGGATTTTGAGAGACTTAACAAGACCCTTATCTTTCTGTTAATAAGAAGGATGTGTCTGAAAGAGTAGATGGCTTTCGGACGATTGCTCTCTTCAATGCTATTTATTTTATAGTACGAAGGTCTTTGCCACCAGACTGAACATGGTTATGGACCACATCATTTTGCCGCTATAGTCAGCTTTTGTTCCTGGCTGATAGTTCGCAGATAGCTTGGCTATGGCAATTGAGATTGTTGTAGATTGGAAGAGACGACAGTCGAAGGGTGTTCTTCGGAAGGTGGACTTCTCTAAAGCCCAGTGTTCACTAAATTGGCCGCATATGCGGCCGCATATGCCCGCGCGACATGCAGACCGCACCGATACATGAATCAATGCAATAAGCGTCCTCTCCGCATATGCGGCTGGCATATGCCCCGCATACTGCTCCAGCAGCTTCAACTTTTCAATCTTCTCATTCAGGTCCTTAATTCCGTAACTCTGTCTCTTCCTTCATTCAATGGTAAGAATATGACATGCATATTTATGCAATTGCAATGCATTATACCATTATGTATATGCAATGTTTTATGTTTTTCTCATGTATTAATTTCACGAGTATATGCAATGTATTGTCGAACATTTTTTATATATGCTGATTGAGGTTTTGCTCATGTAGTGCATGCATGTATATTGAGGTTTTGTTATTGCGAATCATATAATGTGTGAAGTTTTTATGGTAAATGTTTTTTTGTAATTAAATATGAGGCAATTAAAAGCATATATACATACACATTTAACATCAACCGTTTTTCTTTGATCTTATTTAACTCCACTTAAATAGATAAATTCAATGGTAATGCTATTCATAGATATTTATTTATTTTTAAATTAAAAAGCAGAAAACCGCGTAGAACCGCATATGCCCCCGCATACCGCTTATTCAGTATTCGGTGATCAGTCTGAATGCATACGCATACCGCTTTCCTGAACCTTGCTAAAGCCTATGACAAGGTGGATTGACGTTTCCTATGGGCGGCAATGTCTAGACAAGGTTTCCCATAGACTTGGATCTCTTAGATGAAGCATTGTGTCACTACTACATCCTACTCAGTGCTTGCTAAAGGCCGTCCTAAGGGAGCCTTTTTCCAGCCTCATTGTGGCGTTAGGCAGGGATGTTCCCTTGCCCCTATGATTTTTATTATTGCAGTGGATGTCCTAACGTGTCTGATGGATCAAGTTCTACGTTATGGTATCACAACAGGTTATTCCATTGATGGTATAGGGGTTCCTGTGTTATAGTATGCAGATGACAATATCTTTTTTTGATGTTGGTAATGACGATGTTAGAGGAATGGTTATTACATTGGAGATTTTTGGTGAACTGTCTGGGCATGTTCTCAACTATGACAAATCCACGGTTACTCTGTTCGATCTTTTTGACGTAGATTTGGGAGGAGTTGGGTACAAAATGCGATCCTCTCCCGGTCTGCTATCTTGATTTCTACCGACTAGTTGAAAATTAAGGTATCTGATTGGCTTCCTATCACTTAAAAGATGGAAAAGAAGCTTTCAAATTGGAATGTGACTATTTTGTCTCGGGGTGGACGTTTGGTGCTTGTTAAGGGCACTGCTATTCCAGTTTTCTTCATGTCATATCGTCTTTTCCCCGTTAGTATTAGGAGCCTGCTAAAGAAGATCATGTGGAGATTTCATTGGGGGCAAGTTTGGTTAGGTTGGTTCTGGAGTTCATTTGGCAGACTAGGAGACCATAACTTTGCTAAAGCCGGATGGTGGCTTTGGGATCATCCATTTGGATTCCATGAACGGGGTGCTCCTTCTGAAATGGGTTAGTAGAATTTAGGGCAGTGATGATATTTTTTACAGACTCATTCGTAGGGTATACATCATAGGGCACCTAGGCAGCCTGCCCCAACAATCAAACTTTCATTCCTCGGCTTTTTGGAAAGGCATCAACTCTGTATTGCCTTACTTAAAAGAGCTCTTTCATCTTGTACTTGGTGATGGTAATTATTTCGCTTTTTTTGATGGATAGCTAGACAGGTGAGGGACCTTTTTCCTCCAGATTCATTCGTCTCTTTGATTTGGCTGCAAGCCATGATGCATGGGTGTCAAGTTGTTGCATTAATGGTAACTAGATGCCTTCTTGCTTAATGGATTTCTTTGATCATCGGAGAGGATTTCCTCCTATTGGAATCCCTAAGATAGATAGATAAACCTGCCGATGGGCGAGATCGCGGGTGTGGAAGGATAACTCTTTCTCGGTAAGAAAATCCTACAAAGCTCTATCCAAACTGCCACCTCCGAGTACGGGTAGAATTGTCTTTTTATGTGGCTACTATGTAGGAGTACTATGATTAGGGATCGTTGTGCAAGACTCTTCATGGATATCTTCAATAGGTGCCCCGTTTGTGAGATGCAGATCGAGATGATGGAGCATCTCTTCTTTTATTGTGCGAAAACATCACCAATTTGAGAGGAAATTGGTACAATCTAGTTGAATTTTCAAAATATGGATTTGTTTTGGAACTCTTTGATTGAGGCAAAACATCGACCTAGAGAGGACCTTCTTTGATCGGCGACACTGATGTGAGCTACTTGGTTTGCTAGAAATGGTGCATTCTTTATGATGCATATAAAAAATCTAACGACGGAAAATAGTTATTTGGTGGAAGAAATTTAGAGAGGAGAAGAAGAAAATGGAGAACGCGTCAGTTGCACGGGATTTTGGAAATGAATCGTGAAGATCGCTCTGAGAGAGATAGAGAGAGAGACAAAGATAACTCAATTTCATATATTATGCAATTTTCGTCAGTTTGCTTTGCCCTGTCGATTTGGGAACAATTGCATCAGTTCTCCCCTGTTTGAAAAAGCGTCTCTTGACGAGTTGCTTTATCTTTCGACTTGAGACGTGATGTTTTGATGTCTGCTTTCTCGATCCCATGTTGAAAGAAAAAATGTGTAGCGAATGCCAGAATCCATGTGTCCTTGGTGCGGTGATTGGAGCCATCAAGTCCTGCCTAAAGAACATATGTAGCGCAGATGGTGGTGGCCATGTGGAAGTTGCTCCCCTGATGCGGTGCTCAAAAAGTTGATGAGGCAACCTCATCTCGAATGTCGCAGCCTTAGGAGAACCCATAGCAAATGAATGGCACAAGATTAGGATGGGAGGAGATGTGGGCAATGAACTAGACAATGGGGTCCTTATATAGGTGACTCCCACATCGTAATTCTAATTGTACACGGTATCAGTCTTAATTTCTTTACCTCAGCATCTTTCTTTAAATTTTCTCGCTCCAGAGGGTTGTTGGAGCGTATTTCTGAGGGTATAAGTACCCGATTTTTACGTCGGACAGTCGTTGAGAACCCACAAAAATACACTTCGAACAAATAATTTACCGGACTTAGCTATATTATGCACAAGGCAAAGTATAGGGTAAGTCAGGGTCGATCCACAGAGACAGGAAAATTTTGCACTTTATAAAAATACTTTTATAAGTTTGCAAAATTTTCCTGTCTCTGTGGATCGACCCTGACTTACCCTATACTTTGCCTTGTGCATAATATAGCTAAGTCCGGTAAATTATTTGTTCGAAGTGTATTTTTGTGGGTTCTCAACGACTGTCCGACGTAAAAATCGGGTACTTATACCCTCAGAAATACGCTCCAACATTTTGGCGCCGTTGCCCGGGACAGGCAATTATTCGCGCTTTATATAAAAAAGATTCTTTACATTTTACTTTTCACCGTCTTTCTTTCTTTTTTCTGCAGGGGACAAGTCGCATTGGAAAGGAGCCGCATCAAACATCAACGTGAAGTTAAAAAATATATATTCGGAGCGCTCTCGCGATAAGTTCTCTTTTCTTAGGCATAAATAGGATCTTTTTTTATTTCTTTGTTTGCGCATATTATAAAAACAATAAAAAAATCAACTTCTTTTTCCGTATTGCATTGCATCTCCGTAGGATTTCTTCCCCATAATCCCACCTTACATTTAAAAAGACCATTTAATTGTTTGCCGACTAATCAAGATAAAAAAATACATCTTAATCAGATTAAATTAAAGCGGTCATAAAAACCATAAAATAAAATTTTGTTTGCCAACTTGTTTGTTGCACCATTCTCACAATCGCACGCGCACGCGTACCCTTAGGACCAGAGCCCAAATCCCGCGGTTCTTGATAATTTTTTGAAAACTACATTGCTTAGTATACTCGTCCCTGAGGTGTTTAACTAAGAAAGACGAGGGGTTTAAGATCCAAGTTGATCTAAGAAAGGCTCTAGCCTACTTACCCTCTGACTGGCCTCAGAACCAGAAGAACGGCATTGTGGTAATCATTGAATTATTCTGAACCGCTAGATATCCTAGGAAACGTAATCAACTTGTATTCTTGTCTGCAAATCAAAACTTAAAAGATTAAAAAAAACTAAACTATAAGCGTTGAGTGGGAATAAACAAGTTGTTTGGTGTTTGATTTGTGTATGCTTGGCAGGAGGTCATTAAGGAATCCCCTTACTGATCCCCTTGAATTCGATCCATTCTATCCTCTAAAATCCAAAGTAAAGCCCGAGACAAAACCCATGGCTGGTGTGGCACCTCCTCCCGATCCACTCACTATAATAATGCAACAATTACAACAAATGGCAGAACGCCAAGAGGAGCAAGATGCCTAAGTTCGACAATTGATAGCACATCAAGGGCTAAACAACCCACCACCAATACCGATACGAAATCACTACAATCCTGCTAATCATCAACTCGTATCAGTCATCCAACTTCCCGCAGAAGCGGGAAACTTTGAGATAAAACCTGCAACTATTTCCTTCCTCCCCAAATTCCGGGGAGAAGAGACCGAGGACCCTATAATGCACCTTCAGGATTTCGTAGCAGCTTGCGATACACTAAGCACGGGGGAGGTAAACAAGGAACATGTTTACCTCCGAGCCTTCCCATTCTCCCTTCAACAAAAAGCGAGCCAATGGCTTCATAGTTATGAAGTCCCGATTCGATCATGGACCGAGTTGAGAGAGGCATTCTTAAAGAAATATTTCCCCATTGGTAAGACCAATGCACTTAGGCATGCCATTTCTCACTTTACCCAAAAACCCACAGAGCCGATACATGAAGCATGGGAAAGATTTAGAGATCTTTTACGAAAATGTCTACATCATGGAATCGAAAAATGGAAGCAAGTGCAAATATTTTATGAGGGCTTAACTGAAACATACAAGAGAGTTGTGGACGGCTCTTGCGGAGGCAACTACTTGAATAAGGATGAGAACTTTGTATGGCAATTATATGAGGACATGGCAGATAACTCTGTCAACAATTATTCTATAGAGCTCTATAATAGACATAAAAGACCAATCCAAGCCATAGACTATGCAACAATAAATGGAGACACATCCTCGGATATCCAAATCATTGCTTCAAAGCTGGACAAAGTAGAGTTGATGGCTAAACAAGTGGACCAATTAACTAAAACCGTAGGGAGTCTTGTATTAGAAAAAACTACCTCATCAGTTTGCAAGGTAGCCCCTATGGAACCAGAGATGTGCCAACCATCTGTCCCTTTAGATGAACAAATTAATCCTGAAGCAGTTAATTGGGTGCAGGGGAATTCCAATAACAACCCCTATTCCTCCACCTATAATCCAGGATGGAGGAACCATCCAAATTTTGCATGGAAGGCCACAACAAACAATAATTCAGGATATCAAGTCACCCAATAAGGGTCAAATCAAAACCAATTCACACAACAAGCCCAACCACCACTGCAACCCCTGACTACACCCTCACAAGGACTTGCCTCTGATTATCGTGACTTGATGAAACTCATACAACAGCTTGCTCAGAACCAAGTTGAGGTTCAAAAGCAACTGGCTCAAAGCCAAGTTGAGGTCCAACGACAATTGACCGAGATTCGTTCTCAAATACCACCTCAACCACAACTACCTGCTCAAACGGTACAAAATCCTAATAACTCACAAATCCGCCGTCCTGGCTTTTCACAACAACCTACTCGAGGACCCGTGAGCTTTAGAAATGCAGCTAGTACAAGCAAAAATGAGTCAAATGCATCTGCCAGTGCCATCCACTTGAGAAGTGGTCGCACCATAAGCACACCTCAAATATCGACCACACAAAACCATCAAACACATGAGAATGATTCGCCAATACAAGACCAACCATCACCTACTACACAACCACCCTCTATATCCCCATCACCAACCTTTACACAACCAACTATTCCATTTCCAGAGGCCATGCGAAGAAAAGTGAAGAAACGACCTTCGACTCTGACTCCTGACTTGGAGAATTTATTCTCCAATGTTATCATACAAATCCCCCTCCTTAAGGCTATAGAACAAGTTCCTGCATATTCACGTTTCTTAAAAGAGAAATGCACTCCAAAAAGAAAACCGAGGGGAAAGAAAAAGAATGCCCAACACGAGGAAGAGAGGCATGTGTTACCGCTCGCATCATCTAATGCCATCTCTCAACTCCTTCCCCTTAAAATGAAAGATCCTGGGGCTCCATTAGTAAAGTGCATCATTGGATACATGACCTTTGAGCGTACCCTACTTGATAATGGTGCTTCGATAAATCTCCTCCCAGCTGCCGTACTAAAATATTATGCAGTAGGTCAGTTAAAACCTATTTCTATGATTTTACAATTAGCTGACAGATCTGTAAAGAGGCCATTAGGAATACTAGAGGACGTTTTACTCACAGTCCAAGGACATCAGTTCCCAGTCGACTTTATCGTACTAGATATGGACCCAGCTAAAACACTTGCTCAAACTCCTATTATACTCGGAAGACCATTCTTAGCCACTACCAAGGCTCATTTTGACTATGAGGTTGGAAAAGTAGAATTCAAAGTCAATGGTGAGATTGTTCCTGTCGATCTTATCACCCCCACATTTCAAGAACACGATACTGAAGATTGTGGATGGATTGAGGAATGTTCGACAATTAAACAAATCATTGACGATTTAACTCCTATAAACCTCGCTAGGGATCCTCTTGAGACGACTTTGACTTTAAATGATAAATTATTTGAAAGACAACATGTTTTAGTGGCCGAAACCCTTGATTCCATCAAGAATGAACCCTACGAATCGTTGACAGATTCAGATATCTTAGAACTAGACCAAGCATGGGATGAACTTGATGCTTTAATTTCTCCTATCTCAGAAATGATTATGCCCATGCTAGAACCTCCTATTTCGGAATTACTACATAACAGGGAGGAAGATCTTACAATCACCGCACCCACCCACCGCATAAACTCAATAGAAGGTTCCCAAGAGACAATTCAGGTCCCCGTAGTTGAATTAAAACCTTTACCGAAGGACCTAAAATATGTGTTTCTAGATGAAGAAAATAAGGCATACTCGGTAATAATCAATGCCCACTTGGAACTAGATCAAGAAAATAAATTAATGGAAGTTTTGAGAAAAAATTCAAGGGCAATCGGTTGGACAATATCTGATCTCCGGGGGATAAGTCCATCACTATGTACCCACCACATTTATTTGGAAGATAATGCAAAATCTTCTCGTGAAATGCAAAGGAGACTAAATTCAAATCTACGAGAAGTAGTCAAAAAGGAAATATGCAAATGGCTAGGTGCAGGGATCATCTACCCAATATCAGATAGTCGATGGGTCAGCCCTTTACAAGTTGTACCGAAGAAAGTTGGTCTGACTATAGTCACCAATGATCAGGGTAAAGAGATCCCCACTCGTACAACCACTTCGTGGAGGGTTTGTGTTGATTACAGGAAATTAAACCTTGCCACGAAGAAGGACCACTTCCCTCTCCCATTCATAGATCAAATTATTGAGAGACTAGCGGGGAGGGAATATTTTTGTTTTCTCGATGGTTACTCAGGTTATAATCAGGTAGCTATTGCACCTGAAGACCAAGAGAAAACAACATTTACATGTCCTTACGGTACATTTGCTTTTCGACGGATGCCCTTTGGGCTGTGTAATGCACCGGCTACCTTCCAACGATGTATGCTAGCCGTATTTGCCGATATGGTGGGAGATTTTATGGAAGTATTTATGGATGATTTCTCTGTATTTGGTGATTCCTTTGATGAGTGCCTTGGATTTCTTGATCGGGTATTGCAAAAATGCATGGAGGTGAATCTAGTCTTATCATGGGAAAAATCACATTTTATGGTCACCAAAGGCATTGTTCTAGGTCACATCGTCTCTAAAAAAGGAATGGAGGTTGACCCATCAAAAATTGAGACTATAACTCACCTCTCCCCACCTACATCACTCAAAGGTGTTCGATCTTTTTTAGGACATGTTGGCTTCTATAGAAGATTCATAAAGGATTTTTCAAAAATCGCTAAACCTCTTACTGAGTTACTCTCAAAGGATCGAGCTTTTGAATTTTCTGAAGATGCCCTTAGATCCTTTGAGACATTAAAAAGGTCTATCACTGAAGCACCAATTTTACAGTCCCCTGATTGGACCTTAGACTTTGAAATAATGTGTGATGCATCAGATTATGCAGTAGGAGCTGTACTAGGTCAAAGAAAAGATGGCAAACCAATTGCCATCCATTACGCTAGCAGAACACTTGACGATGCACAAAAAAACTACACAGTCACTGAAAAAGAATTACTAGCCGTTGTCTTTGCACTCGAAAAATTTAGGTCATACCTACTGGGTTCACATGTGGTTGTTTACACTGACCACACCGCACTACGCCACCTACTTTCCAAGAAAGATTCGAAACCACGATTGATTAGATGGATACTCTTGCTACAAGAATTTGACATTGAAATCAAAGATAAGGCAGGAGCGCAAAATGTCGTGGCCGACCATCTCTCCAGACTCCATGAGTCTGAAACCAAACAAACCGACCAACTCATTCCCATATCAGAAACCTTTCCTGATGAATCCATCCTTGCCGTATCACAACTACCGTGGTTTGCTGATATGGTAAACTATTTAGTCACATCTCGAATTCCTGATGATTGGCCTAAGGCAAAACGAGATCGATTCATAGCTGACTCTCGATACTACCATTGGGAAGATCCTTTATTATTTAGGGAAGGGACCGACTGTATATGGAGACGTTGTATACCTGAGTCTGAAATTCCAAGTGTCATATCTCATTGCCACACTTTTGGGTGTGGTGGTCATCACTCTGGAAAACGTACAGCTGCAAAAGTACTCCAATGTGGTTTTTTCTGGCCTACGTTATTTAAGGATGCCCATGATTTTGTGAAGTCATGCCCTACATGTCAAACTACAGGAACTATGACAAAAAGAGACATGATGCCTCTAAATCCTATCCATGTAGTTGAAATTTTTGATGCATGGGGCATTTACTTCATGGGTCCCTTCACTCAATCAAATGGTTACCTATATATCCTTCTTGCAGTCGACTACGTCTCCAGATGGGTCGAAGCCATACCTACTCGCGCTGCCGATAGTACAACAGTAATCAAGTTCCTGAATGATTTATTTGCTCGCTTCGGCATACCAAAGGTCATTATAAGTGACGGGGGTTCACATTTCCTTAATAACTCGGTGCGAAAACTAATGAAGAATAATGGAATTGAACATCGAGTTTCTACCGCCTATCATCCCCAAACTAATGGCTTAGCTGAGGTCTCTAATCGAGAAATAAAAACCATTCTACAAAAAATTGTTCGTTCTGATCGCAAAGATTGGTCCCAACACCTTAATATAGCATTATGGGCCTATCGCACTGCTTATAAGGCTCCTCTAGGGATGAGTCCATATCGCATCGTTTATGGAAAACCTTGTCATCTACCCGTCGAGATCCATCATAAATCATTATGGGCTATAAAAAAATGTAACCTTGATTTAACCCAAGCTGGTCATAGTCGACTACTTGACCTTAATGAGTTAACTGAGCTTCGCTGCCGAGCATATGATAACAACCTTATTTACAAAGAAAAGGTTAAAATTTGGCATGATGCCAACATTTCTCGTAAAACCTTTTCCATTGGTCAAAAAGTTTGGTTGTTTGATGCAAAGCTAAAGCTCTTTCCAGGAAAGCTCAGGTCAAAGTGGAAAGGCCCATACATTGTCACACAAGTTTTTGATAATGGGTCTGTTGAAATAACCGATTCTAAAACATCCACCATCCTTCGAGTGAATGGACAACGCCTCAAGCCCGTCGTTGAATCTGAAAAATCAATGCCTATTTTGGAAACCCATGTTCTGCAAAACCCCTCATGACGCACTCATTTCTTTGTTCACTGCCCATCTCATCTCATACATCATCCCATAACTAGTTTACTGCATATGCATTTACCATGAGGGCATGGAAAATCTTAAGCATGGGGGGACACTATCCAAAAATAATAATAATAATAATAAATAAAAAATTTTGCATGCATATTGCATCACATTTCTACATTCATTCGCATGTTTTCCCTACTTCACCCCTCTAAGTTTACATATAGGGAGAATAATAGCCTCACCATTAAATACCACATGAAGTATGAGATTTGAAGTGATTCTAATCTTAGAATGCTTATGACTCTCTCTTGTCCTTTTGCATTTAAATCAAGAGACTTAGCCTCGATTCAACTTTCAACACTTGGTATCAATAATGAGCTTAAACATTATATACTGAAAAGATCAGGAGCTTTGTACTGCGATACTAGCTTGACATACAAAAGGCTAAGGGGGTCTGATGATGGTTGTGCTCAGAGTTTGTGAGATGGTGAGCTTATCACGGAGTAGAGGAGTAGGGAGTGTTTCCACCAAATATATGTGAGGTAGAGAGTCCACCATAAAATGTAAGGGAGTGTTCCCAACTGGTCAAGCAATTACCCATTATGCACAATTATTGTACACACTAGAAACTTTCACATACCATCCTCTTGCTTGCCTTTCTACATACTTCTCAAATCCACTACTTCCTTAAAAGTCTTCCATTAATATTCTGTATTGTTTCATTTCATTCGACTTCTTTATCCCTCTTCGTCTATTATACATCAAAAGAGAAATATTCTTCAACATTCTATCCTCCATTTACAACAAAATACATATCCCTTCATGTTTTCAAGTCCCAAAAGAAAACATTAAAGCACATTGGTTCTCTTGAAAAGTAAAGAGAGATAGTACAAAAAAAGAAGAAGAAGAAGAAAAGAAGAAGTACTGCAAAAAAAGTATAAAAAAAATATATTGCAAAAAAAAAGAAAAAAAAAGAGAGAGAAGAAGAAAGAAGAAGAAGAGGAAACCAAGAGAACCATTGTGCTAATATTCCCTTCTCATGCCATCTATATTTTTCTCTTCTCTACTATTCAACAAAATTATTTTATAATGAACATTTATTCTATATTATACCACTCTCATATCCATACACCGAAATCTGAGCAAAGTCATCCCCACCAAATAAGCCTTAACCTAAATACTCCACAAATTAACCTAATATTTTGCTGACCAGTTGGAGGAAGTTGGGATGAGTGTTACATTAATTGTGAAGATGGAGCTTGTGAGAATACTCTGAGCCCCCATATTAGGCATTTCCTGGCTTAGTGTATCAGAGCTAGAGGTTTGTGGATGAAAGTACTTGGTCAATTCAGTACATTTGACACTTGAGTCTATCCTCAGGTCTAATGACATTATTGATACTAGGAGTCACCTAATCAGAATCGAGAAAGTCTCTACATTAATTCATATCTTAAGGACACTTGAGATAATCAAGTATTGTAGGAAGAGATTCATTTCTACTCTTTAACTTTATGAAAATAAGGGTAATTTTTTGTCACCCTCAGAGGCTATTCTCTTCCTATATGTCAACAATAAAGTGTTAATATTCTTCCTTTACATTTGCTAGGGACTAGCAAAACTTAAGCATCCAAAATGTTGGAGCGTATTTTCGAGGGTTTAAGTATCCGATTTTGCAATCGGATAGTCGTTGAGAACCCACAAAAATATACTTCAAACAAATAAATTACCAGACTTATCTATATTATGCACAAGGCAAAGTATAGGGTAAGTCAGGGTCGATCCACAGAGACAGGAAAATTCTGCACTTTATTTTGAAAATAAAAATACTTTTATAAATTTGTAAAATGTTTGAATAACAAGAATCGAAATGAAAATTGGAGAAGACAATAGTGCAGGTAGGTAAGTGCTGATCGCTCCCCTTCTTTGCGGCAACTTCCAAATGGGACTCGTACGCGGTAACTCTTCGCGAATTTGGATATTCTGGCGAGGCGAGTTGAATGCGATAACAACCGCGGATTGAGCTCCAACCTCGTGTCACGTCCCAGATCTCCAAGAGTCGAGGATAATCACCGTTGGATGTTCGCGATAGTCTTGACAAATATCTGCACGAAAGAAGACAACAAAATAAGATGGATATAAAAATATAAAGTAATAAAATAAAGGCGAGATAAAAGTATGATGGTTGGCGGCTTGGGAGGAAGCCTCTGGAGTCGGATTCACAGAGGGACCGAGGAATTGATGGTCGGCGGACGTCTATGGTGTTGGATAGTTTTCAACGGCACTTGGGGTGGAGCCTCAGGAGTCGGATTCACTGAGGGGTCAAATGCACAAATCGACAAAATCACTTTGATGCTTTGTCGATAATAAAATAGATGATTATCATGGAGATTGGAATTTGTTGGGTGGTAATTAAATGATGTGGAATCAGGTGGTAATGGAGTTGGCCGAGAATTGAGAGACAGTAGTCACGATGGCTGGGAATGGCATGAGAATTCGATGATCCCCTTCTGTCTTCTAATGTGATATATATAAACAATTAAACGACCACTCCTAATCACAAATTGCATCCCTTCGCATTAATGTTTGCGTCTCTTCGATTGGCGCCAAAGCAGTTCACACCTATTCCCCTTGACGTAAGGCATCCGTGCCTTTTCACCTTAATGTAATTGGAAACCCATGACAGCAATTAGTTAATTAGTTTCCAGCCACATCATGCACGCCTCTTCATATTTGAAGTTGGTATCTTTTCATAATGGTGGTTACACCATTTCCATTAATTCCAACGGCTACCATTTTTATTTAGCTATTCATTTAATATTCTAATTATTCAAATGGATGATGTTTGGGCTTATGTAGTATATTGTTAGACGGATTGGATATGAATGATAATTTGCTTAAAGGGGTTCATTGCATTTACGCAGAAGGAGTGTATTAGCTTTATCGTATGGAATTAATTCCTCATAGATTTATATAAAATTTATTATTGCAACTATACATAATTTATTTACGCTTTATGCAATGGTAGTACTAACACTTATGTCAAGAGGAAATCGAGAATATCTTGCAATTTATTTAAGTGGTTCTGAATACCTTCTTAATTTATCATACTCTTCTCTCTTAATTAGTGTGCAAACAAATATTAATATGTGATTATTCATGTGATTGGACTGACTAATCATGCGAACCGGTATGCATAATGCCAGTAATTCCACTTCCTAAAATAATTATGCGTCTTAAAATATATGATTTCTCTAATGGAATGGGTTGGTATTGATATAGTTATATGATGAATCTAAGATTCATCAAGGGTGGAAGTACAAAGTTTCTATCTCTTCAATTAAAGCAATTCCCCCTAACTTTAACCTTTAAATAAAAAATTTGGGGTGGAGGTGGCCTTTTGCAAATTCCTTAAATCAACTTCCCATCCCCAAATTTCAGGGATTCGGTTGTCACAGCATCTAATTGAGACTAGGGTTTCCCTTCCTCTCAAAAAACATCGGCGGTGACGGCATTCTGAGAATTGAGGCCACTTGTGGTGGTTGCGGCGGGATGGTTGCAGCTTAGCATGTGCAAGGCGACATCGACTTCCACAACGAAAGAGGTGACAACGACGGGTTAGGGGGAGACGACATCGATCACGCCTGCGGTATGCGACATGGTGGTGGTTGGCCTCAGAACTCGTTCGGCGGTGCCATGCTTGCCTCGTGGTCTCCCATCATGATGGGCACCAGTGGTGGACATCCCACCGACGTGTTTGGGGCTTCTGCGCTCGGGTGTGGTTGTAGCGAGGCCGACCTCGCCTATTGTGCCTCCGTCGACGGTGGTGGCAGCTGTGGATACGAGTAGATCGGGTGGAGGGTTTCGTTCTGTGGTTACTACGATAATGATGGTAGAGTCGCCCCCTCTAGATGCGGCAACAGTCGCGTGAGCATCTCGTTCTGTGAGATTGACGACATTGCTGGAAACACGCATGGTGGCAGCATGGGCCTAGGTTGTGGGGTGTGGGAGGACGCTGCGCGACCGATAGGGTGGCCGCAACCTAGGGTTGTTGTGCCAGGGTTGTCGGGGATGGCATATTATCCTCATGGATAGCAACTTCCGTAGATGGCGATGCGGGAATCGACGTTGGCAGAGATGCGGCCTGCTGGACACCCACTTCGACTGCGAACAAATCGATGACTTCCAGTTCTCGCTCCACATAATCTCCGTCGAATATGGGACCTTGTCTTCGTTTTTTCCTTGTATTGCAGTTGTATCAAATAATTCTTCATCTTGAATGAAAATACCTCGAGCGGACACAAGTGATGTCGTTGTTTCTTCGTCATGAATGAATAGATTGTCATTAAGCCATTGTTGAACTTTCACGGATGCTAGAAGACAATTCTTCTATCTTTGTTGTTGTAGATGCGAACCGTGACCTAGACGGATCAAATCGAATCGAAGTCGTTAATATGCAATTGGATCGTTAAATCGTTAGAACGATTCAATTGCCATGCTTTGATACCAATTGATGGAGATAAAAAAGCCAATGGTGGAGAATAATTGTTTGGTGGAAGAAATTTAGATAAGAGAAGAAGAAAGAGGAGAACACACCGATTGCGTGGGGTTTTGGACATGAATCGCGAAGATCACGTTGAGAGAAATAGAGAGAGATTGAGATAAACTCAATTTTCATATATTTTGCAATTTTCTTCAATTTGCCTTGCCCTGTCGATTTGGGAATAATTGCATCGCTTTTCTTTACAACATTTCTATTATGAACATGTAATTTTCCATTCTAAGGCTTTTGTCGAATCTTGGTTACTTACTGTAAGTCTGTCTATAACTTTTCTTCGTTTCTAATATATTTGTGAGTTCGGGGATTGTGACTATAGAAGGTCATGTCGCGATATATAGGCAATATGTCGACGTTATATCAATATCGACAGGTGACCGGTATATCATCGATATGGCGATATTTGGCCTTCTAAGGCTATTTTATTCACAAATTCGGTTCAATATCGGCGATATGGCATCGATAGATCGTCGATATATCGTATTGGCGTGGTACCGATATCAACATCGATACCGATATGGTCTTCACTGATTACAACACCATTATAGGAGTGCATAGTAGTTGGGGGCAGTTTCAAAAACTTTTCGTGGAATAACTATTAAGAACATAAACAATCAATCAAGCAATCCAATCAGCATACTTTGCACAGTATTTTAGCTTGGAAACTCACCTAGGTAAAAATCACGATTTGAGTTTTCTTGACTCAGTATTTTCCGATCAATCGAGGTAATCAATTGCTTCACTAAAACTTGAGATATTTACACGAGTATCTCAATCGTTTACAAAGTTGATGCTTCACTAGCTTGGATCAAACACCAAGATCAACACTACAGATCAGACATTGTAATATAAGCAGCAGAACGAACGAGCTTTTGACTTTTTTCGTGATTCCTTGGATATCTCACGTCCAAGATATTCTTTGCACACTTAGGATCAAACAACTAAAGTCTTGCAGAAAGATGTTAACTGGAAACAAAGAGAGAGAACAATAATATATGTCGTAAAGTATTATCTTCAAAGATATCAATAAAGTATTCTCCAATAAAGAACAATGATATCTTGTGATAAATCATCAAAATATGATTGCATTAAGATTCTCAAATTGTAGTACAACAATTATATCGCAGATATAACACAGACGAATAATGAATATCAAGAAGATAGTAAATATCGCCGCGCTAAGAAGGTTGCCAAAAGTACTTTGAGTCTAATCGGAAGAACTTGAAAGACTAGTAGCAATCAAACTTTGCTGAATTGAAATACTTTGCTTCACAACTTTCAACCAAAATTCTGTTCTCGAAAGATTGATTGAATCGATGAACGGGGTAAAGAATACCGAGGAAATCACTCAGAGAGAGCTTCTCGCTTTTCTAGAGAATGTTTGAGTGATTGTTCGAGTAGTTGTGTTCCAACAATGGGTATCTGATCCCTTATATCAGGGTTCAAGAAAAATTATCGTCGGAAACAAAATAGGCATGAAATCAAATACGATTTCCTGACACGATCGATCAGGTCAAGATGTATGATTGATTAATTGAAAAGTTATGGTCGATCGATTGACGATCGTTTGGAGGGAATTCAAAATATAATCGATAAGTTCAACAAGGATGATCGATAGGTGAAATGTATATGATCGACAAGTAATGAGTGATCTGTGTCAAAGGATAATCAATCAATTTATGAAAATTTGATCTCCTGATTTGGAAACATTTGGTTGAAGCTTGCGTAAGGTTACAACTTTGCAAAGCAATAGAAATAAACGATTACAACACTTTTGAATAAAGACAAGCAACAAGGCTGAGCTTCTGCTTAGCTTGTGAGTGACGACTCTTTGCAGTCGTGTTGAGCTGAGATCCACACTTGCAGTCATGCAATCAAAAAAATGTGAGCGACTACGATATAATCTTGTGTGTGTGTGTTAGTGTCATCTCGAAAATCACGGAGAAACAAAGAACTGGCAATATTTAGGGTGGACACCATAGCGTGTTCCCCCCTTTCTTGGCTCAAAAAATGTTTGTGCTCTAAATCCCCCTTGACAAAGCATTTCGTAACTGTGTTTTAATTGTGATGATTAATTTAATTTTGACTATCAAACATTTGCTGGAGTTATTCGATGGATGTTGCATTATTAGTATTCCTATGATCAGCGGCAATAAAATTCCAAGCCTAGCTTCTTGCTTTGTTTTTTCATCAAGATTTGCTATAAAATATTGTAGATGCTCTTTTCTTTTTTGGCCGGTGATGACTGGACTTGAATGTTTTTTAACACTTGGATTCTCATCGGTGTGGTCATTTCAAAATTTGAGCTTGTTCAGGTAAATTGCTTGGCAAATTCTTTCAAATAATATGATTCTCACACTGAGTTTCTGAATTACATACTAATGCTAATCTAATTCAGAAACAATTGGAGAGTCGTGTGTTTTTAACCACTTCTCATCTTTTCAGGGTGCATCAAGTAGAGTCTGTGCATGATATATTTGGTTTTTAAGCAAGGGAATTCCTCGCTCTTCGTTTCTTCTTTTTGAGGTATGAGGGCTGTTAAGATTATTTATGACATCCTCTACTAAACTTTGGGGAGCTTCTGCTAACCTGACAAGAAGCCCTGCAAAACCTTGTCATCTGAACTTTCTTTATAGCAACCTCCTTACCCATTGGGCCATGTAAATGATCTGAATCTGCTTGAAACGAGAATTCCTTGGAGGCAAATGAAGTTTGCGAGCCATATGATGTGCAACTATCTCTTGCGGTCAGGAGTGGAAAGCTGAATATCGGGGTAAGCAAGCGATGGGATGTAACTTTTACGGGATCTGGTCCTTTTGCCGATGACATCTTAACAGCCTTGTAATTGAATCTTTTGCTCTTTCAGATCTAAAAGTCACTATCTCCTGGAGCTTCGATCCTGCTGCAAGTTGTTTTTGGTGCCACAGCAAACCTTGCATAAAGGACTGCCCCCTTCCAGCAGCACTGATGGCCGTAAAATCGAGTGAAATTGCACATGCACCAATTGTTTCCGGAAGAAACGTGCATTGGAATTCTGGTTAAAAACAGAGTTCTGATCACTTTGGCTGGTGTAACTTTGTAAGGTTAGTGCGGATGTTGATGCCCATTTTCCATGTAAAAATATACTAAAATAGATCTGTTGTCACAATAGACAATGGTTCAGATCCACATGATACCATTGTTTTACTGGATCAGAATGGGGATGCGTATTCTGAGTATTCACCTTCTGCCATTATTAATTATTAATCCATTAGCTATCTTTGAATGGTGGTTGGTTCTTTCACAAAAAGGTGTGCTAGCTTATCCTGGGAATTCAGAGAATGTGCTACTTTTAATTGTCATCCTCAGGGTTGTAATTAACTTCTTCATGATGGTTGGTTGTCTCATAAAGGTTGTAATTAAATTTCGCGTTGATTTTTGTCCATATCAACATTATCTTTAATGAAGTCCATTAGAAAAATTTCATACTTAGCCCTTTAAACATTCAAATCATAAAAAAAATATGACATCCATATTCCCCTCCTTTCCAAAACTAATGGTGCTCTCTTTACTGTTCTTGCTGGGCCTTCCATCTTGTAACCAAGTGGATCTTCTCGCCGCAAGAGCTGGTGTGGGTTTCTTCTTTGTTCCACCTCTGTCAACGAGAAAAAGCTTCATCTTTAAGTTATCATAGTCAAGTTGAACCCCTCTAATGGTCTGGTGGTAGAAGCAGTGGCTCCCACTTTAAAGGATCAGGGTTCGAATATTATTGGTGAAAAAAAAGTTATCATAGTCAAGTTAAAGCTGGTGCCTTCCGATTTAGAAAACCGGGTTTTGGTTTTGATCATACGGACTCCTGTTTTTTGCAGTTTGATTGCTAGCTCGGTAATTTTAGTTTTTTTAAAGATGAGATTTCTAAGGGACGATTCTTTAATTCGAATGACTAGGGATTGTAGACAATGCTGGGAATTCAAGACGAAATTTTGATTGCTAAGATTCCAATTTGGTAACTGCGGAGTCCAACCTACGTGCATAATTAGCCAGAAACCATACTAGTAAATCAGAGCTTGCATAGATGGGATTAAGAAGATGCCCTAAATCAGGATTTTTTTAAAATCCAACCTTTCCCATATACTACTGTTTTTGAAACATCGAAAAAAAAACAAGAGCGATGTCTTGGTAGTTTATGCAATGGTAGGTTTTTCAGGAAGTTGACGCATACGAAACATGCTGAGCCCATTGCTCGACAATCACCTTCCTTGCATGCTTAACAATGGGTGTTAAAGATGGGGAACACCTGCAAAAAGAGATTTAGTGCTACCATGGCTTCTGTCTTTTGATGTGTTATATCTTCAATTCTAGAGAAGACTACTGGTAATATTTCTTTGGGATAATTACACCCATAACCCAGAGTAATTCCTCAATCTCAATCATGACCCTGCATAATCGCGAATTACATGGTAAACCCTGAGTAATGCTTAACTCTTACACAACATAACCATGTGTTATGTCCCGTTTGAGATGTCCGTTATCTATGACGGTCTTCGTTAAGGAAAAGACAAAATTGCCCCTATTACATATTCTTATTTGCAAATCATGATATTTCATCTCTCTCCATCATCTTGGAGCGGGAGTTGAGGCGGGGCTCCTGGGTCGTCGGGGCTTTGGAAGGAGGGACCTCCTAGGCATGCACAACAAGGGGTTGCAGGCACGCATGACGCGGGGGAGGCTCCTGGGGATGCGTGGCGTTGGGGCTTGGGGAGGAGGGGCTCCCATACAGCGGGGGAGGGGGAGTCGTCCAAGCTTGCGTGCGTGGCGGGGGAGGGAGGGGGCTCCCAGGCATGCGCGAGGCGGCGGCTCCCAGGCATGCACGCGCGGCGGGGGGGGGGGGGGGTAAGTCGTCGAAGCTTGCGAGCCCCCTCCATAAGGATACTGCCCGGCATAAACTTCCTGGTCACGGTCGGTCGGTTCGGGAGGTACCCTCCATAAGGATACTGCCCGAAGTTCACAGCTGCGTGAAGCGCCGAACCAATCCATATGATGGTGCTGCAGGAGAAGACTAGGTCCTCCACAGTGGTCATCTTTGGCCACCACGGCTCGTCCTTCTTGTCGCCGTGGCCGACTTCCACGGCCTCCTTCCACCACGCTTGTATTTGCACGTCTTCCCTGACTGATGCGTCCGTAGAGTAAATCCGAAATCTCAGACGAATGAATAATGTGGCAAGGTATAAGATGGTGGACCAGTGGCTGATCAGCGCATGGTAGCCACAATCGTTGACGATAGCGTAGGCCTTGGCCAGCTGCCAGATTTGGTGCTCTACCCCCTCGACGGCAGGCGTATAGACCTTACTCTCGGCACCATTGGCTCCGGGAAGGCTCAGCTCGATTGCGATGGGCTTGAGGGTGCCGTCATCCTTGAGGAAAAGGATGGTTCTCCTGGCGTAGATCTTGTTCGCCGTTTCCGAATTGATCTTGGCAAGGAAAGGCATAACGTTGTCGTGGTGATCTAATATGTAGAGCATGTTTGTGTTGAGTGCCTAATCATTGTAATCAGGAAAAATCAAAAGGTTGTTCTGCATTGATGCTGTTGTTGGAGATAACATAAGGGAAGAACTATTATTTGACATACCACATCGATGGGGCTTGGGGAGGTGGGGGCTGGGGCTCGGTGCGGGGCGGGAGTCTCCCGGGGTTGCGTGGGGTTCCCAGGCACGCGCAGGCGGCGGGGGGTGGCTGCGGGCGGAGGGGCGGCGAAGGGGGTGGCTGTAGACGGTGGGAGGAGGAGGAAGAAGGGGGAGGGGGTGGCTAAGCTGAAGAAGATGGAAGACAATTTTTTTAAATTTTTTTTTCAGCCGTTGGATTCAAGAAGGGTTGGATTAACCCAATGATATGGTTGGGTTAAGGGAAAAATTAACGGAGTGTCATGAGTGTGAGACGGAGTGATTACTCAGGGTTTACCATGTAATTCGCGATTATGCAGGGTCATGATTGAGATTGAGGAATTACTCAGGGTTATGGGTGTAATTATCCCTATTTCTTTCTCCTGGTCACCATTGGTCAACACCGTCATCGTCAACACCGACATCGATGTCCTTAACCCGATAATGCAATCACATGTAATATTACCCTGACTACCATCCCCTTTCGATGAATATGCGTATGCTCTGCATCCCTTCACCTCGATGTTGAGGCCATTGATTAACTCCATTGGACAACACTACAAGTGAATTGGTATCGAGGAAATTTTCGAAGTGGTTTTTTTGTGTGCTTTTGCAATAGTTGCTGGGAGGATCCTCAGGTGCCACGATGCTGACATCTGTAAACTACCACCACTATTGGAGATTACTGTGCAAAAGCTTGAATATCTACAAAATCAGATTCTGCAACTAAGCAGTCTTAACTTAGCTATGCCTATTTCTCTACAACCTCAAGGATTTTTAAAAAAAAACCTCAAGGAAAAGATATGGACAAAGGTATAAATTATGAAACCTTGAATAATGGTGAGTGCCATCCTTTACGCCCGTACGTACAAGGAAAAGTGGGGCCAGAAAGGGGTGTGTGTATGTGGAAGGGGGTGCTTCTTGCCAAGCGTGAATCTTCTACTGTACAATAGAGGATCTGCTCGTCCTCTTGCCTTCCATATCATATATATATATCGTAACTTTCTTATTTTTTATTCTATAACTTGATTTTCTTATTTAATATGCCATAATCATATCCAACATATATTGCTTAATTTCATAGATATGCACTGGTCGAAATTATTTTATTGTTCAAATTTAATAGGTATGCCATTTATTTATTCATATATATACACGAATAATGTACTATTTAATGTTAAATCAACAATAGTTGAAGCAGAAAATATTTAGTCTTGTACTTCTAGTTTGTATTTCAAAATTAATATTATTCGAGAACTTAGTGCACTAAGATATCATAACACAACAAAATTTATTTGTTATAACATAGTTAAACTTATCATGACTCCTCCTTAGTCAAATTTCGAGTTCCGCTCCTACCCTGCCAACAAACTCTTCTACAACCAAACGGCGGAGATTCACACCATGCTTGATTGATGTAAGTCTAAGAATAAGAGTAAAAACTATCTTGTAAGCATCAAAGTATCAAAGTATTGGAGATGTATTGGCCATGCCATTTCCCATGTACCCTCTTACAAGTTGTTTTGTTTTTGGGCTCTTATTTTTAGATGTAAAATTCTAGCTCTTATCATACATTAAGGATTTACATAATTTGTCGATGTGAAGTTTCTTCCATGAAAGATTAAGATGATTACCTTTTTATGGAGCTACTATGAAGGCAAACTTGCCACCTTGGACTAGCCGAAGATGTTGAAATTAAAAATAAAAGGTTCTTTTTAGTGATAAATATTGTTGCCTTGCCATTTGATGTATTCAAGTCATATTGAGTTCATCTTGGATTTGAGCAATCACAGGCACTGCATGAAATTTAGATTATCTCTCGCTCACATCCTTCATTTCTTCTCAGTTTTCAGTCAGTTAACATCACGTGGCACAATACATGTTGAGCATGAAGCCTCGGTTTTTGGAGAAAATACATGTAAAAGCATTATTAAACATAATTGTATTGTCATAAAATCCGAAACTTCAAATATTTACAAATATATTATCATAAATCCTAAAGTTGAACATTTCCAAATTGAATAGATGTTTATAATATACCATGTTAACTATATAGGCTAGTTTGAATTTGTGATGTAATAATAATAATAATATTATTATTATAAACGCATGAATTCCTAATATTCTTACAAGACTATACGATTTCTTAAACATATACCATACTCACTGTAGTAATACATGCAATTGAATTTCATTTGTTGATATAGAAATTGTTTATAGTAATTATAAACAATCACTATACACTGGCACGATTTCTTGATGCAACTATGAGTGTAATATAAATGTAGGATATATTTTTATGAAATAATATATACCAAGATAACATATAATGATGCTATAATACAATTTTTTGAGTCTTATGACTAATATATGTTTTTATTTATATGAGGAAACACGAATAACATATATGTGTACATATGGGTTCCATTATGTATACAAGCTTTGTTACTAGAGCTTTGGCAATGACATTATATCTATTGTGATTGTAACTTGTATATTTCTAACGAAGGCACACGTAGCACCCACCATGGAGCTGACCCATTGATGGTCTTTCCATCATCCAATTGCCAAATCCCGGACCCCCTCCGCCTTGTACCTGCAGTTTCTAAGACGAAGAGGATGACCATTGAGCCCCAATACTTGTTAATATTTAGTTCCTCCAATCTTGATCCTTTAATGATCATCCATGTGAGCCTAGATAGAGAACCAACTAAGGAACGATGAGATACAATAATCACAATTGTTCGATCCCCTTTAGAGAAAATGCCACCAGTGTTTCCATGTGGAGCATCAAAGATATGGGGATTGTTATCAAGCAACTCGACCTCTACCGTACATTCGAGCACGGGAGAAGGTGAGCCTCTTATGTGACTACTCACTTTTGCGAAGATACCCCCGCTCTTCAAAAAATAGTGCTCCATCCCCCGCCCCTTGGAGAAATAACATTCATGCCCAACTAATCCTTCTAATTTTCAAATAAATCCCCTTATGTACATTTTCATTTGTTTTTACTTATTTTATTTGCATTTTAGTCTATGTCTATGATGCCTTGCATTTTGCAATCCACATGTCCAAAAAATATGAATTTCATGTGATTTCAAATCTTATCTAGTCCTTTTTCATTTGATATATTGTGGATCATTTCCTTAATTATAAATAGATAGTTATGCATTTTTGAATTAAACCTCGTCATGTGGTTTAGTAAATTCAATATAAGTTCATCTGAAAATTGTGAAAAAATCATTTGGAAGTTAATTTGACATGGAAACTTTTGACATGTGTTTCTTTGAAATATACTTAGTATTATTTCCATGGAAATAAATTAATGTATAGCTCATTTGATTTTCCAACGAATATGACTGCGATATTTCCCTAAACCTAAAACTATTTTATATTGCATTATCAATTCTTTGCATTGTTTGAATTTTTGAGATTTTAATATTGTGGTTTAGTATGTCTTAAAATTGAAAAACTCAAAATTGAGGTACGTACTTGTTTCATACTAAATTTATTCATCTCAATTCCAAGAATTACCAAAATTAATAATTTGGATTTATGGGTTACATCATCCCGTATTTTTTACTTCTGAAAATATTATATTTTCACCATTGAAATTCAAAAATACAAAAATATTGCGTCATTTAGATTTAGTCCATCCCAAATCTCAAAATCCCAAAAATGTGTTTAAGGGACCACATTAAATAGGTTTTAGGGAAATATAGGTTGAAGTTATAGGACCTTAAATCACATTGAAACTCATTTTCCAAAACAACCTTATTTCCTTTTAAAATCATTTTCAAAACTTTGCTTTTCTACGTTTTGTCTTAATGTTATTTTCATATTTTTAAAATACCCAAAACATCTCAAAACCACAAAAAACCCTAAAACTACTTTTTCCTTATTTTACAATATTTTATCACCTTTTTTAAAATAATTGAAATATTTGTTTATGTCATTTTTAATATATAACAAATAAAATTTTTATTTTATTTTCTTTTAAAATATAAAAATAAACTAAAAGCTTGCCTAATTTAAATTTTAAAATAAAAAAATTAATAATATACATAACAAACCTAAAGAACACAAAAACATCCCATCACTTTTGCATTATCGTACAAATTCAATCTGCATTGAAACAACATTGCACATAACTGAATATGCATTTGCATTGAGCATTGATTAGTGTGCATCAGATTGTGGGTTTCTAAATTATTTAAGCGGTATAAAAATGTCGATATATCCCAACAATCCCTGAATCAATAAAAATATTAGAATCTATGCCTCATTAGGGAGAGACCTGGAGGTAGCCACTCATGCACTTGCTACGTACAGCTCACTCAAAGCTCCAGATCTCGCCTCCTTCCCTGCATGCATTATTCAAAGCTCGAGACGAAGCTTCGGTTGAGGATTATTCAAAAGGTAAACAAAGGGAGGGGGAATGAGATGAGTCTTTCCCTTAGGTGAAGGAGTGAAATCCAAAGTCTCAGATCTGAAGATCATGATAATAGGTGGAAGAAGGTATGAAGAGGCATGTGAGGTTGGGTGATGTGAAGATCGTAGATCGGAGATGGATTTGGGACCAAATACTGTGGAGGCGGACCTCCAATCATGTAGATTGGAGACCTGGAAGTGGATGGACCTATAGATCTACAAAGTAAAACGAATTAAAAACAAAATTGAGATCGAAGTTACCAAGGATGTTGGGGTTACTTGTGTTGGTACTCAGTGGATCTCTGGGTCATTGCATCGACAGTGTAGTTGTGCTGGTGTCTGGTCTCTTGCCGAAGGTAGAGCACGGTGAAATTTACCAGATCAGAGGCTCGATCGCTCCAGAAACCTAACTACAATGAAGATCACACACAAGTCACTCGTATGGGCACTCGGAGCTCACATGTGAAGGAGGAAATTGGTCGAAGATGGAAAATGAAATGAACTCCATGTGCGTTTATAGGATGAGAAAATGAGAAATTTCAAAAGAGAAAAGGCATGCGAACCGAGGTGAAAATTGGTCAAAAGAAGTCGAATGTGGATATATGATCCACGAACTCTAGTTAGGTGAAGAGATCCAGTGAAATAGATGTCAGAACGGATCTGGGTAATTGCGAGAAGGGGTCGGGTCGGAGGTTGGATTGGGGTTGAGGAGGGGAAGAGGAGTTGACCTGGCGGTCAACGATATGCAGTGGACTAGTAGGAGCCACCCTGGAATAAGACAAAATACACTATACGACAAAATAGATAAAATAAATAGAAATAAATTAGAATAAATCTGAAAAATGAATTCAAATTAAAACCTTATTGGCATAGAAATATTTATAATCTAATAATATCTTTTTAATAAGTTTTTAATAAATTAAATGGATTAATCTATAAGGTTAAAATTTTAAAATACATGTATTTATAGGTATTAAATACATATATACAAGGTATCCTTACTTTAATTATTTATTCCTATAAATATACATATTATTTAAGGTTTTATTTATTTAAATAATAGTTTAAAGAGTATAAATATATTTTTAATTTAATTTTAGGAATTAGTTTAATGAAATTAACAAACACATATATGTACAATATATGTACATTATACCTATGTAATAAATACAATTATTTTTTGCTTTATTTTTAATTTTGTTATTGTTATTTGTATTTTATATAATATGAAATGCATACAAAATAATAAAAATACAATGTATTCAAAGGTACAATACACATACATATACAATAGCACTCCAAAAAACTGACTTTCACATCTTTACTCCAAAATTTATAAAATCACTTTTACTTTAAAGCTTATTTTATTTTAAATACAGTGAAAAGTGAGTTTGATTCATTTTGAGTTCGTTTAGAGTAGATATTGAGCTTTCAATTCATGTTTTACGACTTTTTCAGAGTGTTGCCCCCTTTATTCTGTAAAAGAATTCTTTTTGTAAATATTTTTATTATTTAAAATATATTTTTATGTACAAGTTTCATGAAAAAATGTTTTTATTTAATATTGAATTGATGATAAAGAAAATAGTTCAAGATATGTTCATAATAGATGAAATGAATATGTACAATATGGACTTGGATTTTCTGATATTTTTATAAGTTAATAGTCCTATCATCACCTGCTCTATTGTACATTTTTATGTACAATAATGATCCTTATCAATCATGTTGATATTTGCCCTGATCTCGGGGTTTCGGGCCAGTCTATATCTATTACATTTATACATGCTTCTTTATTTCTTTTTCTTTTCTTCTTTATTCTTTTATTTTGATATAAATATGTGCTAAATGTAAAATACTAATAAATGATGTCGGATTTTTTAAATATGAGAATTAATATGATTCACATGGAAGCCAAAATAAAAAAAATAAGATGATGAATTAGTGAATCATCAATCCATATACTTTACCTTTGCTAGTCCCTTAGCAACCACTTATTCTAAGAATAAATGAAAGATAAAAAGGAGAAAATAAAATTTATTAGAATAATTTTTATTTTTTAATTATTCATCATAAAATCAAAGTATGGAGCTCGATCAAACCTGTAGATTATTAGTTGGTCGGAACCTTATTGGGAATAGGACTTTACTCAACAACCCTTAAGTTCTACAATTCTCTATTCACTTCACCTCAACAGTTAGGTCAGAGCATGTCTTTGTATGTAGACTCTTATCCATATGATTCTTATTTGTTAAATTGTACTGTGAATATGAAATGGAAACTCTTCACATCTGAATTGACAAAGAACATCCTTCTCTAGCAAGGTGACTCTAATTCCCCACTCTAGATACTCTTTCCTCAATGAGTGAGGTATTTCCTTCTAAGTTCAAGTTCAAGCAGCCCAAGAAGAGGAGGTGGAGAAGAGAATTGATTGTGACATGTGTAGCCACATATCCTTTGGAGCTTGACCGGTGTAGCTAAGTCTCCGGTTGCAGGCTTTTTTTACGAACTTTTACTTTGAAACATATGCCTTGCTTATTGGTATTTTCCCCGACGGGAATGATTTTCTATTTTCTTTTTACCCGTCTAACTTTTTTTTGGAGATTTCATCTCATACTTTTATATATAACACAACTGCAACATTTACATAAGGATTTTTTCTTCTTGTACTGGTAGCCTATCCTTCTTTTGAAGCTTTATTGCAACTATCAACATCTTGTCTTTAGACGTCGGCACCACTAGACTAGGTTGGGGCACTGGCATCCTGTTGGGGCAATGTATATTTCCATTCATGTGTATATCAAGCTAGTCGATCCCCCCCACCGTCTCATTTGTGTTGAGCTACGTGCAAAGTGTTTGTCCAAGTTAAGTCACTGTCTAAACGAGTCGCGTGCATGCCTTGAAATATTCTACTTAGACCAATCAAGATGACATCTGAGCATAGCCTTCCGGACTCAAAGAATCAAGTTGCTTGACCTGAAAAGTCTCAACTCAAATTCGTATAGGGTTCTTATAAAATTAAGTGGATTAAGGTCTTAATCAAGCTCCATTCTTCATACGGTATTCCATACTAGTTTAATTATCAGCATCAGTCTGAAAAATTATAATGCAAATGCAATAGTTTTTATTGAAATGTATTTTCCAGTTTGAACTTTTTTGGTGAGTTTTAAAGAGATTTGTACAATTTCATGAGTTTTATTTTTTTTTCAAATTTTATATTTTTTGAAAGAGAGAATTGAATGTATTTATAAATATTAATGAGGATTATGTACACATTCACAATAAATTTATACAAAACCATATACAAGAGTTATACAAGTTTTATACAAGATTTTATTTACAAAAGAATTTGATTTATAAATTTTATAAATAAATTTTACAAAAGGATTTTATTTATAAATTTTAAATACAACTTTTATGAAAGAATTTTACATATACAAAAGAAATTTATTACACAAATTACAATTAATTACAACTTTTATAAATATGAAAATTACAACAAGTTTTTATATATATATTGTACAACATAATTTATCTGCATGTTTAGAAAATAATTTTACAAAATAAGTTTGCAGAATATTTTTACAAATACTTTTACAAAAATATTTCAAAATAATTTATAAAAGATTTACAAATTTTTACCAAACCTTTTATAAAAACCATTTAGAAATTATTTTACAAATATTTTTAAGAAATGATTTTTTTCAAAATATTTTGTTTTCAAATATTTTATAAGCACTTCGTAAAAAATTAATTTTGTATAAAAATAATTATATGAAATATTTTACAAACAAAATGATTTTGCAAGAATTTTACAACAACTTTTATAAAAATAATTTCACAAAGTTTTTACAAATATTCTTACATGGAATTTACAAAATAGTTTTTCAAAATAGTTTTTCAAATACTTTATAAATCATTTTAGAAGATATTTTTATTTCAAAAGCTTGTATTGTTTACTCATAGTGATCAAGCAACAACAAAAGACGACATAACTCATGCTAGGTATAGAAAATGAGAAAACAATCCTATACTACAAATGACTCGGAGAAAGATAGAAATCATAGAAGCCGACCATCCGCCCTATACTTAGGATCAAGTAATCCTAAGTATAGAAGACTGTACAAATGAGGATAATCGAGGAAGAGAATGTAAAAACTCAGCGACTCAACTTGCCCCCCAATACTCATGTTAAAATATCCCTAAGTATAGAAGAGTACATCAACAATTGAGGGACAAGCGAGGGAACCAGAGAAAATAAACAAGATATTACCCCTCCTATACTTAGGGTAAGTTCTCCCTAAGTAGAAGCAACAAAAACATGGATAATAAACAAAATGAAAATAGAACAACTCGATATCTACATCCCCAATGCTTAGGATAAAGTATATCCTAAATATAGCCAAATTCTAAGCAAGACCTGGGCTGTAAAACAAAAAATGGAAGAAAGAAAGAAATAAAATAAACATGTATGTACGAGGTAGACAATGTTGAGGTGCCTTTTAAAAAGTGCTAGAGTTTACGCCCCTAGATGGATGCAAAGGCTAGGACAAAGCAATATCGAGGTTTAGGAAAACATTTTTAAGGTGAATGACGTACTCTCGTCGTCATCTCGGTGTGAGAACAACAACGAAGCAAATAGTGTAAATGATGACACCCATATAAACATTCTAGTGGGTGTCTGCTACTGAAAAACTAGAAGAGACAACTAAGCCATAAATCGGTAGCTTAAATGATATCATCGACTCAACATAGGAGGGAGATGAATAAATGGAGCCGAGAAAGCTGAAAGCGGAGTATGTGGGATCAGTCATAGAATCCTCCCCTTCAGTCATGGTTAGCGAAAGATATGACAAGTAAATATAAAGAGACTCCGTATGACACTCGATATCTAATGCCCATAAAGGAGAGAAATCAATAAAATCATCAATATCTCAAGGATTAGTCCTTCCTTGGGAGTGTCGTCGAGGAGAGAAGAATCAAAGAACTCAGAAAATTCAGACAAATTAAAAGACTCGGACTTGTCATCCGACAGATCAGATGCACTCCCACAAATTAAAATTGAGTACAAAAAACATGTCTCCCGTACATAATCCTCAGAGAGAAGAGCGAAATCATCAGTCTTTCTCGAGAAAGAGAACGAACGGTTAAACTCAAGCAACGGGTTCTCTCTCAAGGTCAGAGAAAATATGTCCAATGGACCAGAAAGTGCATGCTCAAAAGAAAGATGGCTCATGATCAAAGAGACCATTCTCCTGCCAGAATGAAGAGAGTTGGCATGCATCCAAGGGACTGATGAAAGCTGGAAGAAGGAATCTTTAGACTCCCATCATGACGAAGTACAAAAACACAGAAAAGGGTGGGAGGGAGGGAGAAAAGAAAAGAAAACATAAGAAGAAGAAAATGGTCACTGCTAATGACCCATAGAAGAACGAAACATACTCAACACAAAGCACAAACAAATACCAAGCAAACCGAGGTGAAAATTGGCAAAAAATTGAGTTGGGCGTGGATTTATGATCCACAAACTCTAATTGGATGAAGAGATCGAGTGAAAATGGATGTTGAAGCGGGTCTGGGTAATTTAGAGAAGGAGTTGGGTCGACGACTAGATTTGAATTGAAGAGGGGGGAGAGGAGTTGATCGGATGACCAATGAAATGCAGTGGACCAATATGAGGCACCCTGGAATAAGACAAAATACACTAAACGATAAAATAGTCTACATAAATATAAATAAATTGAAATAAAGTAGAAAATGATTTTAACTTTTAAAGTTGTTAACATAAAAAATGTTTATAATTTAATAAACCTTTTTAGTGATTTTTAATGAATTAAATAAATTTATTTACAAGGTTAAATAATTAAAATACATGTATTTACAGGTATTAAATACATATATACAAGGTATACATATTTTTAATTATTTTTTATAAATATACACATTATTTATTTATTTAAATAATAATTTTAAGGATTGTAAATATATTTTTACTTTATTTTTAATAATTAATTTAATAGAATAAATAAAACAGATGTGTACAATATAGGTTCATTATGCCTATGTAATAAATACAATTATTTATTTTTGGTTATTTTTACTTTTGTTATTTTTATGTATTTTATATAAGTAATATATAATATATACAAAATAATAAAAATACATTTTGTTCAAAGATATAAAGAAATAGATGATTAATTAAATGAATGGTACAATACACACATACACATACAGATACAATAACACTCCAAACAGCCAGCTTTTACGTCTTAACTACAAATTTATAAAACTATCTTCAGTTTAAAGCTTTTTTTAAATAAAATGAAAGTGAGTTTGGTTCATTTTGAATTTGTATGGAGTATATATCGATCTTTCAATTCAGGTTTTACAACTTTTTAGGGTGTTCTTCCTTTTATTCTGTACATGGATTCTTTTGTAAATATTTTTATTATTAAAAATATACTTTATGTACAAGTTTCATGAAGAAAACATTTTTATATGATGTTGAATAAGTGATAAATAAAATAGTACAAGATATGTGCATAACATATGCAATGAATGGTATAATATGAACTTGGATTTTTTAATATTTTTATAAGTTAATGACCCTATCTCACCTACTTTATTCCTTGTCGACCATGTCAATACTTGATCTGATCTCAAGGTTTCGAGTTAGTTTGTATCTATTACATATATACATCCTTCTTTATTTCCTTTCCTTTCCTTTTTTCTTTTATTTTGGTATAAATATATGCTAAATATAAAAAAACTAACAAAACATGGAAGATTGTTAAAATATGAGAATTAGTGTTATTTACATATGTTCTACTAAGGGTTTTAGACTAAAATAAAATAATAAAGATGATGATTTGGTGATCCATCAATTACCACACATAATTATACATGATAAGAATTAGATACATTGAATTTGGAATCAAATGTTCTTTAAATTCTTCAATGCCTCCTTGAGTTCGACTTTGGGACTTGCCCAAGTAAAATAAGCACACATCACACACATAATTCCTATTTAATAAGTTGCTTTCTTTGCAATACTACAACAACTTGACACAATTAACATATGGTAAAAAAGTACTTTTCAAATGGCACCGCTCTTAGCGATCGAACCTGGGTCACCCATGTGACATGCGGGAGTACTTACCGATTAATTTGTAATATTTTGTGGTTTCTGATTAGTTATTTTCTTCTTCATACTACGACAACTCGACACAATTAACACATGGTATGAAAGATTTTTTTTCTAATGGTTCTAGTGTTCGGGAAGTGACACAGCTTTTATGACTTGATGTACCTTGGTGAATTTAATTTTTTTTGTGATATGTATATCATGCATTATTTTTATGTGCATATTATTTTCTTGTTAATGTCTGTTCCAACATAGATTTTTTCTTTTATTCTATTTATATATCACATCTCTCTGCATCGGACAACTATGTGTTTCTTAGCATGACTCGATAACTTGAGCAATTGTTTCAGGAGATGGTGTAACTTAGAAGATATGAAAGCTTGTAATTCTTTGAATCAAGCTCACTATAGAGGAGTTGAGAGGACCGAGAAGATTCACATTTATATTTTAGAGTCTGAGAGAGAGAGAGAGAGCATAGTCACATGGATTTATTTTGGCATTATTAAACTTTTGAATAATTTACAACATGCTCTAGTCGGAGTCTCACGATTGCAGTTTAAAACTTAGACTTTCTCGAGCATGTTTCGACCCCATCCAGGTGGCTAGAGCTAACATTTTCCTTGATTTCTCTTGCATGTTTTCCTTTTTGTTTCTTATGATTTTCCCATTAAGACTACACTAGGGTTGTATGTGCTCATGAAAAATAAGGATACACATTTACGGCTAATAATATGAAGTCACTATATCACCTTCTAGTTAGTTCAAATTAGCATGTTCTTCCCTACTAATAAAAGTTTTTTATTTAGGTACACATTTCCCGTGCAGTCATTTAGAGTATTTTAAATAACTCAAAGTGCTACTGCACACGATGATTGCAAGGAAGCATTATAAGTCTTCTAACCAAGCGTCCATCATCATTTTCTTACTTTCATCGATTTTTTCGAGTCATTCTCCTTGTTTTCTCTCACTTATGATAAATTGGAAATTGATAAAAGTTGATACAGGTCATTGAACTAGTTCGAATCAAGGTATAAACTAATTAAAACCTTGGGACTGCTAATACTATTGATAATATATATAAATCATTGAACTTCACTGTATGGGGGAGAGTATCCCTGGCGTTGTTGGCATGTATGCTTCAGATTGAGCGAGGCACGGTGCATTAATTTAGAGATCAAATCCTTGGACCTCTCTAGAGATGTGGGTATCATGCCCCTATGAATACCCATATCGATGGCACCAGCTCTCCGACCTAAGCAGTGGCTGAAATGTAAGGTTGTAGGAGAGGAAGCTTAGGGTCCAAACATTGGACAATTTTTAAAGCTGGTAGACATGGGAATAGGGATACCTTGAGCAGAATTAAAGACACTAGTCATCATAGGCAACTTACTATATATTTTTATTAACAAATATTATCCAGAAAAATCACCCTTTACATTGAAAATATTTAAGACAGATTTTTATGACTTTCACCATGTTGAGTGTGAATATGGGGATTAACTTGTGTATAGGTTGCATGTGCATATGAATATGCATGCGTTGCACCTTTCCTACATCTCTTGCTTTGAATTCCATGTTCTTGCTCATTTCGAGAATGGAAGAGAAAGTCGAATTTTGCTCGGACTTTGCAAGCCTCACACTGACTGACTCTCCATATGGATTTTTATTGGTTTGGGATGACTCTCTTCCCAATTCATTTCCAATTTCGGATGACTCTCGTATCGAATTAAATAACGCTTATTTCTCTTTCAAATAAGGTCAGACCTAGGCCTAAGATTCCTTCTCATTCGTCGATAAACGACCCTCTCATTGGTGAATCATTATTTTCTCAAAATGAAACTGATACACCTTTTCTCTCTGAAAGTGGGGAGGTTTTGGAAGATGCCACCTAAAAGGTAATAGCTCATAGAGAGGAAAAGGAGAATAACGAAGAGATGTTAAAAAGAATTGTGGCTAGAATGATGCAGTTGGAATAATGATACTATCAATTAGAAGCGTAGAGTTGTTGGGAGCAATGAAAAGAGATATCATGTAGAGACCATGCACAAGGCTTACAAATCAGGATGGAACAAACTCATCATTCGATTTGACTCCTCCAGACTAAACGGACAATTTCTAATTGAAGGTCCATTTCATATCATTGTTGCCGAAATTCCACATCATTGTTGTAGCGGAGCCATTCTCCTTTTTTGATGAAATTCGAGTTGCTATGTGAGAACCTGAAACATCCATAGATCAACCGAGACTACATCCTAGTGCAAGTATTTTACTTTGCCTTGGTTGATAAGGCGACATATTGGTTGATAAACATTAGGAAAGATATTAGCACATGGAGAGTATCGAGGCATACATTTATAAAGAAGTTCTATTTTTTCGGGAGAACCAATCAAATGAGGTCACAAATTTCAAACTTTACTCAACTCTCGCACAAACACAAGGCTTGAGGGATTTTGAATGACAAGCAAGAGAAACACTCATGTCATGGGATATCTAATACAATCCCAATTCAGAACTTCCTTGGAAGTTCAACCCTTGATCTGTAGGGCTTGTTAGTGATACTTGCGGAGGTAGCTATTTGAATCATGATGCTAAAATCATTTGGAGGGTATTCAAGGAGATGGTTGAAAACAACCATACACATGTGTCCTTCCAAGCTTATAAATGTTGAAACATCTCCCTCAAGGAGTCCTTTGAAGTATTTTGATTAATGAATAAAAGATAATCAAGTGACTTCTTAATTCTTGAAGTCACCAAGTTATTTCTTATCGTGCAATTATATTAAGAAGTTAGTAAACAAATAATTGTTTATGTTACTAATGAACTTTGATGTATGCTGCAAGCATTTTATCCTTGAGCTTTATTGGAAAAAGAATGACAAAATTGTCAGGATCATGATAAGAACAAATGACGTGTTTAGACACTACATATACTCTTACCTAAAGATAAAGCGTCATCAAGTACATCGTCCTGTCTTATACTTATCGAGTTAGTTTGTAATAATGTTAGATTTAATGATGTGTTATAAAAGCCTCGTTAGCAACTCACACATACGTGCACACACACACACACACACACACACACACTTTTTTACTATTATACGACTACATAAGTCATATCCATCGATATACACTTGATTGTGCCTATCTTTCTCCGCTTGAGGTGAAGGAATCCAAACCCTCGATGATCAGCAAAGCGGCGGAGTAATCGATTGGTCACCCATTTGATCTTTCTCCCTTTAGAAAATTCTCTAATATCAAATACTACTAAGAATATAAATTAAAAGAAAAACACAGCTGTTTTTGCGTTTTCTATGTAATTTTTTCTTTCATAAAATGTGTGAAAAGTGTTGGGACCCGGATCCGTCTACGGCTCCACACTCTTCCTTCCACCTTTGTCCGTCGGCGGCAGCGGAGGAGAGGTCGCCCGCGGCATTAGGGTTGGGGGATCAGAGAATACAGATACGTCCGGCGGGTGGCCGAGATCGGCTCTCGATTGCCGGAAGCCCTGCCGCCCTCTCCAATTCCTCCCCGCTGCCCACAGCCTTTCGTCCTCCACCAGCCCTAGCGGAAGCCGCCGTGGTTATCCTCCCCAGGCGCCATCTCTCCCACCCTGCAGTCCTCGAATCCCGAGGTTGGTTTATTGGTTGGGTAATTATTATGTTCAATCTTGTCGTTGGGTTCTGGAGTCCTGTTTTAATCGTTAATTTATTTTGGGTGTCAAATTTTGAGTCCCAATTCTGATATCATCCTGCTACGGTTGCCAATGAATTAAATTCACTTTCTTTTATTTTCAGATTCTACATCAGTTTTCTTTAAAGAAATATACTGTTTAACACTTCCAGATTTTGTGTCGTTCATCTATTCGGCTACCGTGCTTCATTTAATTTGCAAAGTTTTCCTGTTAAATCGATTCACTTATTTCTCTTTTAATTCTTAAATGGATCATGGGAGTTGGTCAGTGCGACATTTACTTGTTAATTTATTCTCGGTCACAGTCTTGTTTCTCCTTGTTTCCTGTAAAGATTGCAACAGGCATTTCTACGAGTAAAATGCATGATACTACTATTTGTGCCTTTATAGGGATTGTGATATGACAGTGACAATGCCTCTGTGGTTGCATATTCATACCCTTTAAATGGAATGTTACGGTAGTGCATTCTATTCATGTGTTCACACATTTATTTAGGTTAATCTGGTGTGTTTATGCATCATATGTCTACCCGTGCAAACTTAAAAAAACCATGTTTTCAGTGAAAAACTCTGCTTCTGACAAGTTAGATTCAACAAAGCCAGTCATACATGTTCTGAATATGTTGCTTTTTTTCCTATGTTATGTTTGCAGTGGTTGATTTTTTTTGCTGCTTTGCAAAAGAACGTGAGCTATGAGGCTTCAAGTATTAAAGAATTTTGATGCCTTTCCTCGTGCTGAAGAACACTTACTACAGAAAACTAAATCTGGAGCTATTGGTATGATTTTCAGTCCTGGTTCTTCTCAATTATTTAAGATTCTAAGATGCACGCATTTTCGTGGTATATTTTGTAAAATAAGTTCCATACTTCTGAGCTTCCATGTTTGTGGCAGTTTCCGTCATTGGTCTAGCTATAATGGCCACCCTCTTCATGCATGAATTGAAATATTACCTTACAACCTACACTGTTCATCAGGTTGGC
Source organism: Ottelia alismoides (assembly GCA_037367405.1). Taxonomy (NCBI): domain Eukaryota; kingdom Viridiplantae; phylum Streptophyta; class Magnoliopsida; order Alismatales; family Hydrocharitaceae; genus Ottelia; species Ottelia alismoides. The sequence goes on along the minus strand of JAZKJV010000189.1, from coordinate 1,438,341 downwards.
ACTGCTCTCCCTGCTTTTGACCTTTTATTTGTCACGGCTTGTTTCTTATATAATGCATGTATGTGTACAATGTAAGTAGGCACTATTCTGGATGCACGTCCTTTATTCCTCTAGAAAAAAGGTTGTTTCTTTTAACATCTATAACATGTGTGAAAGACGCCACAAAAAGTGTCCAAAAGATGAATACCGTCTTAAATTGTATCAAGGATAAACTTTTATTTGGCAGAGTGGATTGTATGGTTCTTGATGTCTATTGTTTCTCACAACATCTTTTAAGCCAGAGTATGAACATATCACTTGTAGAAAACTATCATTAACAATGGTCTTAATGTCTTAATTAGGTTAATCGAATAATGTCAAAGAGGGATTTTCTTAAAAAATGGAGGGGATTATTTGTCATAACATGAATGAAACGTCACGGATCTGGAAGTCATATGGAACATTTTTATATCTATGTAGGTGGTGCGTGGCTGCTAGCCTTAGCACAAACCATTTACATTTTTAGTGAACAATGTTTGGGACATTTAACACGATCTTCAACCAATCAAACAATGGAGTTAATGGATTTACACGGAAGACCCTTCAAAAATTTGGAAAACCTTTACTAACAACTGCAAAGCCCTTTGCCACATCAAGTGGGGTCGACTACATTGATTATTTGCCTTCATTCAGATCTATCTTAGGTCAATCTTTGACTTCGATCCAAAAAACTAAGATCCCTTCGTATAATATCATTCCAACACTTGTTAGACCGTCCTCACCCTCTATTAGCTGGATCAACATCTCAAAACTCCTTGATCAGGTGACCTCCTTTGCAAATGGCCAAACCACCTTAAGTGGTTTTCTCGCATTTTATCCTCAATCGGAGCTACACTAACTTTCCTTCTGATTGCATCGTTCCGAATTCGATCTTTACGTGTGTGTCCACACATTCACCTTAGCATTTTCATTTCTGCTACTGCCATTCTCTATACATGTCTATGGTTCACTGGCCAACATTCAGATCCATAGAGCATAGCAGGTCTCACAGATACTTTGTAAAACCTTCATTTGATTGTCAAATGAATTTCTATCACATAAAACAGTAGAGCGTCCTCTCCACTTTAGCCAACCTGCATTTATTCTATTAGTAACATCTCCATCAATTTCTCCATCATGTTACAGAATAGATCCAAGTATCTAAAAGAATCTCTCCTGAATCATATCATCACCAATCTTCACATCGATTCCTTCACCATTATGTCCATCAAAAGTACACTCTATATATTCAGTCTCAACACTTCTTTTACGAAATCTTTTAGTCTCCACTGCATGTCTTTAGATCTCAAGCTTCTCATTTACTCTATCTCTAGTCTCGTCATTCCACACAATATCATCAATGAATAATACATCAAGGTATCTCATCCTGAATGTGACTTGTCAACTCTTCCATAATCAAAGTAAAAAGGAATGGACTCGAAGCTAAACCTTGATGCAGACCAATGTTGATGTCAAATTAATCAGTCTCTCCAGACTAGATCCTTGCACAAGATGAAGCCCTGTCATAGGTGTCCTTTACGAGGTTAATGTATAGGAAATGCACTTGTTTCTTTATCAAAACTCTTCACAATATCTCCTCCGGGAAAGAATCATAAGCCTTCTCCAAATTAATAAAAATCATATGGGGGTTTATCCTTTTAGTTCTATAAATCTTCATCATTCTCCTCAACAAGTGGATGGCTTGCATAGTTGAGCGGCTTGTCGTGAATCTGAATTGGTTTTCTTTTTCTTTGGAAACTTGCCTCATCCTTATTTTGATCGTACGTTCCCAGAATGGTGTCGAAAACAAGAGAGAGTGATTTCTTTGATGAATTTCGTATGAGGGGATATCCATCCTCGTTCTCCAATATGCTGATGAGGCTGCAAGGGGATGAACATAGTGCTCGAGTTATTTGGGCTTGTCTCGAGCTTTAAGATTAACTGTGCCGAGTATACTTTTGTTTCTTTTGGGCTGGATGAGGAGGAGGTGACACTTTGTATGGCTACTTTTCAGATGCAGAGGGGAGCCCTACCTATCCTTTATATGGGTTTGCCACTAGTGGGAGACAAGCTTCGATAGTCTGATTGGATACCAATTATTGAGAGGTTATAGAAGAAGCCAACAAGTTGGTGTGCAATTGTCTTTCGAAAGGAGGTTAGTTGGTGCTTTTGAAGATGGTTCTTTCGACTATCCCAGTGTTTTTCTTGTCTACACGCTTGTTGCCTGCTGGGGTGAAGGGGATGTCGGTGGGGCTTGTGAAACATTTCTTCTGAGCTTCCTCTGGGGAGTCTTTGGAGTTACATTAGATTGGGTGGAAGACTTTGGTGCTGAAAAAGGATGATGACTACTTGGTAATTCAAAGCCCAGAGGTGGTGAATTATGCTTTGTTGTCGAAGTGGGTGACCCGGATCTGGGTAGAAGGATCGGATTTGCTGTGTAGGACTTTGTGGTCGATCTCTGGGCGTCTCTTAACCCCTTTTCACATATAGCTTATGTGCTTTTGCCTTCCAATTTCTGGAAGGGGATATTCTCCGTGCTTCCTAATGTGATGCAACTAATGTGGCTCGTTGTTGATGACGATTACAGATTTTGTTTTTGGTCTGACGATTGGATTGGAAGAGATGCTTTTTGTGTACTTCAACCTAGAGGTTTCGCCCTTTCAGCTGATGCATGTTGTTTTGCGAGATATTGCCGGGAGGGTGGTAGCTTACTCCCTCTTTTTCACTCCGCCCTTGTCAGATCAACGCATTTTGGAGCTTTTACAGCTTCTGCAAACTATGCCAAGTCGCGTTGGATTGTTTGACTTTGCTGATCATTGGTCCTGGTCCGAGGGGCATTTCACAATGCAAATTGCATATATGGCTTTCTCCTCATTAAAGGTTTTTGATCTGATAGTGGCGTCCGAACGATTTGTTGACATTTGGAGATGGAAGGTTATGTTGTGTGCCTGGATTTTTTTTGGTTATCTAGAAAAATCCGTTTGATTACGGGTGAGAGAAGATCGATCTTTTTTTTTGAGTGAAAATTGGGCGATCCCCCATCGTGGGACCTCTTGTTGAATTATATAATAAGGTTTTGTTCACATCATCGCGTAGACCAGAAATTATAAAGCACGGTACAATGAGTGACTATATTTTCGATATAAAATCTCTGGCTGTTGAATATCACTTCATTTCGTCTGATCCAGATGGCCCATAGCATTGCGAACGACCGCGAGCAATCGTCTATGGAACCACTGCCCACTCGCCTCATAGAAGCCCAAAACGACGAGAAGCTATCCGTCTTGAGCCACGTTCTCCCCACCTCTCTCCAAACCTGGGTCGAAATCTGGCACCTAAAGAATAGGTGCTCTGAGTCTTCCTCTGCCTCCTCACATCTGTCACAACGAGTGTCCGCGTGGCCCAGCAGCCTCCCCATGCGTACATTGTCTAACAATCGACCCCTTCTCAAATACCAAAGGGATATCATAACTCTGTTTGGGATTTTTGCTACCCAGATAATATTGACGTCATCCCTCGTCTCCTTCTCCTGCTCTAGCTCTCACCTGTTGAGTTCCTCGTAGGCTCTCTTCACCGTGAATTTCCCGCCTTGCCATTCAAAGTGGTCTCTGCACGTGGATAGAAAGGACGTCTGGGGTAGCTTCATCTGCAACCTCAAGTATTCCTTCATGCGTTGCTCAAAAAGGCCAGATAGGAAAATCGACGCCCATATATTGGATTCTGCCACTTGAGCCAGGGTATCCTCCTTCGCGGACACGAGAGCAAACAATCGAGGAAAGCGGTCCTCGAGCTTGTCTCCCCAGTCCATTCGTCTCGCCAGAATCTAAACACAATACCATCCCCAACCTTAGGCCGAATCCTAGTCCCCGGCTGAGGCAGGACCCCCCTAATACCAGCCGAAAGAGGGGATTCAAATCGGGCTCTACCCCCCGCGAACAGGCCCGAGACTCGATAAGCGAGGTTGACGACCCCCAAATTCTGATTACCCACTTCGCCAGGAGCGCCTTGTTCATACACTCCACGTCTCGAATGCCCAATCCTCCGTCATTGCGGCTCCTTATCACATAACCCAACTCACTAGGTGCATCTCGAGACCCTGTTGCTTCCTGTCCGATCAGAAGAACATCCTCATCAGGGATTCAATTTTCCTTCTAACCCCCACCGGTAACAGTCTGGTGGAGAAGAAGAAGATAGGTATAGTAGAGAGCACATGCTTCAATAAAACCAGCTTACCACCTTTGGACAAGGTAATCGCTTTCCAGCCCGCTAGTCTATGTTCCATCCTCATTATAACGTCATCCCAGTCAGATTTCGTCAGCTTCTCCACCACCAGAGGTAACCTCAAGTATAGAATCGGGAGGTTCCTAAAGGGGCAATCCGTAGCTGTTGCCACACTATTTCGCTCCGCCTCATTCATCCCAAAAGTTATCACCACAGACTTGCTCTTATTAATCTCTAATCCCGTCAGGTTACCAAATATCTCAACCAACTGTGCCGGTTGCATTTTGCTCCTCTGTGCCCCTGAGAAAGATGACAATGTCATCCGCATACTGTAGGATAGGGATGGAGATATCTTCCCTACGATAACCTTCACACCATTCTGCATCAACCGCTTGTCTGAAAAGGACTCCCCCAGTGCGTCTGCAATCAGGACGAACAACGGGGCTAGCGGACACCCCTGCCTAACCCCCCTCTGTGGCTGAAAGAACCCCCCCTCTAGCTTCTTGTCCACAAGAATCGAATAAGAGGATGTAGTGGCACATCTCTTCATCAAATCCACCCACAATTCCGGGAAGCCCCTCCTGCGCAATAGACCTAGAGGAACCTCCAGTCGACTCTATCGTATGCCTTCACATAGTCCATCTCCTACAACACGCCCCTCGCCCCTGCCCTTTTTCAATCCAGGCAAATCTTGAATGCCATCACAAGCCTGTCTACCATCTGTCTCCCTGGAATAAATGCTGATTGTTCCTCTAGCACCACAGACCCCTAGACACACCTTAGTCTGTTAGCAAGGAGCTTGGACACTATGAGGTAGATAGCGTAAGAGAGGACAATGGTAAGAGAGGACAATGGGCCTATAGTCCTCAATACACATGGGGGTGTCCTTTTTTGACAACATGAATAGCATCGCCAGATTAATCTTTTCAAAGCCCCCGCTGCCCTCCCTGAACTTGTCGAGCACCTCTATAAGCTCTGTCTTCATAAGATCCCAGAATTCACGGTAGAAAAGCACCGGGAAACCATCCGAGCCCAGCGCCCCGTCCGCATTCAAGCTCCAAACAACCCGATTCACCTCCTCCTTCGAGAAAGGAGCAATCAAGCTCCCCGCCTGTGCTTCCGAGAGAGTCTCCACTCCTCTCCCTGACCACCCCTAGCCACTCCCCCTTCTCTTCCGCGTAGCTGCCCCAAAGTAATCCTTCAAGGCTCTGCCTATTGCAGCTCCCCTTGTTATTCGGACCCCCCACCTCCACCTCATGCAAGACATTTCTTCGTCTTCGACTCGAGGTCATGGAGTGAAAAAACCCCGTATTGGCATCTCCCTCCTTGAGCCACCGCTGCCTCGACTTCTGATGCCATTCCACCTCTTCTTTTCTATCTTCTAAAAGCAAGTCTTCCAAAGCCTGGTGCCTCGCTGCATTCTCGTCCTGAGTAAGCCCCCTGCCATCATCCACAGAGTCCAACTTGGTGACCTTAGCTTACAACTCCACCCTCTTAGCCCTTCTCCTCGCCTTGACTTCCCTCCCATACGAGGAAAGAAAAGATCTCAAGTCCTGAAGCTTCGCGGCCAATCTAGCCACCGCAGTGCCTTCCGAAGCGTCCCTCCACTGCTCCGCGACCAGCTCCTTGAAACCTTCCTCAGGCAATTAGCTTCTCTCAAACTGAAAGAAGAATCGTCTCCTTCCGTCCTCTCCGGACGACTAAAGGATCGGAGTGTGATCCGAGTAAGCCCGCGGGAGGGTCCAAGCCCGCGAGAGAGGGAACTTATCATATGTCGATAGAGATAGAAGGAATCTATCCAACCTGGATTGGGCCCTCGCATTCCGCCAAGTGTACTTGTATCCAGCAACATTAATGATAGATAGCCCCATGCTGTGAGAAGCCCGTCAAAAATCCTCCGAGCCCGGGTTTCTGCCACCCACGGGGTTGGTCTTCCGACAGTAGGGTAACGTTGAGATCACCACCAATGAGCCATACTCCGTTCGAACTCTTAGTGCCAACCAGCTTAAGCTTCGTTGCTAAGGACTCCCCTCCGCCGCCAGTCGGTCCGTGGACGTTCGTGATCCGCACGCACTCCCCATTGTCGTGCCGCCTAAGCAGCACGAATAAGCAGAGTTGCAACGTGGATTCCTCCAGAAGGTCGAACGAGTCCTTCTTCCAGCCAGTCATCATCCCATCCGACACCCCCTAGCCGCCTTCAACACCGAAGCAAATTGGCTACCCCCTTCCAGATCCCTCGAAGTCGCGTCCCTCCCCGCCGCGAGATTGGTTTCTTGAAGAAGGAAAATGTCAGCTCCAGCCTCCAGGATGAGGTTCATCACCGCCATATGCTTTTCTGGCTGACCCAACCCCCTAACGTTCTAGGTGAGGATCTTCATCGGCATGAACCACTCTGTGACATCCTCGACGGAACCAGGCCCAGGCGCTCCGCCACTGCCCTGTCTAGGATTAGAAGCCGATTTGAAGAGGCCTGTAACACACCCCCAACCGCCAACTTACACCTGCCGGCTTCCTCTTTTTGCTCATACGGCCCCCCCGTTAGCCTCATTCTCCTCTTCCGCCTGTTGCTAGCTCGCCTAGCATAACGAGCCCCGAATCTACTCGCGTCCCCCTCCTCATCCTTTCTCACTACTTAGCTCCCCGAGGAGCTGCAGAGATCAAGGCCTCTTTGGACTCAACGATTGACAACGAGGCTCCTTCTATCGCCTTTGAGCTGTCCCCTTGTATCACCATCCGCGTTGACTGCAGACTCCGGCTCCCATCCGAGCCGACCTCCAAGGCCGGTTCCATTGAGGCCGGTTCCTCCGCCCCCATCAGCAACCGACCCCCAGCATTCGGTTTGACCGCTTCGGGCTGCTTTCCCAAAATCCCCAGGATCACCTCTCCTTCCGCCTGACCTGCCAGGGCTGCGCTACCGCCTTCCTCCTACAAGTGACCTGCGGGAGTATCCTTGGAGTTGAGCTTCTCTCTGCCCTGCTTGGTCATTTGACCCGGCGATCGCCTCCGTGACCCCCCATCCCTTCTTGGTAGGGAGGAATTTGAGTCCGCTCCACCTCAACAGCCTAGGCTTTACAGATTGAGATCCGCTTCGCCACGCAGGTCATGTTGAGGCTTCTATCGGCTATACCCCATGGCTCCACTATTCGGATCGGGTCTGGAATAGGATTATCCGCCAGTCCTAACGACCGAGGAAAAGAGAATCTAGAATCGAAGATGGCCTCACCCTTCGTCGACTCCGGGGATTTGCAACGACCCAACTCCTGGAAGGTCCCGAAGCGGATCCCCCTGGAATACCGAGGGATCGCCCCATTCTCCAGCGCCTCTTTGACTTCCGCCTCTTCCACTCCGCTCCCGAGGCGGCATGCACAGATCGAGGAGCCTCCCTCTCTTCCTCTGACGCTTCAGCTTCCGTCGGAGGGGTCGCCTCTGGCTTCGGCTTGATCCCCAAAGGCATTTCCCCTTCACAACCTGCCTCACACCTGCCATACCGAGATGCCCTCTCGCCTTCGCTGCATGGCCACTCCCCAAACTTCGCCTTGTTTTCCCTGATCCAAAGCATCCAAGTGAACGTGCACCAGCTTCCCTCTAAATCTGAGCTTCCGCCAGTCCAGCATCTCTTCAGGGAGATCCCGCACCAGGAGGATCGGGTCCAGCAGTTCGCCCGTAAGGCTTCCTGAGGACTCTACCGCCGCCACCTCCACCAAACCTTCGAGCATATCTCGGAAGTCCTCAAAGTTTCACGTGCCTACGGGCACACCCGAGAGACGGATGCGGCCCCCCTACCTTGGCCGCCTCATCCCATCCGATAACCGCGACCTACACCACCTCAGAAGCGTCCAACCTTCTCTCGACCAACGGATCAACTCCCTGGACTCCATCTTCGCAAGTCCTCATGCCATCACCCGCCATGGCGACAACTGCACGACATCCCCTTTGAATTGCGCCACAGAGACCAGTTCGACATCTGATGAACCATGAAAGAGGGCTTCTCCCAAGCTTCCACCTTCACCCACTAGCACTCCGGAGCCCCTCTCCCGAAAGCAGGCCTCCTGATTCAGTGGACAATTACGTGACCTGTGTGACTGGCGGTGACATCTGAAGCAGCAAATCTGCTCCCGGCACTGATGAGCCCAATGTGACGAGGCACCGCACCTGAAACGCCCCTTTCCGAAAGTGTTGGAGAATGCATGTTGAGCTATCCCAAGAACCTTACGACGCCTACCCCTTCTCCCCCTGACCACCGTCCAGCCTCCGTCCAACTCCCCTGAAGCCCCCTCCTGGTGCACATGAGCCTCAGACACCTCCTTCGAGACCCTGTTGGCCTCCCTAGTTCCAGGCAGCTGCACCAAAACCCCGCTCCCGCACTGATCTCCCGCCGGAGTCCCTCTCGATTCCCGGGCTCTGCACACTACGGTGGCCCGACACCCTCTCGCCTCCTCCACTTCTCACGCATCTTCCAAGAGCGAACTTCTTTCCTTATAGTGATGTCATGCGAGCATTGCTTGGTGGTAGAGGAGTGTTTTTTTGAAATCAAAGAGAGGGAAACACATGATGGTGCCTACCCTAAATATATTAAAAAGCTTTAAAGAAGAACACCCCAAAGAAGGGGGAACATACTATACTTTTACATGCTAAGGAAGAAGAGAGTGTTAAACACTTGTTTTTTTTGGATGTGCTGTTTCAAAGAGGGTGTGGGTAGCGATGGAGCCTATACATCTGACTAGGTTGATTTATGCATCTGCTAGGACACCTTAGGCCATGGGAGTAGTCCGACCAAGATCGGGGTGACAGCTATTCTATGGTCTTTGTGGCTTGCACGGAATGAATCCATATTCAAAGATGTGCATATGCATATGGAGAATGTGATCGAGCATGCAAAAACCTTGAAGACTTTTTGGTTAGTGTAATTATTTTTACTATGAATTTATAGAAGTTTAAGCGTAGGCGTCTTCTTGATGCCGTACCCTATTTCTTGTTAAAAAAATTCCTCCTATGCATTTGTCTGACACCGGGTTCGCTAGAGACATGTAAACTTCATGTATGCCTTTAATTAATGACTACAAGATGCTGATTTTGAAGATGTTTTGACTATTGTTAACCTTTACCTTGCTAAAAATCCTAGAGTTATACTTCCAACACCCTCAAGCCATCTTAAAGCAACTAATATCATTCAAATTAGAAAAAGGACGAAGGATGATGGCCTTCACTAGAATCCTATACTAAAGGTGTATGATGAGATGTAGAACGTGCAACCCCTTACATGGTCGAGCTAATAAAAATCCAACATATCCATGGTCGTGAAGAAGCGATCAACATGACTTGGAGGAATAATTCCACAACACAAATCAAGCATTAGAGGAATCCAAAGCTTCCTAATCGAGGATCTTCGTTCATAGATTGTAGTTATTGGACTTATGATCCCTAGATCCATTATTGATTTGTATAATGTACATTATAGATTTATAGTCAGATGTCCAGGCTTGGATTGAATTACAGGAAACAAGGCTCAGGCAAGCTGTATGCATATGCATTCGGACTGGTTACCGAATACTGGTTAAGCGGTATACAGGGGCATATGCAGGGTATATGCGGTTCTAAGCGGTTTTCTAATTTTTAATTTAAAAATAAAAAAATATTTATGAATAACATTACCACTGAAGTTATGTATCTAAGTGGAGTTAAAGAAGACCTAAGAAAAGCGGTTCATGTTAGATGGGTGTGCATATATACTTTTAATTGCCTCATATTTAATCACACAAAACATTTACCATAGAAAATTTACATTATATGATTCGTAATAACAAAACTTCAATATACATACATGCACTACATGAGCAAAACCTCAATCGGTATATATAAAAAATATTCGACGATACATTGCATATACTCGTGAAAATAATACATGAGAAAAATATAAAACATTGCATATACATAACGGTATAATGCATTGCAATTGTATAGAAATGCATGTCATATTCTAACAATTGAATGAAGAGACAGAGTTACAGAATTAAGGACCTGAATGAGAAGATTGAAAAGTTGGAGCTGTTGGAGCAGTGGGCATATGCGGGATATGCGGGGCATATGCGGGCCGCATATGCGGGGAGGGCGCATAATGCACTGATTCAAGTGATCGTTGCGGTATGCACGCCGTACGGGCATATGTGGCCGCATATGCGGCGGCCCGTGCGGCCGATTCAGTGAACACTGACAGGAAATCTACCCTCGTGCCTTTTGGGCTAACTGAGATGGTTGTGAGAGATTGTGCTGAGGCCCTTGGTGTGAATTGTGGTTCTTTGCCTATTAGCTATCTGGGGATCCCTCTTCTGTTGGGGAGAATCAAGATTACGGATTGGCTTCCACTTGTGGAGAAGATGGAACGGAAGGTTGCTGTCTGGAAGGCAACCGTCTTATCGCGTGGGAGAAGACTTGTACTGCTCCAAGTGGTCCTCTCTTCTATTCCGATTTTCTTCATGTCTAATTGTCTATTTCCATCTGGTATCAAGACCAGACTTGAGAAGTTGATGCGCAGATTTCTGTGGGGGCAAGTCAGGCCAGAATTCGAAGGGGATCCATCTGGTGGACTGGGCAATTATTTGCTTTTTGAAAGATGTTGGGGCCTTGTTGTGATGAGCTTGGAGAATATGAATAGGTTGCTGATTTTGAAGTGGGTGAGTCGGTTTTTGGGCAGAGATGAGAATATTTGTTGTCATCTCCTTTGTAGGATCAATCAGATTGAAGATCGTTCCACCTGTATGCATCATCTTCAGAGATGCTCTTCTGCCTTCTATAAAAGCATTTATTTGGTCTTGCCTTATTTCCATGGCCTGTTCCGGACCGAGCTTGGGAACGATCAATCTTTTTCCTTCTGGAAGGATGAGTGATATGGTGAGGGTGCGCTGGTCGTTCGCTTTCCTCGCCTTTTGCCTTGTCTATCGATCGAGATGTGCGGGTTTCGAAGTGCTGGTCTGATGGGATGCTTTTTTTGTCGACTTCTCGGACCAATGACTTGAGGATTTCTTGCTTTTACTTGACTTCCTCCGCGTCTGTAGTTGACCTTCTTTGGGCATTGATCACTGGGTGTGGCTGGACAATTGTTTTACTGTTAGGAGGGCTTTTCGGACAATCTCTAGGCCCCCTCCAAGATCGGACTCTCCGGTTCATGATTGCAATTTGATATGGGAGCTGTGCATTCCCAACAGAATTGGCTTCTTTCTGTGGCTGTTGAGACACAAACATATCATTACTCGAGACATATGTGCAAGGCTTTTCCCTGATATTTCCAATCGGTGCCTTCTTTGTCAGTCTTATATTGGGACCGTGGATCATCTCTTCTTTCGATGTCAGAAGACTTGCAGCTATTTGCGGTGATAGCAACCTGAGTTGGGTGAGTACATTGGACCTTGAATGTTTATGGGAATCATTATATTTTGGCAGGAACGAAGCTTGTTCTGACGTCCTCCGCCCGCTGGTTCTCTTATGGTTTGTCTGAGTGGGCAGAAATGCATCTTTGTTTTTCAATGAACGGTTTTATTGTGAAAATATAATTGTCTACTCTAGACATCTGATAGAGTCATGACACTGTAAGTTTTCTGTAACATCTCCGACTTTTAATACAATGGGGTGGACACCATAGCGTGTTTCCCCCTTTTTTGGCATAAAAAAAGATCCTAGAACCAACATCATTTCGCCGGTCTCCCATGATCAGAGTAACTCTAACATTGTTACCTACACTAACAGGTGAAGAGCACGATCCAGCTTTCCGAAGGTCACCCCAGAGCTCCCCCCTTCTCTGAACAACTATAGGACCATACATCTTAACCTCGTATAGAGAGTGTAACCACAAGAAGTTGATCAACCATATTCCATCTTAACATCGTATAAAGAGTGTTGCGAGTAACCATTTCATTCTCCATGCGAAAAGTATCACCATTCCACCCAATCAACATTCCTCAAGAGCTCCCAATGTTGTCGATCATCCTATATTCATACCACTTCGTACTATAGATAAACTTTACAATTTGTTATCCCAACCTCTTAATTTTGTCTCATGTAAGATCACCACGCTGGTCATCCAAGAACCCAAAAGCCCTTTTTTTGCGACTCCTATAGATCGTTGACATTCTATATAACGGTCGTAAGAGTTTTATGAGTGCATCGCCTGGAGGTTTGCATACCACTGGGATATGGTTGTAGGCGACGTATCAACGACATATCTCTTTAGAGGATCTCGCTGGAGGAGATGGATGATCCGTCATCATAATATGGGATTTTGGTTGCACCGTAAATCACATATGGTGGTGCAACAACCATGGGTTCTTCTTCTGCCACCTCATGAAGGGGATTTGCTACTGCATTGAACACCTCGTATCTAGGGTTTTTGAGTCTATGGAAGGTCGATTTTGCCAAGGCGTACGACACTCCAGATTGGAAATTCCTTTGGAGTACCTTCTCAAAAAAAGAATTCCCGGATGTTTGGATTTCTTGGATGAAGCGGTGTGTCACCTCGACGTCCCTTTCTGTTTTGATCAATGGTCGCCCTGAAGGGGGCTTCTTTTAGCCTCAAAGGGGGGTGAGACAGGGTTGCCCTATTGCGCCTCTACTTTTCGTTTTGGCTGCTGACGTTCTTGCTTGTATGATTGACCGCGCCCAACGCTCTGGCATGTTTGTGTGATACAAATGCGGGGATTTGGTTATCCTCCTGCTGCAGTATGCTGATGACACAATCCTTTTTGTTGAGGGAGGTGTCCCGGAAGTCGAGGCGATGGTCCTTATGCTTGAGATCTTTGGTGAGCTCTCGGGTTTGGGATTGAATCTTGGGAAGTCTATCTTCGTCACTTTTGGCATGTCTGATGACGAGGCCAGTACCTGCAGCCTTGCTTTGTCTATGGAATGTGGCAAGTTGCCCTTTATGTACCTTGGCTTACTGATATCTTCGGGTAGGGCTAGACTGTCGGATTGGTTTCCGGTCATGGAAAAGATGGAAAGAAAGCTGTCCGGATGGAAGGCGTCCCTTCTGTCGCGGGACGGCCGACTGGTTCTTGTGAAGGTAGTTTTGTGCAGCATTCCGATGCTCTTCTTCTCCTCCCACATCTTGTCGGTGGGCATCAAAGTCGTTTGGAGCGGCTTATGCGGAGGTTTCTGTGGAGCGACAATGGTCCGGAAAAGAAAGGTGTGCACTTGGTGAATTGGGAGAATGTCACGTTGCCAAAGTCTTGTGGCGGGCTTGGGGTTAGGCGATTGGAGGCATTCAATGAAGCTCTTTTGCTGAAATGGGTGGGCCGAGTATGGGGTACGGATGAGAGTTTGTGCTGCAAGGTGGTTCGAAACATATGTGGCGTGTCTATGGCAGCGCCTGCGCTCTGAAGTAGGAGGACGCACCTGCCCTCCTTTTGGCAGGGGATTGTGAAGATTCTTCCACGTTTTGGCGAGATGTTCAAGCCGATGATGGGAGATGGAACTTCTTTTCGCTTTTGGCAGGATGATTGGACGTGTGGTGGTTTGCTTGCTGCACATTTCCCTAGACTTGTTACTCTGGCTTCCAACGCCAATGTCTTCCTGACTGAAGTTTGGGTGAATGGTAACTGGATGCCGTCGTTTCGGGCACCTTTCTCGGATCAACGCCTGGAGGAGTTTCTTCGCCTGTTGGATTCGTTAGGTCAGGCCGACCGGCCCTCTTCGGGCCCTGACCATTGGATTTGGAAGGATGGTCGCCGTTCGAAAGGCTTATGGGACGATCTCTGGGCCGCTGCCTGCGCTTTCTGATGAGGTTATTAGGGATTGCAACTTTGTTTGGTCGCCGCAGCTTCCGAAAAGGATTGGCTTCTTCCTGTGGCTCTTTCGGAGGAAGCGGTTAATGATGAGAGACCACTGTGCTAGGATTTTCTCATCGATGTCGGACTGCTGCCCCTTTTGCGGCATTGCAGTCGAGTCTTTGGACCATCTTTTCTTCCTTTGCACTGTTTCATCGCCTATCTGGGACGCCGTGGGCTTGAGTTGGATGTGTGCCCTTTCATTTGCGAGCTTCTGGTAGTCTATGCGTGGTGCGGGGTCTAGGCCGAGGAGGGAGCTCGTGACTCTCGTAGTTGTTGTTTGGGCGGTTTGGTTGGCCCGGAACGATGTCCTCTTCTCGGGTCAGTGCTTTTACATTGAAATTGTCTCTATCCACTATACGTATCTGGTGGACTCCTGGGTGTTGTAAGATGTAGCTGCTTTTGTAATTTTTTCTTGTTAATTAATATATTTGGGATGGGCACCTATGCGTGATACCCCCCTTCTTTGAGACTTAAAAAAAAACATCGCTCGGTTGCGATGATACCAAATGGAAGGGGACAATGGTGATTCAAGAATATAAATCAAGCATGTATAGTTGGGGGGGGGGGTTAAGGTCAACTTGTACCCCAACTATTAGACACTAGTGAAAGGAGTGTCATTGTTGGTGGCGATGGAAGTGTGACGAGGAAGTTTATCACATGATAGGGATTAAGGCATGATAATGGTTGTTGGGTAAGAAGATATGAGAAAATGGAACATAAATTAGTGATGATTGTTCAATGGAGATGGTGTTTTGTGGCGGTGATGAATGGATGTTTGTGTGGAAGTGATGTAAACGGCAATATTCAAAGACTAATTCGAGAAACCTTCACTCATCATATGAAAGGCAGGCAGGCATGATTGGTATGGATCATCATATTGTGGAAACGAGATGAGTGTTAGCTCTATACCAATTAATTCGGTCTGATTTTCATTGCGGTGAATCCCAAAGCGGGATGTCACCCTTTTCGTTTACTCTAAAAAAATTGGTCTGGATTTTTTGGAGGAATATATTTGATGTGGAGGGGAAGAAATGTGACTGAAGAAAGAAGAAAACACCTAAATCGTGCATGAATTTGAGAAGGAATGCATGGAAAAAGTCTGGGGTGATGAAGAGAAGAGCATGCCAAGCCGCATGAGAAGAAAGAAATGGAGGGCCGGCAATGTGGTTTAGAAGAAGAGATGAAACCAATGGTATTGAAGCCAATGACTAATAAAAGACACACAATATTCATTTATTTTTTCTAGCAACCTTGCTAGAGGAGTTATTTTTTTGAAAAGGCACCCAAAATGGTGCCAGCCCAAATATATAATGAAACAGGAATGGTAAAAGTTACGAAAGCCAAGTCTCGAGGAGAGATCTAACCAAAAAGTTACATGTTCAACATAAAACCGTTCCTCTCTGAAATAACCCCATTGCGGGATAACCATACGGACATAAAGTTGCGAGCGGTTTTTATAGCTCTACTGCAGACCTGAACTGGTTCGTATCGTAATGAGACTTTCCCAAATATTAAAATGGGAGGTGATATTAATCCAGACAATATCAACTGATACCCAGACCCTGTTTGTGCAAGCACATGTATAGAGAAGATGATGGAGATCTTCAGGTGACACACCACAAAGATCACATGTAGGATCCTCAGTTGGCCGAAAAACAACCCTACTTTGTTTAATGTCCTCTTCAATCTCTGAATCCACGGAAAAATTTTACCTTCATGTGTATTTGAAGAGCCCATATAAATTTTCAGCCTTGCTCCTTTGCTTTTCTGGGATGGTTGCTTTGAGAATCCATTAGCGCACGTAGGCATTCTTAACATTGAAAAATAACTTCTCGAATCTGTTAGCGCTTGATAGCTCGAGGATGGTTGCTCCGAGTATCCAGTAGCGCATGTTATCTCACGGTAGCGCACGTTAGTACATTGTAGGTCCGGGATGGTTGCTCCGAGAATCCATTAGCACACAGTAGAGCATAGTAGCGCACTGTATCTCTGAGAATCTGTTTGCACATGGTAGCTCCGAGATGGTTGTGTTGAGAATATGTTGTTAAAGGAGTTATTTGAGGTAGTTATGTGATGGATAGTTTCTTTGGGGAGAACGAGGGTGTAGTCCTACGATTGGAACCCCCCACAATTTTATTAAACTAGTTTCAGAATACATAAAGATAAATTACAATTAGGAATTGCATGCTATGCCACAATGACATCAGTGCCATGTAGTGCCCCAAAACCCTCTCCAAAAGGACACCCTCGAAAGATTTTCTCATTTCTGGCACACCAAATGGCCTAAAGTAGGGCAAAAGGACGAACCACATCCTCCTGAGAACTTCCACAGGCTGCTTTAACTGACCTCCAGTATGACGTTATCCACGGAGTGAAGTTAGGGCACAATCGTCTTCTCCCATAGCTGAGGTCCAACAGTAAAAAAAAGATGTTCGGAATCCTCCTGCTCAAGGCCACATCTATCACATTGGATCTCCCTGTTACCTAGCAGCCTTACCCTACATGCTTTTGAAATCAGCCACCCACGTCTCGCCAACCACTTGAAAACCTTAATCCACATAGGAGCCCTGCCAGCCAAATAATTATGTAGTCCCAAGCGGACTCCTCCTGAACAACCCCATGCATCATGGAAAATGACAGATACGCCTTCCTCGTCGAAAATTCCCATTCTTCCATGAAAAGCCCTCGTCGAGGCCATCAACATCTGCCATATCCCTCAAGACAACCTCGATCTTATTGCACCTTTGGTCCGACAAAGCAGAAGCGAAGGTTGAGCACCAAGAGCCTGTCGATCAAACTTGATGCAACCTAGCATTCGTGTTGCCCGCGATGATGAAGAGGCACGAGTATCTCTCACTGAGAGGATCCAACTCCAACCAATCATCTTTTTAGAAGTCAAAGCCATGCCCATTGTCCAGCATCAGTCTCACGTGAACACCCAACTCCGGCATGACACTAGAGATCCCCCTCTAAAGCGATGACGACATCATGCATGCCTCTGTTCTCCACGAACTATGGACCCCATGGATGCTCTGCATTACCCTGCAAACTAGGTTATCGAACTTTCCTCAGAGCATGAGGGCCCACTTCACCAGCAATGCCTTATTCATGGGCTCCAAACTGCGGACAACAAGGCCGCCCCCTATTCGGCATCGTAACCATGTCCCATCCCATCGGATGCATTCCCCCTCCCTCATGCTGCCTGTCTGACCAAAAGAAGCGCTTCATCATCCATCCAGCTTCCGAAGCAACCCCACAGGTATCAATCTCGTTGAAAGGAAGAAAATTGGGATAGTGGACAGAGCGCGCTTGAGGACCGGTTATCCCCCCATAGAGAGCGTTCTTGTCTTCCAACCCACCACCTTGCTCTCCAATCTGTCAAGAACCACCTTCCAATCCATCACACTCAACCGCCCAACAACCGAAGGGACCCCAAATATGTGGTCGGAAGAGATCCTCCCGAACAACACAAGACACGGCAGAGCTCCTGAGCCTCCTCCTGCATCACACCAAACGGGATGGAGTGAATTTACATCTGATAACAAAATCCAACTAAAAGAAAATAAAGGTAACATAATAATTTGGGACTAATAATACATGGTTTATTTTGGTAAAACAGATTTATGAAATGAATCTGGATCCTTTCACATTCTTTTTTTTTCAAAACTGATAGTATTTAATGCCATTATTAGCATAATATTCAGCAACTAATACCCTGTGGATTTACCATCCTCCTTGTACCGGATCAATTTATTCATGACAAATCTACTTTGCGGTAGGTTTATATTTAGGCCGTGAATAATCGATTTCCTTTCCTCGGATTGAGAGTAAATGTTTAGGTTTGTTTTAGGAATGTACTTGCTGTCCGGAACAATTTCCTTCTTTTCTTTGTAGATATAAAAAAACCTTCTTTGCCTTCATCGTTTTGCTGACTCTGACTTGTTCCTGTGGCCACTTATGTATAAGGTCACTCCATTTACATGGGTTATCTTTTTATATAGTTTGACATGATAACTGCGACATATTATCTTTGTAAACATCATATCAAATGTTGTAGTATGATAGTATCTATGTACCTTAAACCTTCCAAAATCAATTAAATATCATTGGTTATCTCAGGGGTAAATAAACGTTAACTCGGGGAGTAAAATTTCTCTATGTTAGCTCTAACCCTCCATCACTAACCTTGTCAAATCTGCGGACGAGCTTGTCAAGTCAACTAACCTATGGTTAACCTTTAATTCATTTATTTTTTTGGCAGATGGCTGTAGATTTGAAACGAGGAGAAACACTTCCAGTCCATATAAACATGACATTTCCCTCATTGCCATGTGAAGGTTTGTCCTCCATTTTTTTTACATCAATGCTTTCATTGTGATTTCACAATGCATAGTACTTTAGATTTTCTCTTTTAACAGTTCTTAGTGTTGATGCAATTGATTTGTCCGGAAAACATGAGGTGGACCTAGATACAAATATGTGGAAGGTACGCAAATCATTCCTGCTAGATTTGCTTGTGCTTTGTTAATTTTTTTAATTATAAATTTCCATTAATTTAGATTCCTTTAAATGTCTGTGATGCTCTCTGTTGCTGTTTTTTTTGCAAGAATAACTTGTAAGAAGCCTTCAGTTATACTCCGTGTATTCTTTTATCCATGCAGATGGATATTGCTTGTACATGTTGTCTAATGGTGGTCTAGGAGTGCCTAATGGTTTTTTTGGGTAAAGATGGAAGGACAGTTTTGAGAAATATCCCATTCTTTGCTTAAAAGATGGTAAAATATCACAAAATTACCCAACATTATTAATCTCCTCAATCCTGTTGGATAAATTACCCGACATTATTAATGCTCCTCATACTGCTGATTTTCGGGTGAATCACAAGGTCGAGCAGTAGGTGACTATGCCGTCCATAGTTCTTCCCTACGTGAAGGAGGTTCAGAAGTTTTGCCATGAAGAGCCATCTCATGGTATCACAATCTCCCTACACATGTTGTGTTACTGGGCAATTTATGTCGACATGCTCCAGGCATCTGATGTATGCGTATGTAGGAAAAAGGGAGTATGAACTAGCTTAGTTTCTTCTGATGGTAGAGATGAAAAACGTCGCACCTTCAAGTTCAGTCATCCTTTCATTTGCCTTCTCAAACACGAAAAGAAACAAATCTCCTCAACAACTTTTTCTTACATATCATGGCTTTGGGATCCACTGTCACCGGACCCTTTGATGTCTTGAAACCACCTTTCACCATGAGGTGGAGAGCGATCGGAGATATTGTTGGAGAGCCAAGCAATGAGCACAAGATAGTGTATGGTCCACACCTCCTTCTCATCAACGGGAAGCTTATATTATTTGTTATTGTACAAAGAAGGGTTTGGAGTTGCCAGATCTTATGCATGGCCTCAATGCATGCTAATGCTAACACATCATAAAGAGGTTAAAGAATTTAGGGTGTGGAAGAGATTGTTGAAATAGTGATTAACTCGAAGTCAGAGCTGACTGAGTTGATTGCAGTGGCACAAGTCATCAAGCGGACATTGAATCATCTAGAAGGAGCTTGGACTCGACGAGGGTATGGGCCATGCCAACATGGAAGTCGCTGAGTATGGCAGCTCTGTTGAGGAGGCGATGCGGCCAAAGGCACGGTGCTTCTCGTGCATGATGGATAGTCGCTTGAGGGGAAGGTCGTCGGTCTTTGTACGCCATTCTCTACTGCTTCTGCGCCTTATCTATGTAGTCGTTGATGATCCTTGTTTCATAAGGTGCAAGAATCTTGATGAAAAACGTCTGAATTAAATCCTTCTTATACAGCAAATTCCAATACCTTTCCAGAATTGATTTAATGTACAAATCAGAATGCACGGATAATGTTCATCTTTGTATTCTTGTATGTTTATTTACTTGTTTTTTTAAATGCAATCATATATTGCACTTGTTTTAGTTTCCTTGATTTAGGTACAAGTGGTTTTCGTCTTCACTACTTGGTTTAGTTTCCCCTAATTTAGCTATATTCTTTACTAGAATAAGAAGGTAGTCAAAGGAAGATAGACTGAGAGTAGGTAATAAATCTCGGTATTGATCTTAATCTTTGTTGCAATTGCAAATGCTTGGTCCAATGGTTAGACTTGTTAGAGAAAGATATACTTATTTTTCATCTTAGAATTTACTGATGAAACATGACACACTATAAAAAATGACAATAGTTGTTTTGCTAATTCTCAAATTTTAAAGTACAAGGATGAAGGATCGAATGCTTATTTGAGTATAAATATAGGCAAAAGGAGTATGTTTTCCACCTGCATAGAACATCTACCTACTCCCCCATCATCCAATAAGGACATCCATGGAATTCTTTTGTACTCATGGAGCATTCCGAGTCCCGCGTATTGCTGGACTTATCTGAGCATATTACAAGCAACTATGGAGTTCATTTCCTCTCGTCTTACACATTCAGCGTAATGGACTGATGAAGAATCTAGGATCGAGCCCTTCTTCCGTGCATCCATTTTAAGTCATCTTGGCGATCAATTTACGAGTCTTCCACCTGCCTAACGTCGAGGCTGTGCAAGGGTCTGTGGGAGAACCATATTTACTCTTTGGAAGAGCATCCCAAATCCAACGGTTACTGATGCAATCCAACTACTTAAATCATCGAATGACTGTATGACTTATGAATATTATGGGCGTCGATAATTAACCAACTAAATGCATAATTAAACCAACTTGATGTGTCACTATTATAGGATCAAACCCAAACTGGCCGCACAAGTAAATAATCAGTTTAGTTACAATTTCTAGCCTTGTATTAGTAGTATGTGAACACCAAGAAAAACATGCAAGGCAAGATCAAGAATACATCACCATGATATTCAAATGTTCGACCAGAATGACACCTGAAGATAGATAGTTCCAGTATATTACAAGATCTGGAATATTTTGAGTTCGATTTCATTTAAATAAAACTAATAGAGCATAATCTATTTCTAAGAAGAATCGGAACCATAGAAAAGAGAAGAGAAGTACAAGAAGCTAGATGAACTGAACTCAACATCAAAAATCAGAAATAACCACTACAGTAATGTGGAGGTGGCAAGGAGGAGGGTTCTAATAGTGGGGTGGGGCTGGGTTGTTTGGGGTGAAGTTTGTGGAGTGAGAGGGGAAGTAAAGGTGGGGAGGTGCTGGATCTGTTAGAGGGATGCTGTAAAGGTCGCTGGAAAGGATGAAGAGAGCTGGGAGCTGCAGGGAAGAGGGGATGGTTGGGAGAGAAGGGAGAGGTTGCTGGAGAACATGGAGGGTTGGGGGAAGGGGGGAAGCTTGCTGGAGAAGGTAGGTCGGGGTTGGGAGAGATGGAGAGTGGAGTGGAGGCTGGATTGGGGAAAGAGAGGAGAATACTGAAGCTGGAGAAGAGAAGAAAAAGTTGGAGTTAAGGAAGAGAAGGGAAGAGAAGGTTGCTGAGAGAGAGAGGCTGGGAGGATAGGAAGAGAAGAGAAGGGGAGATATGCCCGCATGGGTTTCCTTGGTTTCTTCGGATCTTGCCTGCTCAATTCCAACTCCCTGCTGCTCTTCTTTTATAGCTGGGCCGTCCCTTTAAACAGATAAAAAGAAAATCCAACATTACATGGGTTGCAGCACAGTAGGCTGCTCTTCCAAATTGTAGGCAGAAAAAAAAACATGAAAATTTACAAGTAAACCCTTAAGAAATAAACGATCTTTAGACGACTTGAGCTTGGTTTTTTCTTGCTGGAATTTGCTTCTGCCCCTCCAAGATTTGAGACTTGAATCGGATCAATTCCCTCACGTTGAGAAAAATCTTGCTCCGGCAAGATTGCGATTTAGTAGCTTTGCTAGCGGTCGGGGTGGAACTTTTCTAATTTATGTTCTTCAATCCATTAATTAACTTTCATGCGATGTTCCTTCCATCGTTGGACGAGCCCATGAATTGTTGCCAATTCCCATATTTCAAGGATGTCTCTATGATATCTGGACCTATGGTTGATGCGGTCATTGTCGATATCTGATATTGATGAGGTATCGATCTCTGGCAGGAGATCCATTGCATAAGCATTTGAATCCGTCTCCTTGACGAACCTGAAAGGACCATTTTTGTTTGGGCTTAATTCATAGTGGTTTCGTTCGGGAAAACACTCTTCCTGAAAATGGGCCATAACCGAATTTAATTGCCTAAATCCCATCTTCCTAATGTGACTATTGACTTGTTTTGGGTATGTGGTTGATGTGATTTGGGATTTATTGTAGATTTTGTGGTGGAGTTGATGAGTAGGATTAGCCATATGGTCAATAATTGCACCAGCCCATCCGGATTGAACCATGGAAACTTGATCAGGGACACATGGAATTGGAAATTTGTAAAAACATCCAGAAGGAGATTTCCTAATGAATTGATAAGATGAACCCTTACAAGAAAATTCAGCACAAAGAAGAACCGGTTGCCATTGAGTAGCTTGTTTTCCTATGAAGCAATGCAACAAGTGTCCCAAATATCTGATTATTATTTCTGTTTCAATTTGGAAGTGGTATGCAATGTTATAGTGTAAATGCATGCCCAACCTATACAATGACTTGATGTCCTTATCAGACAAAAAATAAATGAGGTATTTAACACACGCAAACAACTCCATTAGAGAAGGGACTAATTTGATGGGATGCATCAAAGAACTTCATACACATGACACAAAATACCATTTTAGAAATCAGATCAACCATGAGAAACTCAAAGACAATCATCCCAGTGGTTGGGATAAGCATGATTACATAGTGTATAGGGATATCCTCTTGATGACTTGTTGGAATTGACCGAATAGAGTTAGGATATTAATTCTGCGTTTGACTCTTTAATGCCATCTGATAATGAGGCATATGGGCTAGGCCAATTTCTGGGACATGAGTCACATGGGGTGGTATATCTCGTAGAGATGGGGGTTTCTTGGGCCCGACATCCACATTTTCTTTTAAGGTTAGGGCAACTTCATGATCTTCTTGACCTAAGTTTGTAGCATCGTGCACAATCTCTCTACCAGTAAAAACAAAAGTGACCAATGATTCTTGGGGATGAAGTTGGAAAGTAGAGGCACCAAGAATCTCATGTGATTTGTGTGTACGGTAAGGAGATTTGACCATCATAGAGTTTTGGCGATCCATTTGGGGATCTTTGTCTCAGTCGCTTTTCATTTGCTTGGGATTATGAGCATATGGTCAATATTGAAGGGTGATTCGTGTCTTATCCATCATATCGGTATTCTTCATCCCTTCATGGATTGTACCTATGCCAAACTACTAAGAGTGTCCCATCAACAAGTGGTGCACTTCCATAGACGTGATGTGACAACATACACCTTCATAGGTCGGGGTAAGGAAAAATTTAGCAAGGCACTGATGTTGATATGGTATTTGGGTCCCTCTATTAAACCAAACCATCATATGGCATTGATCCAACGGTTGTATGTACGCCCCTAATTTGTCGATGGTCTCTTGGACTACAAATTTCTTATACTCCCTCCACTAGAGAAAAGAGAGCTAAGACGGTCTTTGGAAGTATGTAGGGTGTTGAAGTTGCTCTTCTTTATCCAAGCATTATTCCTCTCATTTTCAAGTGCTAGTGTGAACTTTGGAACAAACTCCATTGGTGCACTATTTTCTCCTTCAAGGTCGTTGAGTTTGGTCATGGGGAAAGATCCACTAGTGACTGCATCAACCTTGCTAGTCTTGTAATCTTTCGTATCATTTGGACACTCGATCATTATTTCAGGTTCAACCTCACAAGTGGGGGTGGTGTCATCACCTGGCTAAGCTCATCATGCACTAAGTATGTGTTTTTTGTGTGTGGATCAGGACACTCTGTTGCCATATGTCCCTTTTGCAGGTACCTGAAGCAGGGGTCATATCCCATGGTGGATTGAGCACCAAGGATTCCTTATCTAGCATGAGCGGATCAGGGTTGGGCGAGAGTATCTATGGGCGTGGTATGAGATCTCGAAGCAACTGATTTGATGGTTGACTACGAGCCAATCCTAGTTAGTCCGGTGGATGTGTTTAGCGTGGTGGTCAAGACATTAGAGGTGATTGTGGGTATTGAGTGTGGATTGATGTTTTCATTTGAGTCAGTCTCAGTTCGAGTATATCTATTATGGGCCACATCCATTGTACGATCGTCACACATGTACAGTTTGACTGAGTTATTTGTTCGCTATCCATGTATGTGTTGAGTCACTTTCCTTTGGGTTGTTTCGGGCTACCGCGACTTGGAGTTCTTTGGTGTATTCCTTGATGGTACATGCCCCTTGGCGAAGGGTTTTGAAGATTGTGGTAATAGTTATGCCAGTATTCCTTTGGTAGAAATTGGTCACGTAGCTTATGTTGCATCTTTGTCCAAGAACGGACTTTTTCTTTACCATAATGGTGGTTCTCATCTTGAAGTCATTTCCACCAAAGTAAGGCGTGCCCCTTTAATTTCAATGTGGTAACCCGAATCCTATTCTCACTCGACAGATCCATTCGTACGAAGAAGTAATCCAATTGATCCATCTAGGCTAAGAAGATATTAGGATCTTGTATTCCATCAAATTCGTCCACATCAATCAACATGGAGTGGTCCGATTTGAAGTTTTGTAATTGATTAGGATGTCGAGTCCATGCCATGTGTTTTCTAGGATGCTTCACCTCTCGTTGTTCGTGGGACTTTCTATCTTTATTATTTGATTTGTGTTGTAACTTCTGTTTTGGGGATTTTTTGTCATTCCTTGGTCTAGGATCAACTACCATTTGATTTTTTTTGACACTCAAAAGAGGGGGAGACACTCATGGGTGTTCGCCCCATATTATTAAGGAAGAAGATAGAAAATACTTACAGTGGGAAAGAAAACAAAAAGTAAAGGTAGATGATATCAGAAAGGATACCATCCGCCTCCCCAAAGATGTTACACGGATGACCAATCAATACAAAAGCGATTTGCATCGATACAAATATTTTCCTTATAAAATCTCTGCCCCGCAAAAAGCAATTTGTTTCTTCCCAGCCAAATACTCCATATACGCGCAATGGGAATAAGTCTTTCCTCCCTCGGGCGAATAGCAGCGGTAGATAAGCTCTCCCAGAAATCCTCAATCGCGGAACGATTCACCCATCCCACGGGCGAATACCATTTGATTTTTTAGGTGACATCGACAGTCATGTGAACTAAAATCTTGAGTTTTTTTATGATTGCCTAGAAACCCTTTAGTTTTAGTCATGTTTTTATCGCCTCTCTGTTTTGTTTGGTGTCATGGCTTCCAACTGTTGGGTATCCCTAATCATTGTTCTCTCTATA
Organism: Ottelia alismoides; assembly: GCA_037367405.1. NCBI lineage: Eukaryota > Viridiplantae > Streptophyta > Magnoliopsida > Alismatales > Hydrocharitaceae > Ottelia > Ottelia alismoides. Next base: position 1,412,962 of record JAZKJV010000189.1, on the reverse strand, counting down.
TTTCCTAACGGGTGTTAGTACGACAGATTTCACTACTAAAGCTTGTTATCATGGCTTCCAGGCATGCCATAGAATGAGGGCTAAGTTGACGAGCCCTCATTGATCAGTTTCTAAAATCACACTGGCATAGAGCGGATGAAAAAAAGCAAGACGTATTTTTTTTTGTTTTCTTGCAACAAAAAAGGAGATTTTAAACAATTAAAATTGCAAATATAAGATGGGGAGTAAAACAATCGGCAGAGCCAAATGAGTAGAAAATTAAAAAGAAACAAATAGTAGAGCCGTATGACAAGCAAAAAATTAAAGATCAAAGATCAGGCGACAACTGATAGAAAATAAAATAGTAGGCGACCTTAACTTTGCAGAGATTAAAATTACGAGCCACAGAAAAGAGAGGGAAAGAAAAAAAGGAGAAGAAAAAAATGACAGATGCAATGCAAGTGCAAAATGAAATGATATTTTTTTACGGATCGATTTTGCTCTTGTACCACTTTGATGCAATCCAACTTCTTAAGTCGTCGAATGATGGTACGACCTATGAATATTATGGGCGGTGATAATTAACCAATTAAATGCATGATTAAACCAACTCGATGCATCGCTATTATAAGTTCAAACCCAAACTGACCGCATAGGTAAATAATCAGATTATTGGGAACAATTTCTAGCCTTGCATTAGTACTATGGGAACACAAAAAAAAAACACTTAAGACAAGATCAAGAATACATCACCACGGTATTCAAATTTTTGACTAGAATGGCACCTGAAGATAGTTCCAAAATGTTACAAGATCTGGAATATTTTGAGTTCGATTTCATTTAAATAAAACTAAACAATAGCATAATCTATTTCTAAGCAGAATCAGAACCATAGAAAAGATAAGAGAAGTACAAGAAACTAGATGAACTGAACTCTACACCAAAAATCAGAAAAACAACTACTACAGTAATGTAGAGGTGGCAAGGAGGAGAGCTCTAACAGTGGGGAGAGGCTGGGTTGTTTGGGGTGAAGTTTGTGGAGTGAGAGGGGAAGTAACGGTGTGAGGGGGTGCTGTAGAGGGATGCAATAAGGGTCGCTGGAAAGGAGGAAGGGAGCTGGAAGCTGCTGGGAAGAGAGGGATTGCTGGGGGAAAAAGGGAGAGGTTGCTGGAGAAGATAGAGGGCTGGGGGAAGAGGGGAAGCTTGCTGGAGAAGGTAGGTCGGGGTTGGGAGAGATGGAGAATGGAGGAGAGGAGGCTGGACTGGGGAAAGAGAGGAGAATGCTGAAGCTGGGGAAGAGAAGAAAAGACTGGAGCTGGGGAAGAGAAGGAAAGAGAAGAGAAGAGAAGGTTGCTGGAAGAGAAGAGAAGGGGAGAGGAGATATGCTCGCATGGGTTTTCTTGGTTTCTTCGGATCTTGCCTGCTCAATTCCAACCCTCCTGCTGCTCTTTTATAGCAGGGCTTTCCCATTAAAAAAAAAAGAAAACCCAACATTACATGGGCTGCAGCACAGAAGAGAACATGGGCTACTCTTCCAAACCGTAGGTAGAAAAATCACGAAATTTTACAAGAAAACCTTTAAGAAATAAACGATCTTTAGAATACTTGAACTTGATTTTTTCTTGCTGGAATTTGCTTCCACTCCTCCCAGATTTGATGATTGAATCACATCAGTTACCCATATTTTACTGAGTTTGAAGGACCTTTCTTCCTTCTCCATAAGATGCTTTTTGAGGGAGAAAATTGGACCCACTTGTGGACTCTGTCAGATTCAGCACGTACAATTAACGTTTACGAGCTCTTCACATTGATGGTACATTTTCAACCATAAATACTCTCCTCTTCTATAGGATAATAAAACATCGCTTTGTTAATGGTGGCTTTACTTCTACCACTTTCTACTATCGTCGTGCATTCCAGCTGAGTAAATTCTGACCTCGCTCTACAATCATGTTGCAGTTCTTGGACTATCTTCTTCTCTACTGTCCTAAAGCTCTTCTAACACCACATCTATTATAGTATGATCGGCATTTTTCGTTAAAGATCCATGACATGCTATACACTTTAGCTTGTAGGCTTCCTCGCCACCTTCTGTGGATCGAATCCATGTTTCCGATTATATTTAATTTATGATTTTTGTTGTATTGGCTATTTCCTTTGTAAAGTACTATATCGAGTCTTGGAATAAGCTGTGTACAATTTTACCGCAATAGAGATGAAATGTGACTGGGTTTTTCTGAAAGAATTTTTATATGCTTATTTGAGTTCTTTGGTTATGAAACTTGATGCACTATGATTTTTGCACTGGTCTTGGTCAGAGCCATAAATTTCTTTAGAAGGTAGTTGTCCACTGGATAACTTCCATATTAATGAGAGGATATGGGATGCCGGACGTGAGGACTGGTGTTGAGGAGAGGAGAGGGGAAGGGACAACAGTGGGGTAGATGTTTTTCCAATGTCAGAAGATGATAATGTCATTGAGTGATCATGCATTATACCATCCGTCTAAGTTACCATTCATTGAAAAGTTATGAACTAAATTTCTTTGTGGGATTTTTGAATAAAATAATAAGATGCAAGTGGCATACCCCTGGAGAGAGAATTATGTTAGGGGGAACCGAAAGAAAACAGCGGCCCTCACTAAAGTAGGGAGAGAGAGAAATCATTAGGACTTGCAGAATAAGGGGTGACAAATGGCTTGACATGGTACATATCCCGAAGTCAATCTAGGGCCAACAAGATGGGTAAAATATATATTTCCTGTTTATTAACCATTTCCCTTACCATATACTCACCATGGAAGGACATATCGATATCGGTATCGATATCGGTACCATGTCGATACCGATATATCGCCGATATATCGGCGATATATCGACGCCATATCGCCGACATCGGGATTCAGCATGCCTTTTTTGCATGTCGATACCCAATATCGGACATATCGACGATATATCGGTGACCTGTCGATACCGATATATCGTCGATATATCGGGATACGGCCTTCCATGATACTCACACATATGTATTTGAAAGCTCCATGCATCCGCTTTTAAATACCATGATGAACCAAGTCATGTGGCATCTGTCCTCCTTACAATTTGAACCAAGTCACCATTTGAAACACCAATAAATAATATATAGGAGGTTGCTTGGGTTACAGTTTGCGGTGCTGTGGACAATTTGGTTACAATTGAATGATTTCATATTCAAAAATCAGAAGTTCTACTATGAGAATGTTGTTTCACTTTAAGGCCTTATATAACTTTTGGGCCTCTTCGTAATGTAACCCATCCTTCTAATATTCAATGTAATCTGTGGTGACTCCCGTCTTGGGAGCGCATCCTATTTTCTTGTCAAAAAAGGCAGTAGCACTAACATGAGGACTTAGAGACCCCCTCGCAAGAAAAACTTGGAAGCCCAACTCTTAAGGTGCATTTCCGCCTTTTCTAGCATCAGAGCCTAATCAACACTTCTCACGGCAACACCGACTAATGACAACCTTAAATACATCGACAAATGATCCGAACACGATGTCTCTCGATTCCGCCCTCACCTCTCATCAACTTGGATATCAAAGTTGAAAGGAATGAATAACATCTTGATTCCTCCAACTTCCTTGCATTCACCATAAATGATGTAGTCAACATATTGTAGCAGTGGAAAGATCGTGGGGTTCCTCTAGCCATTAATCATGATAGAATTCCATGCTTACAAATAGTTGCTACACGGACTAGAAGTATGTGCGGCCTGGAGAAAAAGGAGGGGAGCACGTGGACAACCTTTTTCGACACTTTCTTGAGGTTGAACCCTACTTCATTCTCATCTTCTGTATGTTAACAAGATATTGTAGGCATGGGACCCTGCATTCCTCAAGGATATCCATTGTATTTTAGGCGTAAAGTCAATAGCCTTTATCCTTTTTCACAAGATGCCATCGCTCGTAATATTCTACCATCTCAAATCCCATCACAAAGCATGGAGGATATATATGCTTTTGACAAAAAAAGGAACGCATTGCAGAAGTGATCTACTACTGATCTGCTCTTGTTAACCAACACCCTGGCAACTATCAGATAAAGAGTCAGGAAGAGAAATCGACTGGAAAGGCTCCACTCTTGATTCAATTGTCACCTTCTGGAAAGGCTCCACTCGCGATTCAATTGTCATATTCTGCAATAAAAACAAGACGAATCTGTTTGGCTTGTGGGGACGACCCTTTCTTTCCTAATTATAGGACAATTACACGCTTTCTTCCATAATATGAAATGCTCCTGGTAATGCTTTCCATAAATGATTCACACCTGGAAGTGAGACTGAATCGACTCCATTGCTACTCCTTCAACCTTGAATATGATAGCGCTTGCTTTGTCAAATTATGTTTTGATATACTAATATCTAATAACATATATGTTGATATACTAATATCTCTCAACGGGCCATGCCGAGTTGACAATAGAGCGCTCGTCTGCGATGTGTTGGCATGATCACTTGGGGTTTGGCTTCGGTGTATGTAGGGTTGGTCAACATCTGCAAGGGTCATGCAAATGCAGAGGCCCCTTCCCTTATGCCGAGTTGTTTAGAATGCACTTTTTGTTGTATAATCCCTTAGAGCTCTGTTGGGGTTCTTAGCTAAGATAACTTCTCTTTCTAAGGGGTTGTGATTTTTCCATGTTGTATTTTGGTAGGGATCGTAGGTTAAGCGAGCTGAAACTTCTGAGTGCAGGGAAGCATGCTAACCGACCCCGTGCTTGCAAGAAAGAGGCAAGCACGAGGTACACTGAGCGAGAGAAATGCAAGTTTGCGCTTTACAGGGATTTGATGTTGCTCACATTTTTACATGAGATGCTTACATGTAAATTTCTTGATAGTATCAAATAATGACATAATATACCAAATATTTTTTATTCTTTCATTTGCGACGAGGAAGGTTAACTGGGTGGCCAACCTAATAAGGCACTATTGGACATGGCGTGCTCTCACAAGAGAGAGAATGAGAGTAGAGATCAAGGATTAAGAGTAGGTAGGCTTCATGAGGAAATGGTTGAAGAGTGGCCGTAGAAAACTTAAAGGGGTTTTGCCCGGTTCTGATCAAGCATCCAACACAACATCCCATAACGAACTAATTACAAGAAAATCACAACTATGTATGTATTTGCTTCGTGATGTCAAACTACTAGTCAAAAGAAAGATTTGTGGTACTGAGAAAGACTTAGTTCGCGATTAGGCAAAAGTTATACGATTAGTTTCTGTTTTTATCGAAGCGGCTTTCTCACTTGATGTTGCAGTTCAAGCTTCCTATATTTATAGTTGTAGTTTTGTACCTGGTCTATATATTTGGCAGGCTCCCCAAAACACATATATCTATTTTTTAAGTAAAGCTTTTTTTAAAGGAAAAAGGGCTTGAACCGAATAGGTGCATGCTCAAAAACTTCACCATTTATCACCAAAAAGATATTATAGACCTAAAGGTTTTTACAAGCAACACAAATTTGTGGATTCCAACTGTCGACCGAAGCATTGATGTGTGCCACAACATTCTCAACATAGAAACATTCTTGACGAAATATAACCTTGTTTCCAGCCAACCAGATCGCCCAGATTGCTGCCACTACACTTGATCTATCCTTATCCGTTCTGGTCCATCCACACCAATAGAATGCCAAAAACCCTCAACACTAGCAGCTTCTTCCTCCACGCACCTGGGACACTCAAGGATAGTCCCGTGAATAAAACACGCAAGTCTTGTCCTCATCTGCTGTCTTCCCCTCTTGAAAATCCACATGAATATATTCACCCTGGATGGGACCATCCACTTCCAAATACGCAAGCAGTTTGCCTCTTTCTAAGTAAAGCTTGCTTGGCTGCTTGTTTTTAAGAGAGTCACTTCCACTTCCTTTTCCTGCAACATCCCACAACTTGTTTGCAAGTGGCAAATATTAGAATAAATAATGAAATAGTCGTTGACAAATAAAGTCCGTTAAATACAAGTTCTAAAATCAAATATAATTGAAAATAAAGCCAAAGAGAGAGAGAGCACTGCACACACAAATTATGGGAGGATCCTCGAGGGTAGATCTTTTTCCACTACCATTTTCACCCTGAGTCCTAGACTCGACATTTTAATCTATTTTGCCTAACTTTCTTTTTTTGAATTTCATTCTATTTTTACTCCCATAAAGAGATGATTTTCCTAGTTGGAGATCTTAATGGAGATGTAGGAAAAGGATATTTCAAGGTATGCTTGTGTTCATGGAGGCTATACCTCCAGGAATATAAATGAAGAGGGAAAAGTCATCTTGAATTTTGTAACGACTTATAACCTTTTCATATCAAACACTCTTCAAGAAGAGGGAGGAGCATTTAATTGCTTATAAAAGTGGCCCGACTAAAACACATATAGATTAATTTGCGATGAGAAGAGATTGATTGTGTTGTAAAAACTGCAAAGTAATTCCGAGAGAGAACTTGACATCTCAACATTGCTTGGTAGTCATGGATGTGTAAATAAAAGGGTTGGCAAAGAAGAGGATGGTTCCCAAGATCATTAGAACTGAGTGGTGGAATCTTCAATTGAAGCAATCACGCTTCAAAGAGAAGGTTTTGGAAGACTTATCTTGGGATTGTAATGGAATTGCAAACGAGATATGAGAGACGGTTGCATCTTGTTTCTGAAGAATATCCAAATAGATGCTAGACGAGTCTAACAAAGGAGTTCCCGACCAAAAGGAGACTTGGTGGTGTGCTTTAAAACTGTATGTAAGGATAAAACATATGAAACTATTTCAAATTACAAAATAGTAAAGAAAGAAGCAAAAAAGGCTGCAAGTCGAAAGCTTATGATGTTTTGTACAAAAAGATGGGCTCGAAGGAGGGTCAGAAGGATATATTCAGATTGGTCAAAGCAAGAGAAAGAAAGATCAAAGATCTTTCTCAAGTGAGATGCATCAATGATATGGAAGGACATATGCATGTTACTCAAAAGGATACATAAACTAAATGGAAGTAGTATTTCCATAAGCTTTTCATTGGAGGTGGGAATAAAGAGATTACTTTGGGAGATCTTACTGGTAGTGAATGTTTCCTGAATCGTGCAAGCTATAGATGGATACAAAGGTAAGAAGTAGAGGATGCTTTAAAGCTTATGAAACATAGGAAAGGGATAGGACCTAATGACGTTCCTATAAAAGTTTGGAGAGTTATAGGTGACTGTTTGACTTGGCTCACAAATTTATTCAATGTTATAAAGGTTTTTTGGATATAAGTCCGAGATTGACCCAAGATAGATCTGAATGGAGGCGAAGAATCCATGTAGCCGACCCTACTTAATTGTGGGAAAAGGCTTTGTTGTTGTTGTTGTATTTGACGAAGCAAGAAAATGCCTGAAAAATAGAGAAGAAACGTTGTGGCGCCTCTTTTCAAGAATAGAGTGGACATTCGAAATTGTTCGAACCGAGGTATCAAACCGATGAGTCATACTATGAAAATTTAGGAATGTGTGATCGAAAGAAGGTTGAAGCAAGTTTCCAATGTAACTAAAAATGAAAATTCGGATTCATGCTAGGTTGCTCAACTATTGGAGCTATCCATTTATTGAGGAGAATCATGGCGATTAATAGAGCTAAAAAGAACTGCTATATGATTTTTATTGATTTGGAGAAGGCTTATGATTCAGTCACACGAGAGATATTGTGGAGATTTTGGAGAAGCGACAGGTACATGTTCTATACATTAACCTTGTAAGGGATATGTATGATGGTGCTTCATCTTGTGTAAGGATCCAATATGGGAAGACTGACTATTTTAACATCAACATCAGTGTGCATCAAGGTTCAACTTTGAGTCCACTCTTTTTTACGATGATAATGGATGAGTTGACTAATTACATTCAGGATGAGATACCTTGGTGTGTGTTGTTCACGATGATATAATGTTGATTGATTGTACAAGAAATGAAGTAAATAAGAAGGTAGAGGTTTGGAGACATGCCTTTTAGCCTAAAGGATTTTGTATAAGCATAGCTAAGACCATGGTTCAAAAAAACTACCTCGAGGCGAGGCGGTCCAATTTAGCCTCGAGGCGTGCGTCTCGGTCCAGCCCAGTGAGGCGTGCACCTCAGGTGACTGTGGCGAAACGCCTCGAGGCGGTTGGGGTGTTTTATGAGTCGTTTTGGCTTTTTGAAGCATTTTTTAATGATTTTAATGATTTTCTTGATAGTTTGAGAAGCTTATAAATGTCTCATTGTTTAGGGTAATGATTATACAAGATAAATGACTAAATCTAATGCTTCTTTCGTGTCCATAACTTCGTATTTGCTATTAATTGTGTCCAACTATTTTAACGAACTCTTACTATTTCACTCTTAATACATGAATTCATAAATATCAAATCCAATGATACTTGTAAAATCAACGAGCATTGCAATATATCAAGCAGAACGAAATGGCTATGCTTCACAATTTCTCATACTGTCATATATTACATATTAGATACATAACATAAATTTCTTCGACTATATTTAATCGTACTTTTAATTAGAACAATATTTCAAAGATTTGCTTGAAATGGATAGGATTCACAGTTTCTCATGCTGCTATATATTATATGTTAGACACATAACTTACATTTCTTCAATGTATATTTAATCGTATTTTTAATTACAACAACATTTCAAAGATTTGCTCGAAATAGATATAATTCACGGTTTCTCATGTGGCTATAGATTATATGTTAGACATACATAAATTTCGTCAACGTATATTTAATCATATTTTTAATTACAATAATATCTCAAAGATAAATATGTATTGTTTAATTATTTCACAACATTTATTGACAATGAATTCCTTTTTGATTGGACGAAAATGTGAAGAAAGGGATATGGTGTTATTCTATCTTATATTAGTGTTCTAATCTCTATTATTTCATCATATATTATAGTCTTATGTATTATATGTTGGGCGGAGAACATATAATTACATTGACATATATATAATTATAGTTTTATGCATTTTTTTTTATAAACTGAGGCTTACGCCTCGATCGCCTCGAGGCTACGTCTCGCCTCGATTCCATTGAAAACGCCTCGTTCCGCCTTTCGTTTTTTCAAACCTTGGCTAAGACTGAATATATGGAGTGCACTTTTAATGGAAACACCAATGAAGGACTCGAGTTGAAGATTGAAGACGATAGCATTCAGAAGCAAGATTATTTTAGATACTTAAGATCTATTTTGTAAAAGGATGGGGAATTTAATGGAGATGTTAGTCATAGAATAAATGTAGGTTGACTAAAGTGGAGAGGAGCCTCTAAGGTCCTTTGTGATAAAAAATCTCTTTGAAAGTCAAAAGAAAGTATTATAAACTAGTCATGAGACTTGCGATGCTCTATAGATTAAAATGTTGGCTTGTAAACTATAGACATGTGTAGAGAACGTAGTAAAATGAAAATGTTAAGGTAGATGTATGGTCATACACGAAAATATCAGATTTGGAATATTGCGATCATAAGTATAGTTGGTATGACTTCGATAGAGGATAAGATGAGAGAAAATCGCTTAAGATAGTTTGGCCATTTGCGAAGGAGGTCAGTTGATGCACCGGTTAGAAGATGCGAGGATGTTGAGCCAGTTAAGAGAAGGCGAAGAAGGTCTAAGAAGTGTTGGAATGAGACTATCCGATGGGGTCTTAGTTATTTGGATTTAAACCTGAGAATGACCCAAAACAGATCTGAATGGAGGCAAAAATCCAGGTAGCTGACCTTACTTAATTATGGGAAAATGCTTCATTATTGTCGTTGTATTCTATTTTTACTCTTAGCCTCTTCTATTCCCAAGCATTCGATGCATCGGTCTCGTAGGAGCTCTTATTTCTCTTTCTTATGTATCGGAAAGTAGGATCCCATTGCATCTCCCCCTAGAGTAGAACTGAGTAGATAGGTGGGTACTGGAGGGAGTTCTGAACTTTCTTGCTACTAAATCGTGTGAAAGATCGTAGGAGGGGAAGGATGACGGGAAATGGTGGGTAATACCTCGTAGGACGAGGAGCAAAATGAGGAATGCATTTGAGGGTCTCACGTCTGATTAGCTAGTTGGTGAGGTAATGGCACCAAGGTGATGATCGATAGCTGATCGAGATAATCAATCACACTAAGATTGAGATACGAGCTAGACTCCTATGGGCTGTGGGTGAAAGTTTGATGTAGCAATGCTGCATGGAGGTAGAAACCCACAAACAGTAACTTCATTTCTCGGAGAAGAAGCAATGACATTATGTGAGGAATAAGGATTGGTTTAGTCTGTACCAGTGGTTGTTATGTCACCACAATCCAAGGAACTTTTTGAGTTAAGACAAGCAGTTGTATTGAATTAGCCTTCATTCGAACAAGCAACATCCATAAAAAGGCAAAAGTAAAAAAATGGCCCATGATCATCAGGCCCTTGCAAATACGTGCATGCCTTATCTTTCTTCATATTACGATATGTCAAATTTGAAGAGCATAAGAAGACAGAAGATTATGCGCACGCCCAATGAGAGGTTTTTTTTATCAAAGATGGATGCTTGCGCCCCCATAATATAGTCCTCCTGCCTCGACGTCTGTGATAGTATGTCTTGCCAACAAGCACCGATCAAGTATGTTTGGCGAAAGAAGATGCAAGGACAATGGATGGTTAGTGGTTTGTCTTTGTAAGGCCCAAAAAGTAGGTTCTTTGAGTGGGGCTATTTTAACTATTGAGATCAGTGAGAGGATCCCTCCTCCGGAATGGAGAGGTGTAAGATGTCGGAGTTTGTGTTGTTAGCTTGTTAGATGATGCATGCCCTTTCACGCCTTCTTGCATGCCTTCCGTCCATTCATAGTCTTTGATTCTCTTTTGAAAAGGGGTAATATATTTCTCCTCCTCCGGAATGGAGAGGTGTAAGATGTCGGAGTTTGTATTGTCAGCTTGTTAGATGATGCATGGCCTTTCACGGCTTCTTGCATGCCTTCCGTCCATGCGTAGTCTTTGATTCTCTTTTGAAAAGGGGTAATGGATTTCTTTAAAGTAACTAAACTATTCCCATTTTCATATAAAAGTTGCAGTAAATGCAAAGAGAGAATGCACTTTGTCATGCATTACAAGGAATACTAATATAACACAATGAACCTAATTTTGTTTGTCTTGTTTTTCTATCTAGTGATAGAACAAACAAGTTTAAAAAATATATTTTCCCTCCATTAAATAAAAATGAATAATAAAGTAATTTTATTTTATAGTGTTAAATAAAAATTCATTTGACCATTTTAATCGGTAGAAACTATGGACACGACACTAACCCTACCCTACCTAGCATTTGCAGGCATGGTTTATCAGAGTGGGCCCCTTCTGTGTTACCTTTTCTTTTTCAAAGAGATTCATCATGTGCTCCCGATATGCCAACATGTAGCGAATATTGTCCTGGAAAATCCATCCCTATATAATATATTTAGGGCTATTGAAGCAACCCCCCAGCCAACACTACTCAAGAGACCCGTCATATAATAAGTAGATGAATGAGAATGCTACTATACTAGATATTGGTCCTTTCTTTGATGATTGTTTTGCAAGAAAAGGGGATCATGATCCCTCTCGGAGGCTTCCGATTTCAGTACTGGTACTTGGGGAATATATGTAAGGGGCTACTTTCTTGCGCGGGTTGAAGAACACAAATCTAGTCATAGCAGGAGAATCAGAGATTCGTCACTCACGACCCATGTAGCAAGCTAAACCAAGTAAGAAATATAAAACACTTATCTCGTAAGGACCTCTATTTTATAACCATTCATCGATGGATGATGCTTGCCTCGAACTATTTGCTAACCTATGTCAAATTCGATTTCCTAGGGCTTGACAAAATGCTACCGAGGCTTGACGTCGGGAACAAATTACATTCGAAAAAAACTAGCTTGATAAACAACGAGATATAGGCATCTAGTCCAACAAAAGGCAATGCGCAATAACTTTAAGGCCTATTCTTCTCCCCTTCCCCCAATTTTTAGCAGGTGGAGGTAGAGGGGTGATCTTCTTGCTAAAGATCGAACTTAGATTAATAGGTTTGACAATGCATATGAAGTCAAGAGTATTGAGCCTAGTAATCAAGATAGGTGGCCAGGTGTGACCACATAGCTTGTGTATCTAGTTGATGAGGAAGAAAGAAGGGAAGATCCTCCTGTTTAGTTAAAGGAGGTTGTGGACTGTGCATCATTCTCTATTTAAGTATGCCTCACAGACATTCTAGGCCTTCAATTCAACTTAGGTGGCAATGACCATTTACATTAGAACATAAAGATGAGAAAGAGATAGTAAGAGGAATCTAACTCTAGGCAGGACTGAGTCTTCTTCCGTAGCCTAGCTTTTTTTATAGAAGAGGAAAAGTCTGATAATTAAAAGGAAAACAACCATAAAAATCTTCCTAATGGATCATCTGCAGTAGAATTATAAACAGGAGCTAGCAATCAATGCCCGAGAATCTTTCCACTCTTCGATTCTAACTAAAATCTAAAAAAGCTCCGTTTACTCTCCATTTTCTACTTCCATAAAAGTCATCTTTCAATGTTGGAATTTCTTACTCGACTCCTAGCTTACTCCAATTTTAGCTCCTCTTCCCGACAAGACAATTCAAGACATGATTGGTTGACTATTCCGCATGATGCTATATCTCTTAAGGGGTGGAATACAAATGAAATTCGAGGGAGATGTGCGTTAGTTCTATGTGATATAAGAGAGATGTCACGAAGCGACCGCCAAGACGAGAAATATGACTTTTATAAAAGTAGAAAGTCAAGGCCTTTAGATACCACTCGATTCCTCATGCAACATTCAGGCTTAGGGGCAATCTTCTTTAATTGCACATGCATGGAGAAGTTATAGACTTCTCTGTACGTGTGAGTGGTAGTCAAGTGAGAAGGAATGACGAGTCTTCTTGACCTGGAAAAATGCGCAAGATCAGCAGAGAGGTTAGATTGTTGTTGCTAATATAATACTAGATTACCCATGAGGGTTACAACTCTTAGATACTCTAACATGGTGAATACTACTTTCTTACTATATGAATCTACAACATTTGTTCTTTCAAGTTATTTATCGTTGTGCAGTTTTTATTCCTAAACTTGTAGCACATATAAATTGCATGGTTTTCGTCTCCTAGTTTATATCAACTTGTGTAGTAATTATGGTGATAATACTAATACACATTTGATATTTATATACCCATTATAGCAAACATGTGTGTAATTCTATCTTAAATGTTCATTTAGAAATAGTAATGTCTAACAATATGATTTTTATATTTATATTTATTTCCACGATTTCTAGTTATATCGGTGATACATTAGCGAATTCCCAAATATTTCCCTTTCCATACTTGGTGAAATGATTTCGATACTGATATTTAAGGTCATGGCTTGTAGATGTACTCGTAGATTGCAAGGTGGTTAGGTCTAAATGGATTTCTTAGTAAAATTCAATTTTGATGGTTCGATTTCTCTATATAAAGTCATATTGGTGACCAAAGACTTTACACAGATTTATAGGATCGACTTCTTTGATACTTTCTCATCAATTGCATGTCTTTCAATAGTTTAGGTTCTTCTTTCTGTAGTAGCGCAACTGGATTGACCCCTTCATTAGCTTGATGTGAAGAATGCCTTTCTTTATAATGATCTACAAGAGACTGTCTATATGCAGTAGCATCCATACTGTGAGCTTCAGGAGTAGTATCAGAGGGAGTGTTTGTTGAATGATATTTTGGTCCTTAAGCAGAGTCCTTAAACATAGTTTCAGATTCCATCCAAGGTCCTCGAGAGTAGTGTTAGAGAAGTCAATATTCTATATTCTATCGGATCCGTCATTGAATAAAGAATAAATGGTATTTCGGTGACTAATCAGAAACACATGGTTGTGTATTTTTAGTTAGTTTAAGTATAGGATCCATGTCTAATACATACAATCACATATATTTGTACATGTATAGTCATTAATTAACAATATAATTATATACGTTGAATTACAATCAAACTATACGCATCTAACTTTTGCTCTACTTAAGGAAAGTATGAAAACTAAAATAATAATCATAGTAAATTATTATTTTCATTTGTCGGCTGACTAATTAGTTGAAGTTACTCAATTTGATCAATCCATCAAATAACATAGTTGGACTGACAAAGCAGTCTAGTCGGGCGACTATTGCAATGATGCGTAAGAGTCCTTGATTATCTAGATTCTCATATGATAATTCCTTATTTGTGCTAAAAATGGGAAAGTCATCGTGGTCATGCTAATTTATGTAGAGGACATCATCCTAATTACCGATGATTTAGAGGGCACTATGGAAGTAATTTGTGATAAAGGATCTTGAACCACTAGTATACTTAGGGTTGATTACCCGTTCCAAACGAGGTTTGATCATGTCCTAGAGGAAGCGTGCTATCGATCTACTAAAGTGATGAAGTTATTAGGATCCAAGCTAGGATAGATTCCCATGGAAGCATACATCTACAATCTGAAGAGATTAGTTTAAGTTGTTTTTTTATCCAAAAAATGGGGACACACTTTGGAGGTGTCTGCCCCATATATATATTGGTTTAAGTTTATAACAACTTAAAAACATTGATTGGAACGCTAAGTGAGTTCATGGATTCTCCTATTCCTGCCAATTTTGATTTGATGTATGCATGATGATTTTGTAACATGATAGGAAAATTGATAGAGACATTACTAATAAAATAAATGCAGGTTGGCTTAAGTGAAACGGAGCCTCTATTGTTCTCTGTGATAAGAAAATTCCTTTGAAAATCAAAGGAAGTTTTACAAAGCTGTCGTGAGATCTATTATGCTCTATGGATCTGAATGTTGGATGCGAACCATAGAAATGTGCAGAGAATGACCCTAGTAGAAAGGAAAATGCTAAGGTGGATGTGTAGACACTCGTAAACATCGGATTCAAAATGTTGCAATAAAAAGGAAAATTGGTGTAGCTCCGATCGAGGATAAGACGTGAGAAAATCGCTTAATATTATTTGACCATTTGCAAAGGAGGCTAGTTGATGCGTCGGTGAGGAGATGCGAGTTTTGGGATGTTGAGCCAGCTAAGAGAGGGCGAGGACGGCTCACTAAGTGTTGAAATGAGACTATAAGAAGGGATATTAGTTTTTTGGATCTAAGCCTGAGAATGTCCCGAGATAGATCTGTATTTAGGAAAAGAATCCATGTAGCCGATCCTACTTAATGTGGGAAAAGGCTTTATTGTTGTTGCATGCATGGTGAATTTGAGATATGACTATTTCGCTTCAGAAAGGAGATTGGTATTCGGGGGGGTCTATTTTGGATCTCATAACTTACTTTTAATGCTGATTATGCATGAACTTTATTGGAGTCCACTACTTGCTTTAGTACTTGGCATGACCTTTGCTTACTCATAGAAGTAAGAAACATGCAATTGTTTCTCGCTCCGTACGATATCATAGTTAGTATGATTCAATCCCTACTGGCAGATTTACAGTTCACCCATACGGGGGTTATGGATCTCAGATGTGACAAAATGACAACCATACATATAACCAATAACCCAATATTTCATGAGCGTATGAAGCTTGTAGAAGTTGACCGTCATTATACGTGCATTCTTATACAAAAAGGGTTGCTTCACACCTCTTTTTTAGCTTCAGAATATCCGATTGTCGATGTGCTCACCAAGCTGCTTGCGCATACCAAATTTGAGAAATGTTGTAACAGGTTGAATATGGTTGATATATATTCTCTAGTTTGAGGAGTGTTGGCTTTTCTTTTCTTTGGTGCCTCTTTATGACCATGACCCTAGGCCTCTCCCTATATAAGGCACCCTAGGATACCATCTCTAATAAGAAGAAGCTTTCTCTCCTTGAACTTGTTAAAAGCACAAATATGCAAATTTAAATTGCTATTACTCATGTTGTTTGACTACCACAATGAACGCTATTAGTGCTTGTTATCAACAAATGGATTTCCTTGCTTTCAATTGCACTAGTTGGTGTAGGATCACTTCACTAAATTTCATTACTTTCAGGGAGCACAATCGGAAGGTGATGGAAACTGAAGTAAACGATCATTTTCCATTGGCCAATTTTCTTGTGTTAGCTGTTCAATAGTGATAGTACAGTGTGTCTACCACACAAAAGACCAGGGTTCGAATCCCACTCTTGCAGTGGTTACGTTAGGTAGTCGACGGCCATCATAAAAAATAGTCGAATCTTTCAACATGGATTTGAGCAAGAATCCATGTAGCCGACCCTACTTATAGTGGGAGAAGACTTAGCACATTATTAGCTGTTCAATAGGAAGATGATGGAATATAATTCAGTGTGTTTGTGCTTAATGGAAAATGTAGAAACTTAAAATCTATGTTTATAATTTGTATAAGTAAGCATAAAAAAGAAAGAAAAATTAAAGGAAATAAAGAAATTCATCTCCATTACCTTTTGTCCATTTATAGGGTTGGGAAATTACGAGAACTTTTCTCTGTGTGATGGAAAGGGAAGATAATTGGCAGAAAAACAATTAGCTTCTGATGGAGTTACAGTCAAGTAGAAAGTTAGTTTTCTTTATTTCCGTGGGAGCAAATAATTATATTTTTTTGGTTATTAATATAAGTTGTTTCTTTTGATTTTTTTTCAAATGGTTCTGATATTATTTAAATTTTGTTGCAGCTTCGTTTGGATAGAGATGGGCGCATAATTGGAAATGAGTATTTGACCGACCTTGTTGCTTCACATGGTCATGGTACTAAAAATTCATTTGCAACTTTTTATTAAATAATATTTGCTCTTTGTAATATATTTTTTTCTTTGCAACATGATGGGAAAATTTATGGAGATGTTACTAATAGAATAAATACATGTTGGCTAAAGTGGAGAGGGGCTTCTATTGTTGTCTATGGTAAGAAATTCTTTGAAAATCGAAAGAAAGGTTTACAAAGCAACCACGAGACTTGCTATGCTTTATGGATTTAAATGTTGGCATGTGAACCATAGACATGTGCAGAGAATGTCATTAGTAAAAATGAAAATATTAAGGTGGATGTGCGGACATACACACATACACACGTAAAGATCGGATTCGAGATAGTAATATGTAATTTAATTGGGAAAATCTTGTATATAATTTGAGCGCTTTAATTAATGCCTCAGCTGTCTAGATGATGCAATCAGAGGAAAGTTGGTGTAGCTTCGATCACGGATAAGATGGAGAAAACCGCTTAAGGTGGTTTGACCATTTGCAAAGGAGATTGACTAATGTACCAGTTAGGAGATGCACGTTTTGGGATGTTAAGCCGGCTAAGAGGGGGCGAGGAATGCCTGAAAAGTATTGGAATGAGACTATACAAAGGGATCTTAATTTTTTGGATCTAAGTTCAAGATTGACCCAAGATAGATATGAATGGAGGCAAAGAATCTATTTACCCGACCCTACTTAATGCGGGAAAATGCTTTGCTATTGTTGATAATATATTTTGTTCTCCCTTCTTGTGGGGTTGCGTTAGGTACCCGACAACCAACATAAAAGTAATCAGATTTTTCAACATGGATTCGAGTAAAAGTGGGAGAAGTTTTTGTCTATTTTTATAATATATTTTGTCCAGACATGATCATTTTCGTCTTCTTTTCACTTGAAATAGTAGTTTTAGTAAATCACGGAAAGTCAAATAGCAACATATGCTAACCAAGGCTGCATTCCAGCTGCAGTTGCTGAAATTCTGTGTTTGCTGGAACTCTGTGTTGCTGTAAGAGTGCTGTAAGTCACTCTGTAACCTCTTTTCTTACTATTAATATATATGGGATGGACACTTAAGCGTGTTTCCCCCTTTTTTGATTAGAAAAAAGGTCACATGCACACTTATCCCAATGACAACAACCTTGTTGGGGAGTGGGGGCTACATATTGATTCGGAATTGAATACACTGCTAATAGTGAAGGTTTTCATGTGGCTGCTTTGGCGGTGACATGTTTTGACGAAGACGCTCAAGGCTACCTCTTTGCCTTCATGGATATCAAATGCCCTTTTTGTCAAAGGGAGCATGAAAATGTTGATCATCTATTTTTTTACATGCCCATTTGATGTGTAGGGATGTTGAGGTGATAGGGGTTCACCCTTCCTCCATTGAGATGTTCTGGTAGAGCTTTGGCAATGCAATGTACACATCCAAAAGAAATTGCCAAAATTTTGGCAATGCGTTGGTGGTCACATGTTCTAAGCCCGAGAATGTCCCAAGGTAGATCTGAATGGAGGCAAAGAATCCATGTAGTCAACCCTACTTAATGTGGGAAAAGGTTTTGTTGTTGTTGTATGGGCTTTATGGCTAGTCAGAACTATGGTGATATTCCATGGGAACACTTCTATCTAGAAAATGTTGCGGTGCATTGAAGTTCTTTAAATTACTCTTGAATATTGTTGTGTGAACTAGTAAATAAAACTTTTGGGTGACCTCTTTTAATGGGTGGGCACCATCAACATTTTTAAAAAAAACTGTTAAGAACATATGGTATTAAATTTGTAGACAACAATGTACATATTTAACTTTTTGGATGATGAATAATATTTTATATGACGGTGGAAGCTGTGGTAAATGCAGACATAGAAATAATATTAGATATTTACACCTATAACCTTGAGTAATTTCGTAATTACCCCAGGAACCCTCGATAATCATGAATTACATCCAAGATCCTGAATAACTGCTTCGTTTTACACCAATAATCCTCCTTTAATTTACTTCATTAACTCAATCAGATGGTTGAGTTAATCTAACCAATATGTGAGTTAACAGTCGGGAATAATAAAAAAAATGAAGAGAAAGGAAGGAGAGGAGGTGGCTCGATCCTGAAATGGGAGCTTGCAGGCGGTCGGAGCGGGGGGCTCCATCCTGGGGCTTACAGCAGGAGGCATGGGGGGGGGGGTTTGGGCCGGGGTGCTCTGACAGGGGGGTGCTTCGACTTGAGGCCTTGGGTAGGGGTGCTCTGATCTGGGGCTTACTAGAAGGTCTTTGGGCGGGATGCTCCGACCACCCCGGTCTGGGGCTTGTGGGAGGGCCTTTGGGTAGGTCTACTCCGATCACGGGGGGGGGGAGGGGGGGAGCTTTAGGTGGGGCTGCTCTGACTAGGGGGGGTCCGACCTGGGTTACGAGGGGGCCTTTGGGCAGGGCTGCTTCGACCACCAGGGGGGTTTCCGACTTGGGGCTTGCCGGGTGGGAGGGGTCAGACGAGGGCTCCGGCTGGGCAGGGGAGGCTTCGAATGGAGACTTGCAGGTAGGGAGGGGCACCAATTGGGGGGCAAACGAGGGCTTCGACCGGGGAAGAAGAGGGCCAAGGGCTTGCAGATGAGAGCTTGCAGGTGGGGTATGCTTCGATGGCTTGGAGGAGGAAGGGGATAGTGGTCTCATTTGTAAATAATGGAAACTTAAAGAGTCTAAAATATAAAATACTTGACGAATACCGTCTTATTTAACGGGAAATTGGATGAAAGTTAACACGGTGTTATGGGTGTAAGAGTTGAGCATTACTCAGGGTCTTGGATGTAATTCGTAATTATCGAGGGTTCTTGGGGTAATTATGAGAATACTCAGTGTTATGGGTGTAAATATTCCAAATAATATCTAATACAACCATGGAAGAGTGATTAAGAGATGTGGTCTCGTGAAATTTTAGAGCCGTCATGGTTGTCAAAAGGAGATTGTTTCAACCATGATATCATCCTTTGAATGCCTTGTAGATGTTTATATTGATCATATAGATTCCCACAATTGCATATTATTATCGATGATGGTGTTTTGATCTCTCTGCCATCTTCCATCGAGTATTTAAGTACACTCAGATGAAGTCTACCTCGTGATAAATGTATGAAATTCAAGCAAACAAGAAGTCATATTTGGATGGAATAAAAAATGATGAAGGGATTCTGGGGAGTTTCGTTTAAAAAGATCCTAAATTGGGTGCAGAAGGTTCAGGCAATGCCGCTTGCTGTGGAGGCAATATGAAATTGACAAAACTTAATTAAGTGAATGGGTGCAGAAGGGAGTGGGGGCTCCGACCTGGGGTTGCGAGGGGACCTTTGGGTAGGGCTGCTCCGACCACCGGGGGGGTCTCTGACCTGGAGCTTGTCGGGTGGGAGGGGTCAGACGAACGCTTCGGTTGGGCAGGGGAGGCTTCAAATGGAGAAGGGGGGGTGGGGCACCAACTGGGGGGCAGACGAGGGCTTTGCCGGGGAAGAAGAGGGCAAGGGGCTTGCAGACGAGAGCTTGTAGGCGGGGGATGCTTCGATGGCTTGGAGGAGGAAGGGAATAGTGGTCTCAATTGTAAATAATGAGAACTTAAAGGGTCTAAAATATAAAATACTTGACGAATATCGTCATATTTAACAGGAAATTGGATGAAAGTTAACACGGTGTTATGGGTGTAGAGTTATGCACTACTCAGGGTCTTAGATGTAATTCGTGATTATCGAGAGTTCCTGGAGTAATTATGAGATTATATTCAGGGTTATGGGTGTAAATATCCCAAATAATATCTAATACAACCATGGAAAGAGTGACTAAGAGATGCAGTCTCATGAAATTTTAGAGCCGTCATGGTTGTCAAAAGGAGATTATTTCAACCATGATATCATCCATTGAATGCCTTGTAGATGTTCTTATTGATCATATAGATTCCCATAATTGCATGTTATTATTGATAATGGTGTTTTGATCTCTCTGTCATCTTCCATCGAGTATTTAAGTACACTCAGATGAAGTCTGCGTCATGATAAATGTGTGAAATTCAAGCAAACAAGAAGTCATTTGGATGGAATAAAAAATGATGAAGGGATTTTGGGGAGTTCGTTGAAAAATATCCTAAAATGGGTGCAGAATGCCACTTGCTGTAGAGGCAAATATCAAATTGACAAAACTTAATTAAGTTAACAACCCCCAATTTCATAAACAGAGCATGCTTCTTGAATGTTCTAGATACACTAATTTCCATATCCACTGCTTGATTATATGAGTTTTCATCATTGGCAACGAGGATCAGCTGGTGATTGTCGTTTCAATTTCTGCCTCATGACCACACTAGCCGTCATTAAGCGGTCATGGATGAATGCCGTTTGGATTGGCACAATTAGGTCCCCAACAACAATAGGGTGGAAATCTTTGATTCTGCCCACTCTCCTCTTCTTGAGGAGGAGAGAAAGCATGGGCTTATTGATCCTTTTAGAACTGTGGTTTGCCTCCGCAAACTCTCCTAACATCTCAAACATGTTTGTCCGAATCGTTTCCCAAAACTCATTGAAGAAATACATCGAGAAGCCATCAAGATCCGACGCCCCCATTCACATTAAGCTCCCAGATCGTCATCCTAAGCTCAACCATTTGGAAATCTCTAGTGAGGTCCGTCTTTTGGGTAGGTGGAAAGAGAAGACGCCCCTTGCCTGTGGCAACACCACTCTCTGCTAGTGGATCGACATTACAAGCGTCAGAAATATTCAACAACTGTCCTCCTATATTAGGAACCCTTTTATAAGCCCACCCTTCTATATAAAGAGGCTAATATGCTTTTGTCAAGGCCTTAAATGTCGGATGTCAGTTTCGTTTCGATGACTGACCGAAACGAAATTTCGGTCGAATTTCGGTCGAAATTCGACCGAAATTTCGGTCATTTCGGTCGGTTTTTGAACTAGGGCACCCAAATATCGCCCGATATAGGCCATTTCGGTCGAATTTCGGTCACCCACCGAAACCGAAATTCGACCGAAATTCGGCCGAATTTCGGCGAAATTTGATCCCATGGCTTTTGTAAAGGACACGGTATTAGTTATGAAAATTGGAGTTTGATTCCCATATCCATTGTATTCTAGTTTTCTCCTCTCTTCCATTTTAGTGATCTCCAACCCCTTGTTTCCATTCCTCATACTATCTGTGAGGTTAAATTATCCTCTTTATTAGCGATGCTTGAGTTAGGTCGTCTAGGTCACCATTGCTAATCACATTGATGAAGGTTGAAGAATAATCTTAAGTCGAGCTTAAATATAAAACCGTGGTTGGATTCATTGATAGAGGTGGACATGATCGTCCAAAATAAGGGATCAATTATTGATGCATCCGTAGATTTATGGTAGAATATCGTAGATCCCTTGCATTACTTTGCAACTGAAACAACCGTTGATGATTTCTCATTCCACCATATTGATAGAGCAATCATTCTCGATACCTACTTTGTTGATTCTCATGATTGACACCAATCCCTGCTGTTGGTATTTATAGCCGTAGGGCCACATAGCCTCCAACATAGTCACTCCTCATAAGCCTAATTACACGAGAGTGGATACATTTCGTGTTTACACACTGAATCCCGAGGGGCCAACCAGGCCCCCCTAGCCCCCCGGGCTTGTTGATCGGGCAAGGAGACCCCTGTACTGGTAGGGTATGGTGGTACAGGGGGACATCCGACCGTTTTTATCTGGGTTCTGTATAACATGCGGTTAGGATTCAAATCATATGATTCATGTCAACAACTTGGATATCTATATTGACAACTGTGGCCAATCCCTTTTTGATAAATATTTTAGTGATAGTGATAGCCAATGATGTCCTTTTGATTGGGTTGA
Organism: Ottelia alismoides; assembly: GCA_037367405.1. Taxonomy (NCBI): domain Eukaryota; kingdom Viridiplantae; phylum Streptophyta; class Magnoliopsida; order Alismatales; family Hydrocharitaceae; genus Ottelia; species Ottelia alismoides. Next base: position 1,390,353 of record JAZKJV010000189.1, on the reverse strand, counting down.
AATTTAGTAGAAAGGTTTATGGTATGACATATTATTTTTTTATGTTCTTATCTTTATAATTTCATCATATATTACATTGTTATATATTATATGTTTGTCGGATTAGATTATTTCACCAATAAATATATTTATTATACATTTTATAATTCTTTCCTATACAAACTAAGGCTTAAGCGTCGACCACCTTGAGGCTACGTCTTGCCTCGCTTCCAGGGAAAATGCCTCGTTCTGCTTTTCATTTTTTTTCAAACCTTGGTATCTGCAGGGTGGCACATGAGATGCACACTTTTTTGAGACATGTGATTAGTGGTGGGACATATTTCTGATTTTGGACAGATGATTGGAGTTAAGGGGGGGGGCTTTGGATGTGAGTTTTCCAAGACTCATGGCGTTCGCGGAGATCCCTAGCTATTCGCCAGCGGAGGTTTGGGATAGGCTTTCGTTCTTTCCACTGTTCAAGTCTGAGCTCTCTGAGCAATGTGTGGTGGAGCTCTTGGACATGCTATCGGAGATCAAGGATGTGAGTGCTCCTACTGATGGCCAAGACCATTGGTCCAGGCACGATGGCTCTTTCTCGGTTCAGAAGGCTTATAGAGCACTAAGAGGTCCCATGGTTTTCGACCCTGGTGGATGCGAGGTAGACTGCAGGCGTATCTGGATGTGGGCGGTCCCAAATATAGTGAAGGTATTTATGTGGATTTTCAAAGGGGGGAGATTGATTCATCCACTTTTAATAAAGTGATTTTGATTTTTTGTACTTTTATCTTAAGCTTTTTGACCACTTTAACTGTAAAGATGCTGTGTTCTAAAAAAAATTACTATTGATAAGGATTTGTATATTTGGTTTGTGTTATATATGGAAGTGCTTAAAAATTAGTCAATATTTTCAACTTCCAAGTGCTGCATGCTTTCTTTGTTAGCCAAAGTTTTTGGCGGTATATAGAACTGTTGGCTTGCAAAAGGGTCATGGTATGTGTCAGGGAGGTCATCAAGTGTTTCAGGAATGTTGTCAGAAGCCACCTGCCTTAGTCTCTCTGGGTAGAGCTTAGTCACCATGCTCTCTCTGGGTAGTGCTTAGTCACCATGCCAACCGTCAAATACTTTTCGTTCCATCAACTGCACATGAATGCGAGTAGCACAAGTTGGCACATATTAGATGAATTGAATCTTTCAGCTCCAGAATGTTACGAAGGGGGTGTTTCTACAAAAAGATTATATGACAGCTCCGACTCATTATGAGGATGTTGGGGAAAAAGGTCTCAAGAGCCTCACTTTTTTTAAGATGCCCAGTAGCAACAAAGCATTGCATAAAAACATAGAGGGACACCTTTATTTAAATAACCTTTATTTAAATAACTTTTCAAAAAAGGGAGACATGGGTGAAATCTCTAGAGATGTATAATCTTAGAATTGCATGCTAGTATCTGTGTCTAGTCAAGCCCCTCATTGTCCTGGTGCATCAATAATTTTAGGGGTATCTTTTATAAGAGTGGCATAGACTTGATTTCGATGGTTTCATGGGCCTTAATACAACTGTTGAAGCTCATTTTAACTTGCAGGATTAGTATAGCAGCGGGCCTGCTACATTTTCTTTCATGTTGCATTCCCAAGTTAGTAACATGAGAGATTCAGTAAGGTATGGAATGCCATGTTACTATTGGAATGCCAAGGGTGGGATTAGGTGTATTACTAAACCATAACTGTTCTAAGCACATGCACTATTTTGCATTTTGTTGCTTCCAGAAATTTGTTACTTAAAAGATGAGGGTATTTGCTGCCACCTAATCCGGTGCCTTTATGGTGTTTCTCTGGCGGGCCCTGGTCTGCTATAGCAGGGGCCTGATCATTCGGCGTTCTGGAAGGGGATATTGAAGGCAATACATCGCTTCCATGAGCTTTTCAGCCCGGTTCTTGGGGATGGCTACAGGTTTGGTTTTTGGACGGACGTCTGGATGGGGGTGGCCCCCTTAGTGGCCGTTTACCTCGCTTGTTTGCCTTGGCTGCTAACTCTTTGTGGATTGCTGGGATAATGGTAATTGGATGCCGGCCTTCAGATCATCCTTTTCCGATCAGCGTTTGGAGGATTTCCTCCGTCTTCTGGAATCACTTGGGCAGGTGGGTAGGCCCTCCTCTGGATGTAACCACTGGGTATGGAAGAACATGCCTTTCTCGGTTAGAAATGCATATGGTGCTATTTGTTGGCCTCCACCTTCTCTGTCGGACAGTATGATTCGGGATTGCGAATTCATTTGGATGCTCTGTCTTCTAGAGAGGATGGGTTTCTTCATGTGACTTTTTAGTAGGAAGCGCATTATAACTCGTGGTCGCTGCGCTAAGCTTTTTGGGGTGATATTGGTGGTCTGTGTAGCATTGACATTGAGACGCTAGAGCACCTTTTTTTCCGATGCCATGTTTCCTCACTTGTGTGGAGTGAGGTGGGTCTGGATTGGATTTGCACTCGTACTTTCGACTCCTTTGGTCTTCTCTTTTTTGGGGCATGTACTTGGCAAAGAAAAGAGGTTCTTATTCAGGTGGCGGTGATGTGGGGTGTGGGCCATCTGACTGGCCCGTAGTGATGTTCTTTTTTCTGGTCATTGTTTCTATTGTGAGAATGCCTGCTTCCATCACAAGCGACTGGCCCGTAGTGGTGTTCTTTTTGCTGGTCATTGTTTCTATTGTGAGAATGTCTGTTTCCATCACAAGCGAGTGCTTGAAACATGAATTATGTAATCTGTAATGTTTTTAATTTTATTTCTATAGTTAATTAATATATTGGAGCGGGCACCAAAGTGTGTTTCTCCCTCTTTTTGGTATCAAAATTTTCCCCATTTCTCAAGTAGGTTTTCATTTCATGAGTAACAACATGCTCGAGAAACTGTTAATCTACACAAATTTTATGGCCGTTTTTTCTCATGCAAAGCTAATGTGCAGACCATGATAAAGATCACAAAGAGAATTCGACAGAAACTAGTCATAGTTACAAACTTAGTCCAGAGGCTGAGCAAATGATTGAGAAAGTGAAAAAAGCTATGGCAAATGGTGAAGGATGTAGGGTACGCAATGTGTTGTCTTCATCTACATTGGTGATTTGATATCTTTGCTATGTTGACAATGGACTGGCTTCTTTTTACAGGTTTATGGCTTTTTAGATGTTCAACGTGTTGCTGGGAATTTTCACATATCAGTTCATGGATTAAATATCTTTGTTGCACAGGAGGTTTGATATAGATTTGCTTTCCAGTGTCTGACCACAAAATGTGTATTTTATGGAATTAATTCAGTTTATGCAGTTCTTGTCACAAGGATACGGTCTTTTCCATTAAGCTGTATGCTTATATGCGTATTAAATTATATCATACACTATTTGAGCCTGATGACATATTTTGTTTGCAGATCTTTGGTGCTTCATCTCATGTAAATGTTAGTCATATAATTCATGATTTATCATTTGGCCCCAAATACCCAGGAATTCACAATCCTTTGGATGACACGTCAAGGATCCTGCAAGGCACAAGTGGTATATTTAAATATTACATAAAGGTCAGTCCATTTTGGCTTCATTTGTATGCAATATATTTTCATTTTACCTGATTTGATAATACATGCCTAACTTTCATTTTTACTTACAGTTCATTTATTATAGTGATGTTTAGATGCCTCTATAAAAAGTAAAAACGATGTTTATGAAGTCTATAAACTCATCGGTTTTGTTCTTTAAAAAAACTCATCAATTTTGCTCTACTTATTTTTTAATCTAGTGTTGGTTTTGTTCTGCATCTAATTTATATTGTAGTGGTAATAGTATAGACATCATCTGCTTTTACATTTCTCTTTGAGCCTGATTATGTGACGGGGAATTGGAAGTTGCTAAGGAAAGTATGGGCATATTTAACTTGGTTCTCTGAAAGGGAACATTTGTACTGCTTGTTGCAATATTTTATTATTTAGAATGGTGAATGAGTTTGTATGACAATGGAAGTTCTGGACAATGGACAATATTCAATTGGCTCTGTCCACTGTTTGTAGGACTTCTAGTCTTTAATTACAAGAACCATGGACAAGAAGATGATGATTTGTCTTGAATAAGATATCTAAAGCACGATATTGGACTGCATATTAAGCAATCCCAACTGATGGTATTGAGCGACAGCGGTGTGCCCTGCATTATATGATTTGTGGTTGATGTTGGGGGTAATTTTTTCGTTCAAAGTCCTTATGAATGTCTAACATGCAAGCGAAGTATGGATTGTTTTGCTGAAAGTGTAGAGAATCTCTTGCGTTGCAAATTTGAATGAAGTTTTGGTTAACGAGCAAGGGGAATGCCCTGGTTTCCTGGACATGGGACCTTGATGCGGTCTTTCTCGATCTCCTTTGTGGAGCACTTTCAGATCATCCATATATCTTTCGAATATAGTTTGTCTTTAAGTTGTTGTGGCACAAGTTACGAGGTCATTTCTGGGGTTCTGTCAGTAACAGATTTGAACTGTCTATCCCATATCATGCATAGACAATTTTTGAATTCTGTCACTCTTTTTTGAGCAATTCTAGGAAATGGTAACATCAAGCTCTGTTATTTAATTTCACTGTATCTTGTTAGTTTTTCTTGCACTTTCGAGGTTATGTATAGATCCTGATTTTCCGTCATATCCCTTTTCGTTGAGGAGATTTTTGGCCATATGCAATAGATATGTGCCATATGATTGAGAGAGAGGCGATGTGCAAATTTTTTAAAATGAAGATGTTAGAATTCCAACAATAATTTTGGAGATTTAGGAGAGGCATGAGGGTGCGATTCCTTCCAAATGAGGCTTGGCTTCTGTGGGTGTGTATGTTAAAGAGGCGGGGAACAAGTGTAGGATGCTCGTCACCTGATCTGATGGGTGATGCAGTTGCGAAGGAGAAGTCTTAGTTGATGCAGACTTTTATTCAAAAGGGCGCTAGTTTTCTTTTGGTTCTGGAGGTGTCACTTGTGCTCTGCAAAGGGGCTTCTCCAACTTCTAAATGAAGGTTCTTATTTGGAACAAGAGAGGTTAATTAGTGACGGTGAAGAGACTGTTGGACAGTTAACTAGGATTTCTGGTGATGTTTTTACAGTGTTGTGAGATACTCTGCGAGGGTGAAACGGGAATCCATGAGAGTAATTTGACAATAGGTCGTCCAACATTTGCTTCAGACAGGCAAAATCTAAGTTAAACATATTATTTTTGTTGGAGAAAATAAGAGCACTTGTTATTTCGGAGAACCCTAGGCTCTCTTATATAGTAGAGAGGCCTATGGGTAAATTACATAAAGTAGACAACCAAAAAGGAAAATAAGAAAGAGACACATATTAAATATGAAAATACAAATATCTTCACACTCCCCCTCAAGCTGGAGCATAGATATCGATCATGCTCAGCTTGGATGAACACTTCTGGAATGATCCTCTGGGCAGTGGCTTGGTGAAGATGTACGCAGTTTGCTCTCCAGAGCTGACATGGGAAGTAGAGATCATGCCCTTCTGAATCATGTCTCTGGTGTAGTGGCAATCCACCTCAATATGTTTTGTTCTCTCATGGAATGCAGGGTTGTTTGCGATGAATAGGGCAGCCTGGTTATCACAGTGTAACTCCATGGGTAGAGGGATCTATACATGTAGATCACATAGTATTGCTCGGACCCACATCATTTCTGTACTAGCTTGAATCATAGTCCTGTATTCGGACTCGACACTTGATCTTGCTACAACAGTTTGTTTCTTGCTTTTCCAAGAAACGAGAGAAGTGCCAACAAATATTGCAAATCCTGAAGTCGATTTCCTATCCTTAGGACAACCTGCATAATCTGCGTCAGCATATGTGGATACAGAGAGTGTGTCTCCTTTCTTGAATAGTAATCCTGAGCCTGGAGTTGATTTCAGATATCTCAATATCATATGTAGTGTGTCCATATGTACCTGTCGAGGTTGCTCCATGAATTGACTCACTTGACTCACTGCAAATGCAATATCTGGTCAGGTGATTGTAACATAAATGAGCTTTCCAACCATCTCTCTGTATCTTCTCTTATCAACTTCATCGGTATCGTCATCATATAGCTTCATGCTAGGATCCATTGGAGTCGTAGACGGTCGACATCCAATCATTCTTGTTTCTGCAAGCATATCTGTAATATACTTCCTTTGGGTCATCACAAAGACCCTGTGCATTTCTAGCAAATTCCAACCCCAAGAAATACCTTAGGATACCCAGATCCTTAGTCGCAAATTGACTGCCCAGAAATTCTTTAGCCATCTTGATTCCCTGCTCATCATCTCCTGTAACAACAATATCATCAACATACACCATGATAGCAACAGTGTACCTCTAGACGTCTTCTGCACAAATAAGGAATGGTCTGCATTTGACCTCTTGAAGCCCTGTCGTTCAATCATATCTGAAAGCTTTTGAAACCACGCTCTAGGACTCTGTTTAAGGCCATATATTGCATTATGGAGTCTACAAATCTAGTCACCCCCCCAGCAGCAAACCCCGGAGGCTGCTGCATATAGACTTCATCATGTAGATCTCCATATAAAAATGCATTTTTCACGTCAAGCTGGAATAACGTCCAGTCTCGTGCTACAACAATTGAAAAGACACGTAAAGTAGAATGTCTAGCAACTGGAGAGAACGTGTCTAAGTAATCAACCCCATAAGTCTGAGTAAAACCACGTGCCACGAGCCTTGCCTTGTACCAGTTAAGGCTTCCATCGGTATGGTATTTAACAGTAAACACTCACTTGCAGCTAACAATAGACGCTTCGGGAGGTGGAGATTCAAGTGTCCAAGTTCCACGGGACTGCAATGCAACCATTTCTTCTTCCATAGCAAGACACCATTTGCTATCTTGGAGTGCCTCCAGGTAATTGCGTGGAACCTCTACTGCAGACAAGGCTATCGCAAATCTTTGGAAATCACCCGTCAGACGATGAAAAGAGACATATGAAGCAAGTGGATAGGAAGCACAATTACGCCTTTGCTTTCTAGTAGCGATAGACACGTCCAAATCTCCATGATCATCATCTTGCTGTGTTTCCTGTATCAATAGATCCTCAGACTCATGTTAGAAATCAAGTTATCAGAACCAACCTGAGGGCTGCTAGATGCCGGGCCATAGCCTTGAGCAGAGGACTGACGAGTATAGTACTTTGGTAATGGTGGGACAATGGTAACTGGAGGTGGTAAAGGTGGAGGTGACGGTATGACAGGAGGTGGTGGTGGAGATGTCATAGAAGGTAACTGACTCATAGGAGGAGGTGGCACGAAGACCTCGGTATCAGAATGGGAAGTAGTCATTCGGTCACCTGTAGGAGAGAAAAACATCACAGATTCAAAGAATGTGACATCGGCGCTAACAAAATATTTTCGACGCAGCGGATCAATGCAACGATAGCCCTTCTGTATCCTGGAGTACTCTACAAACACACATTTGATAGCCCTGGGAGAGAGCTTATCAAGACTTGGCACCAACTGATGGACAAAACTAACACAGCCAAAGACACGGGGTGGAAAAGAGAACAACTCCTTCTCATGAAAGGCTGGAGAGAGAGGACTTTTCTCACCCAAGACAGATGAGGGCATGCGATTTATTAAGTAGCAAGCTGTGAGAACCGCATCACCTCAGAACGAGTTTGGAGCATGACTCTGAATAAGTAAGGTTCTAGTGTTATCCAGTAGATGGCGATGTTTCCGCTCTGCAACACCATTTTGTTGTGAAGTGTAAGCACATGAAGTTTGATGAATTATACCACGAGATGAAAAGAACAAGGACAAAGTTCTAGTAAAAAACTCCAAGGCATTGTCAGACCGCACAATTTTCACAGAAGAAGAGAAAACATTTTGAACTTCATTGATAAGCATTTGAATCACATCTCCTGCGTTAGATTTATTCTTCAATAAAAACACCCAAGACAAACAGAAAAAATCATCTACTGCAACAATATAGAACCTGTGTCCCTGGTGGTCAGGAGCACGACTGGGACCCCAAATATCAATATGGACTAACTCGAACAAGGAGCTACTGCTCCGACTCTGATGACTCGGGAAAGTGGACCGATGATGCTTTCCCAACTGACACGCTTCACACTGGAAGGACAACTTCGGAGAAATCTAGGGCAAAACACGACACATCTTCTGAAGAGGGAGATGACCAAATCGGAGATGCCAGGTATATGGAGAGTCTGATCCTGTAGAATGGAGAGATGCACCGACATAGGGAGTATGGACTAGAGATAGAGACCACTCTGCTCACGGCCATAGCCAATCACCTTGCCCGAGGGTATGTCTTGAAAAACAAGAGACGATGAGTCAAAAATAGCTCGACAGTTCAAATCCTTTGTAATCTAGCTAATGGATAGTAAGTTCATAGAGAAATCAGGAGCATATAACACTTTCTGCAGTCTCATGGAAGGTGTCAGGTTAACCTCCCCCTATTTTGGTTCATAGAGAAATTAGGAGCATATAACACATTCTGCAGTCTCATGGAAGGTGTCAGGTTAACCTCCCCCTGTCCTGTGATCGGGGAATGTGTCCCATTGGCTATCACCACAGTTCGTCCTGAAGAGATCGGTCTATGTGCAGTGAGCTGCTCTTTGTCCCCACAAAGATGATGTGTCGCTCCAGAATCCATAATCCAGTTTGTAATCATAAATCCATCACAAGAAGTGAGAGCATAAGAACTACCTGAGGTACTGGCTGTGGCAGGTGAACGGGCAGAGACTTAAAGAGCCACATCTGACTGACCTCCAGGAGCTGTATCATGAGGCATGATATTCCTCATATGACAACAAGATCATCGAATCGCTGGTCCAACGAGGAAGGTGCGTGGGACTCAACTTGTTCTGCTACCCGAGCCGATGCAAGAAAGCCATGCTTAGAGTAGCATGTATCCTCGGAATGACCAGGGCGATGACAATAACTGCGTGGTTGACGAATCCGACCCCCACGACCCTTGGGGCCATGGCCACGAAAGGTAGAGGAGCCCCCTCTTCCTCTGGAGGCGGCCATCGCTGAAGGTGTCTGGCTGGCAGTCGAGCTTGGGACAGTAATTCGACTCAGTCGGCGGAAAGCTTCCTCCATAGGAGGAATAGTGGCGTCAGCAAGAATCTGAGACCGGGCAGCATCGTACTCTGGATCAAAAGCAGCCAGGAATACACCTACCATGGTAGCATTCATGTATGTCTTCTGCTGCTCAGGAGTGGCCGTCAACGACATGAAGCTATGGTGCTTCTCAAACATCCCTCGTAGGGATGTGTACAATGAGTGAAGGGGACGCCCATTCTGCTTGACTGTAAAGATATCATGTTGCAACTGAAGTATCTTCGTCTTGTTCCGTGCCTGGGAATATGTCGCTGCTAGAATATCCCACATAGCCGTAGCCGTGGGCTGATGTAATGCATCGTTGGCGATCTCTATCGCCAACGTCCCAGATAACTAGACTTTGGCATACACATCATCTGCCTCCCACGAGGCATTCACCCCAGTCTTCTCCACCGGCTCTTCTTCGGTAAGAATGTGCTTCTTACCATTCGACTTCATCAGGCTCATAAACTGCATAGCCCAGAGCTCGTAATTTGTCCCGTCCATTTTCATAATAGGCGTCGGACCTCTGAATGCGCCAGTGGCGGGTACATCGGCCTTGTTCTCCGACATACTGCCGAAAGAAGACTGCTACGGGTGCAACAAATCAAAGTTTATATGTCTACACAGACATATATGGGTTTGGGTGCACGTGTAGACTCATGCACACCAACCCATCAATCAACGGACGAAGCTGAGGCGGCGTGCTCTTAGAGACAGCACATGAGCACGCGAGACGAAGCTGATGCACGCGTGAGACAAGCGCACTGCGCGCGCGAGGAGGGTGAGCGCGTTGTGCGTGAAGAGGGTTGCGGAGCCCTAGCTGTGGAGGCGCGCTAGGCTGCGGCGCCTACAAAAGGGCAAGGGCACGCGCGCGAGACGAGGGCGGGGGCAGCGACACACAAGGAGAGGGCTGGCGGTGGGGTTAGGGTTTTTTGGGAATCGATAGATCCGGTATAGGACCGCCGCTCTGATACCATGTTGGAGAAAATAAGAGCACTTATTACTTCTGAGAACCCTAGGCTCTCTTATATAGTAGAGAGGCCTATGGGTAAATTACATATAGTAGACAACCAAAAAGGAAAATAAGAAAGAGACACATATTAAATATGAAAATACAAATATCTTTACAATTTTCATTTGCATAAAAGAACTTATAATTTTTTATTCGAACTAAACTAATGTGCACATGGGCGAAATAATTGTGTGTGTGTGTGTGTGTGTGGGGGGTGGGGGTGGGGGGTGGGGGGTGGGGAGGGGATAGGGTTGAAATCTCGACATGCAATCGACATCGTCGTGTTTTTAGTCATTATGCTATCAAAAAGGCAAGTAGGGCGATTTAGACCACGAAATTAACTGCAAGTATTCAAACGTAATTAAATTTAACCTAAATATAGTCAGATTATACTATTGAATGGAAAATAAATTTTGCACTAGCATTTATGTCATATGCATGTAGGTTAAAATAATATTTTTTAGTGCTTGTAGGGCTAAAATGTCAGACAAATACAAAATAAGAACTAAAAAACAGATTCTGCGGGAATATTCAGTGAATTAGTGAAAGACAGGGCCTGCTTCAGACAACCTATAAGATCTGGTTTGGCTTGGGCCTCTATTGCTGGTTGCAGAGTTGCTCATATACTGCTCCTTAGATGGAGCTGCTTTGCGAGGCAGGCTATGAGCTTCTCATATTGGCATCTCATGAGGAGATGAGCCACACGAGGCATTATTACACAAAGTTTTGAGAGATGCTGATGACTTTTTGTATGACTGGACACTAACTAGCAATTATCCAATGGTTCATATTTTTTAAATATTATTATTCTCCTCCCGCCACTCCCCATGCACCTACCCACCCACGACACGTTCTTCCCCGACCATTGTCACCATCACCTCCTCCATCCTCGAATCATGTTGTTCCTTCTCTTTCTCCACCTCCCTTATTACAAAGGTTTGAAAAAAGAAAGGCAGAAAGAGGTGTTTTCCTTGGAAGCGAGGTGAGGCGTAGCCTCGAGGTGGTCGAGGCGTAAGTCTCAGTTATATAGAAAAATAATTATAAAATATATAATAAATATATTTATTGATGAAATAATATAATCTGACAAACATATAGTATATAACAATGCAATATATCATGATATTATGAAGATAAGAACATGAAAAAAAAGACATGTCAATGCCATAAACCTTTCTACTAATTTTCTGCTTAGTCAAAAGGAAATCATTGGCTATAACTATCACTAAAATATTTATCAAAAAGGGATTGGCTATGGTTGTCATTATAGATATCCAAGTTGTTGATATGAATCATATGATTTGAATCCTAACCATATGTTCTACTAAACCCAGATGAAGAACGATATGATGTCCACCCTGCGCCCATCATACCCTACCAGTACGGTAGTCTCGCTGTTTCAATTTTTTTTATATGGGTATTCGAATTCGCACGCAGTTTCATATATGTTTAAGGGTCTAATAGTAAGAGCTCACTGAAATAATTGGATATATTCATGATAAATATGAGTATGAAAACGGTCAAATTTAAGCAATCTTGCATAAATATATACTCAACTAGACCTTTATAAACATATGAAATTACAAATAGGACTAAGTATTTTCTTTGAAAAATACTTGAAAAAGCCCATAATGGCTCACCTAGCGCCTCGCCCCGCCTCACCGCCTCGTCTCGCCTCGATCGCCTCAGGCATCCGAGGCGCACGCCTCAGCCACGGGATCCGAAGCAGTCGCCTCAGGGCGTTTTCTCATCGTCCCGTTTTGCCTCGAGAGCCTTTGCGTCTCGAGGCGCATTTTTTAAAACCATGTCACACCACATCAGGCACTACATGCTCTTGCTTGTAGTAGAAGTTGAAGATTGTTATTCACAGGAGGTCCTCGTTGAACGGCAACTCAGTTATTTCGATATTGTTGCCGACAAATTGGTCAAGTGGATCCTGCGATGGCTAGCCATCTGCTGGGACATCTTTTCCCAGGTCAACAAGACCTCTTCCGCGAGCACTGCAAGAAATAGCAGAAGCAGAATATTGAACAGCTGTGGTGGCAATCCACTACTCCCCTAGAGTTGTGCAAGCTGCAGTATCACCTCTACTCCAGTTAGACGAAACAGGCTTCGAGGCCTGAAGGTGTCATTTACTTTATACTTCTACATTACGAAGGATGAGCTGTTAGGCTCATATCGTCAGTTTATATAATTAGTCCCAATATTCAACATTGCATCACCATCTTATTTATTAGCCACTTTTGTTTCAGTCTCTCTATAGTGCTTGTGGAATCCACTACAAGGAGAGCCAAGTGGCAGCAACAATGACTTCATATGCCTCGATGCCGCCATCTCAACTAGCAGCCATGGAGACACAGAGCAATGTGAGGTTTCAGGAAGGGTAAGGTGTCGAGCAACGACAGACCTTCTAGGGGCTGTTGGGCGTGTCTGCAATGAGGAGGATCTCGACGAGGCTATTGCCGAAGATGCTCGTGGCACTAAGAACATGCCCGCTCTCTTGTACTCGGAAAGGCAGATTTGGAATCAACTTTGTTGTGAAGCTTCTTCTGCAGTGCGGTAGCAACAACAGGGATTGTGGGACACAGAGTCAATGAGAGGTGGGAGATCTTGGGAGAGGGAGAAAAGATAGGTCATATGGCATAAGTTTGTTAAATATGATAAACATATGGGGGTAAACCTGTCAATATTTAATGTAAAATCATCAAAGTCAACAGACAAGGATGTAAAGGAAGTTAAGGGGTCAGAATGCAAATATCAAAGTATACAAGGGCCTGTGAGTAAAAATCCGTCTAAAAAACTGTTCAAAGGCATTACACCACATATAAGAGAGTAGAACATGAAGAAGTGATAACTATGCCTCTTGGGGGATTGCAATCTATGGGGAGTTTCATCTTTCTAAAATTTTTCTCCTCTCTCTAATTAAACTAGGCTACCAGCTTCTCTGATGGGGGTTTTGGATTTAGATTTGAACTAATAATGTTGACAAGAAAGTGATATTAAATAAGTCAAGCACATCATTAGACCTATGCAATTTCTTGCTAGACTTAGAAGCTTTAACTACATGTTTGCAAGTTGCAACTACATGGTTTAAGATGGGCAGTGTGACCTACGGCGTGGTCATGTACACCTCATGCATTGTCAGGGATGCTTAACTGCACTTTATGAAACAGACTGGTCCCTGGTGGATGCTTGTCACCAGTTTTTAATAACATGAACACCGACTCTTGGGAGGTTTGTGTTAAAGAGATTGTTGAGGACCCCATGGCCAGGTTCATGTATACACTTTCTCCAGACTCCATATAGAGAGCTTATACACTGGGCTGCCCTTTTTATGGGCCCGTTCAATAGAGGTTATCGGGGACTGTTGGGTTTGCCAAGAGGTGTTTGCAAGATAGGGGAAGAGGGGATTCTCAACGTGGGAGAAGGAAGAAGATAGGGTGCTGGGGGGATAATATGTGGAATAAAATGACGAAGCCTTCTCCCACTTTAATTAGGCTCGGCTACGTGGATTCTTACTCAAGTCCATGTTGAAGATTCGACTATTTTTACATTGACCGTCGGCTACTTAAACGCAACCCCCACAAGGAGGTATTTGAATCATGTTCTTTTGGTGGTAGGCATACTGCACTATCACCGGACCATTGGAGTGGGTAGTTAACAGAGGTAGAGTGTAAATCTGAAAATTTAAATTCCTGTGGAAATTTTGACATTGTCAATATGTATATCTATATGCATGTGCATATGATGCATGTTTAATATATAATAGTTGCGTGTTATACTCCTGCTAGTTGTGTTTGTTTATTTCATAGATGCCTTGTATGCTCCTGCGACTTGTTTGGGGGTTATATGAGAACACTACTTGTTCTTAATCTAATCGTAGTCAAGGCGTCATTGCACGTAGTTTTTTACCTCCTTTATTGGCTATGTATCTCATCATATTGCCCACTCCTTTAGACTCTTAATAACCCTTCCGTTATTGTTCTTTTTTGCCTTTTGTTTTTTCCTTTTGTATGCATATGTTTTTTTGTAAAATTTTTTGCTAGTAAAATTCATATCACGGATATGCACAGGGACCTTTTTTGTATATGCTTTGGATGTAAATGATTATTCTAACGCCCATTCCGCACCTTTCTGATTACCTGACTTTGGTTACTGTGATGCTGTGAATTTAGAGCAGCTAAATTCATGTCAACTTTACGCTTTTTTTGGAGGGGATTTTTAAACCAGAAATATATTCCACGTTGCATAATTCATCTGCTTGATGCTTGTGCCGCACCAATACTCTAGCATAAAATGTTTAAGAACTTTTTGAACCATCCATTAACATTTAATCTACAATGTGTTGAACTTTCCCCTTGCATTGCAGATTGTTCCAACCGAATATAGATATCTTTCTCGAAATGTGGTACCAACTAATCAGTTCTCAGTGACGGAATACTTCAACCCGATGAAGGACACTGACAAATCCTGGCCAGGTAGGCCTTCCATTGTCAGCACGAATGTCTGATTAACAATTTTCTATTCCAACTTCGATGTCTGATTAACAATTTTGCAGCTGTATATTTCTTGTATGATCTCTCACCTATAACTGTGACAATCAAAGAGGAGCGCCGCAGCTTCCTTCACTTTATCACCCGGTTATGTGCAGTACTCGGTGGCACATTTGCAGTGACAGGTTCACATTTCCCATTTTAGCTGAAGCTGGCTGTTAATTATCTCATCGGTGCTAATTTGAGGACGCAATTTTCGCAATCAAAATAACCTGAAAACCCTCTTTTTTGACATTGGTAACAGGAATGCTGGATAGGTGGATGTACAGAATCATCGAAGCTTTTTCGAAATCGAAGCCAAGCAGCGTGTTGAGGTGAACTGTGATCTATATCAAAGCGAGAACGGTTTACTTGCATGAGAACATGGAGCAGCCGGTGACGTGAGGTTCGAAATTTTGTATCGGGTTATGGTTTGTTCCATGAATATATTTGGAGGAAGCTTGTCTCACTGCAACATAATAGCTGCATGATTTTCGTGTTTCTGTTAATTTTGAAATGCAGATACGTTTAAAGTACTTTGGTGTTTACACTGCAGAGAATTTCGTAGTGCCTAGGGCACCTTATTAGACGATGACGACGAATAGGCCAAGCTTGATCTGACTTTAACCTCAGTAGCCTTGTTGAGCTGAGTTCAAGGTGAAACATTGCTGGGCTCAATGACTTAAATGATATTTGCGGTATGGCTGCCCCTGTGCCGTTTTCGGCATTTTTTTTATTTTTTTTTGAAAAATATCGTCATGTATATTCATCCCTATATCCCTCCTATATGCCATTCGAATTTCGTCAAAAACAGAGACTCCTACGGCCTCCATCCAGACATTCATTTTTTAACGGTAACATGATTTTTTAAATCGACACCATCTCGATGGAGGTCGTAGCAGTCTTTGTTTCTGACGAAATTCGAATGGCATATAGGAGGGATATAGGGATGAATATACATGACGATATTTTTTAAAAAAAATAAAAAAAACGCTGAACCAATTATTGGCTGCCCCATTAAACTCTTAAAAAATTAGCTAAATTTATTTTCTTATTAGTTATCTTAAACTCCTGTTCACTTGTACCAAATGGAACTTGAATGCGCTTGTCAACCATGGTACAAGGTGGTTCTATCTTGAGCCAGAACCATAAGGAACACAAATTTAACGTGCAAACTCCTTCACATAAGGATATAAAAACATGCTGCCCTCAAATCAAGTTTCTAAAATCTGAATCTAATAAAATATAGGATCAATGTTAAAGTCCTACTTATCACATCCTTAAGAGGTCAGGGTGTCAACAATGGGTTTTTTTTCTTAAATTTTGCTACAGATGACCAAAATCAGCGTTACTTGTTAGCGCCAAGAATACTCCTTTATCTTAATATGGTTCCGAAAACATCAAGAATCCAATGATCTTAATTGAACTCCAAACTTTGCTTTTATTAGACAAGTTAAAAGCCAAAAAACATTGCAAGTTCTTTCTTTTTCTATTCTTTATTTTCTTTTCTATACCTATTAGTCAAGTGTTTGTTAGGGACTTGCACAGGCAATTATAGTGGGGTGATGAAAATTCATTTCATCATTTTTATTCCTTCATTTTAGCCTTAAATTCCTAGCTAAATCCAGGTATATAGCATTAAATTATATAAAAGAACACTCAATAATTGACATTTAAATAATGTATAAAATATTGTATATAACATTTAATTTGTATAAATAATGTATATAACATTTAATTTCAAAATAAAAGAATAAAGGAAAGAAAAGAATGAAGTGTCAAAGATATGAAGTGGCCCTAGACCTTGAGATCCAGTCATCATGATGACTTGGTCAGTAAGGAATAAAGTAGGAGGAGATAGGGCAGAGAAACTGTACAGAAAACCTTAATTTTTATTAGTCAATAATTATATTTTGAGACCTATTTTATTTTTTTACTATGTAAACCTTAAATCAATAAACCTTTAACATAGATATTGTTTATAAAAATACAAAGAAAAATACAAAATTTATTTCACTAAAAATAATGCACAATGTGTGAGGGACACACAGAATAAAAAGCTGTAAATAAAATTTTACAAACATGTATTGTCTACATACAGATCCAAAATTGACCAAACTCACTTATATTATTCATGAAATTAAATTTTCTGTTTAATGAAAGTGGTCTAATTTAATTTGAAGTTAAGATATAAAAGTTGACTTTTGGGCTCTCATTGTGCAATATACATGATTATAATAATCAATATATTTATTCTTTACATTTTTAGCTTCTTTATGTTGTTATATTTGTAAATATTATGCAAAGCACATTTCAACAGTAAAATGTGTATAAATGCATTAAAAATATATTAAAATAAATAATGTATTAAAATATACTGGTAAACCATACCTATATAGTATTTATACATATTTATTAAAGTGAATAAATAAAATGAGAAAAATATAATAAAAATATGTAAATATGTTTTAAATGTAATAATAAAATCTAACATGTTAAATAAAAATAAAATACATCATACATATGTATTTATGCCTATAATTATGCATGTAAAAACTAATACCTAATAAAATGCATTGTAAAAATAAATAAAAATATCCTAAAAATACTAAATAAAATAACGAACATTTTAATTAAAATTTATAAAATCACATATATATTTTTATCGATTTTCAAGGAAATTTTCCCTTGGAACTTTCTGGTTGGTCTATGCGGACCAACAAAGGCACGTGGACTTTTGACCTAGTGGGTCAACTATCCGGTCGTCCCCACCACCTTCTCAAAGGTCTCATGACCTCTGGCTGTATCAATTTTTTTGGAAGAGATCCAGGGATTGATGGCCCTCAATCCCTCCATCGAACCTCTTCACCACTCCATCCTCCTGCTCGCCATCATCCTATCCCCCACCAACTCCATCCCTACTTTACGCAATCCCTCCATTTTTTTGCCCAAAAACCATGCCTATAAATTCAACACTCCGACTTCCTTCCCCCTTTTTTATCATCATTTCTTGCATGTAACCCCAATATGACCTCCCTCTCTAGTCTCCTTGGTGACAACATCGAGCTCCAAGCCTTGTTGGCATGGATAAATGTGGAGAGCGATGTGATCCAGGCCAACTGAGCTCCACTCCGGTGACCTTGCTGCTCCTTGGCTCCGTCCAGGTACAAGCTGTTAGCAATAGTTATTTTCGTTGGATTTCTTTCCAGTAGCTTAGATTTAACCTTAGTTTCGTTAATTAGTCATCACTTTAGTGTAATTTTAGAAATTTAAATTGATGGAGCAGTAGGCTCCAGCACCAAATTCATTGTTGTTCAACTGTCTCTGACCCACTCTTCACCTCACCTTCGATCCTCATCGCCTACTCCGCAATTCCCCCTCATTTTCACATTGGATCACACAAGGATTTGAGCCCCTTAGGTCCACCTCCTCCGCCTTTGTCGGACCTTATTCACCCTGTCCATCTGCCATGCCCATAATCTCAAGAGGGGGTTGATTGGGACCCTCGCATCCTCCCCGATCTTTTTGTGCAAGTTCCAACATATCCGAATGCTTGGAGCACCACTTCATCATTCAATCATAAGCTCCAGGTAGCAACTGCTCCGGACCCCATTTGATGGTGCCTGAACCGTTTTGAGGAATTCTGTAGGTGTGCACGAGCTCCAGGAAGCTTAGGATCCTCTCAACTGTGAAAGAGGAGCTCGGAGGGCTGAGATTTTGATGATCGAATCTCGCCGAGATCGTGTTTTTCATAGTTCCTCCATCGACATCGAGAGTTGTCGAATCGAGTCAGCTCTCCAGTTCTAATTTTAGCAGTTCGATCTGCAACGAGTCAAAGCGCCCTAGAGTTGCCCGATCTTCCACTTAGCGCTCCATCCTCCATTCGATGCGTGTCGTTGGGAGGTAAATATTTAAGTAACCCCTCTGCTTTTTGTATTTACTTATTAATACTGTAAATATTAAGTTTATTTTAATATTTTTTTAAGAAAATGCATGGACCCCTTGGAATTTATTGGATATTGCCACTACAAGAAAGAGTAGAACAGGCGGCGGTCAAAATCCGTCGCTAATGATAACATGACCGTCCCCTTTGAGCAAAGGAGACGGTCATGTTACCGTCTCCAAAGGTGGCGTCCCATTTGGTATAAGCGACGGTTTTCTCGACCGTCCCCTATACTCATACATAGGGGACGGTCGTGACCGTCTCTAAAGGTCTGGTATAGGGGACGGGCATGACCGTCCCTTAAAGGATCTTATTGGGGACGGTCACGACCGTACCTTAAAGGCATTCAGGGGGGCGGTCACGACCGTCCCAAAAGTTAGGAAGTGGAGACGGTCATAACCGTCTCTAATAACGAAGGGGACGGTCGCTATGACCGTCCCCTTTGTTCGTCTGCTAACAAAAAAAATTTCCATTGCCCCCTATTTGATCCTCATTTTGCCCTGTATGTCAATATACACAAAGTACCTGTTTCAAAAATGTGTCTTCATAATAAATAATACGATCACCACACCAAAAAAATGCAATCCACCTTCATAAAATCGTTGTCCAACAACATATGCATTCAAAATACTACACCATCCTACAGTAATTGTCCAAAATAGTTATACAATATACTACAATATCCTACAAAGTAACTAAGCTATCCTAGTCGTCGTCCTCATCCTCGTCGTCGTCCTCGTCGTCATCAGCATCATCATCTTCTTCTTCGCCGTCATCGTCGTCTCCTAGCCTCGCAACGGTATTATCATCATCTGTTGGGCGGCTAGTCGACGCTGCACCTTGATGTGCCTGCATGAATGCATTAAAAATCGCCATTTGTTGGCAAATCCTGAATCTCCATATTCATGCTAGACACTTGACTCTCTAATTCCCTCTCCCTTTGTGTCTTCTGAGAGGTCAAGACCGTCCCCAATGAGTCCCCAAGTCAGAGGGGACGGTCTTTCTGACCGTCCCTATTAAGCTATTACAAAAGGGGACGCCAGCTCGCATAGCGTCTCCTGATATGAAGTATTGGGGACGGTTATGGCATGACCGTCCCTAAAAGCTATCATTAGGGACGGTCATTCGATGACCGTCGCCAATTGTCGTCTCCAAAGCTGGAACTTCCTGTAGTGCATGCATAGGTCGCGTGCTAGCTCACCTCACTCGACGATCCACGTGAGGTGGGAAAATTATAAGGAAGCCCTTTCGTGTTCCTATATTTGTATTTAGTCCTCAAAATTTATAAATAAGTGTAGAATTTTAGGGTATTTTACATGCATGCCCTCTGGTTTTTTATTGCACAAATACCCCTGTTAAGCCTTTATTTATTGTGTTGTATTTCTATTTTGTTTAAATAGTTCACGTGCATGTAAAATCTTGGGAAAATTGTACGTAGTAAATGCTTAATATTATAGTTGTTTACGTCATGTTTTTATTTTATAATTTCTTTCATTTTTTTCATTTATTAAAAATCAATTAGGAGCTATTTATTCCTTATTTAGATATAAAAAATACAAAAATTATAAAGGCTTATCTAAAAGTTAAAAAAATATTACTGTATATTACACCTCCAGACCAAAAATCATGAAAAAATATAAAAGAAAACCTTAAAATTGAAAACCCCTTTTAACCCTATAAATATTTGCAGAAATTCCACAAAATAAAAACAATAGTTTTCTGTGTATATTTTCTTTATATTATATAACTGTAATAAAAAAATTTTATGGAGTTTTGAACGTTTTATCTCTTTTTAAAACCCTAAAATATTTACCCTATTATTATATTCCCTATTTTGTTATATTTTAGATCCTAAAAATGCGTAAATTTTGCAAAAAATATACAAAAACATCATAAAAATCGAGAAAAATACTAAAAACACAAAAATTTTATGTTATAAATTTTGAATATGAATAGTTATATTTATAAATATAATGACCAATATAAACTATTTATACTATATATATACTTATATACTTATTATTAATAATAATATTTATAAATGCCTATAAATATATTTAAACTTTTAAAAAATAAAGAGGACTGCTCTTATTTGTATTTTATATATTTATTATATATAATATAGTATTTTTATTATTCTTATTATCATATGTAGATAAATATATACTTACTATATTATGAAAAGAAGAAACTAAAAATTAGAAAAATCTAAAAAAATAAAAAAAATAAAAACATACAAATATAAACATTAAAAAATCCATAAAATTGAATAACTAAAACCTATAAAAATAAAAAATTTAAAAGTTCAAAAACATTTATTGTTTATTTTTATTAATTGACAATAAATTCACCTATGCACGTATTTGCTCTTAGTGGTTCGACCCGTGCACTTGCTTGCTATACACAGTTATTCGCAGAGTATAATAAATTTTACCCTGCACAATTTTTATCATACATTGTGGGTCAATTGTTGACTTCATCGTTTGTTTAAGTACCAAGAGCCGTGAGAGCGGTTGATAACGACTCCCACACCCTTAGTTAATTCGGTCAAATTAATGGTCCAAATTAATTTTAAGTGTTCGTTGCAGTCGGATGCGGGAGGTTGATCAAAAACCACTTAAGTCAGATGTTGGTCAATTTAAAGCGGTGATATTTTTTTTTACTTGGTGAAGTCCAAGGTCGATCTCAGGGAGGCAACTGTCTCCTTAGGTTGATTACAACAATTTACAAGTGTTTGATATTCGGGGAACAATTTTTTTGGTATTTTTAATTCCTATGCAGACATATGCAGACAATTCTTAGCCAATTTAAAGTCAAATTTAATTGATGTGTCAAACGAAGTCCAAAAATAATGAAAATTGGCCAGAAGATTATTTATGATGAAAATGACCTACACTAATTTTTTTTTGGAATTTTTCGACTCAAAATCAATTTTCTGTGAATTAACAAACAGACAGAGTGATTTTCAGTGTTTAATTTTTAATAAATATCAAACCACAATTTCTCCAAGAACTAAAATTATCCTAGGAAGGTCTAATGATCAGGGACCTAGGAAAATTGACAGAACTTAAATTTCTTGTGAAATGAATTAATTAAAATTAATTAAAGAAAATCACTAAACTATTTATTGAGGCCTCGTTATGCGTGCAAATGATATGAAATTTTTATGGAGTGTTGAAAATAATGTCCTTAAGCTACTGTGAATTTTTGGTGATTTTTGAAGGCACTGATATTTAATTAAAAATCAAATGGCATCACTGGGCAAAATATGACACAAATGAACCAATTAATTCATTGATAATTCAATTAAGCCAACAAAAATTAGACACGTGTACAAAAAGATAGAGGACACAATTCTCAACAACTTGCAATTTTTAGAATTTCAAAATGATGAAAAATGCATGCTATGGACACGTGCAAACACAAGGGTATAAATGCAATACTGGAAAATAAAATTTCAATAAATAAACGTGCTGACAGGGACTAAAATGCAATTACCTATACTATGCAGGACTTCTATGCAATTTCTCCACGAATCACGTGCTCCTCACGTGGGGTCTGCTTCACAGGGGCCTTTTTGCAATTTGGAAAAGCTCCAGGGGCGTCGGTGCAACTAACCCAGGCCGCACGTGCTCCTCACGTGGGGCGGCCTAGGTTCGGGTGGAGTCGGAGGCTCGGAGCGAGGCTCGGGTCTTCTGGAGGCTCGAGCTAGCCTCGGATCAGCTTCGGGGTACCCGAGCCTAGGCTTGGAGTCCGAGGCTCGGATAGGGCGACGTGGCGGACTGGAGGCCCTTGGATCAAGATGGATCCAAGGGTTGTCGATGAAGACGCGTGGTGGCTGGTGAGGCGTCCGATCCGAGGTGTAATCGACGGTCGAGGATGAGGGCGGCGAAGAGACGCGTGGCGAGGCGAGGTCCGTTCGATCAGAGGATCGAACGGCTGCTGCTTCTTCTCCTTCAACGGACCTCCGCCGCCTGCGGAGGAGATGGCTGCGCTCCGGTGAAGACTGCTGCGCTCCGCCTCTGTCGCCAAGCTCCGGTGATGAGCTTCGTCAGCTCCCACCTAGCTCGGAAGAAGCGGAAGAGCACAGGGCGTCTTCCGGTGGTCTCTGGATGGCTGGAGGAGGTCTGGAGCTCTGAGTCGATGAAGCTCGAGGAAGGCTCCGGCGAGGCTCCGGTGAATGATCAAAGATGTACCTGCAAGCGTTAACTGTATAGCCGAAGCTGGTTCGTGCGATTGTGGAGAAGCGGTGCTGATTGGCGAGGCCTAAGGTGGTTTGAGGTGGTCGGGCGATGTTGCTCCGGCCAAGTGGCGGAGCTGGAGGTCGGTGGATAGTGGAGTTGGGTGACTGAAGGCGGAGAGATGCCAGCGATGATCAGAGCTCCATCGCGAAGCTCGTCGGAGTGGAGGTGAGGCGTGAAAATGGTCGTGGACGGAGAATAAGATCGGAGAAAATTAAAGAAAAAGAAAAACGAGATCGGAGAAGAGGTGGAGGGAGTTTCACCTGGGAATTGGTCCTCCTGCTCGAAGGCCAGGTCGTCGCTCGAGGGCCGGTGATCGCCCGAGCTCGTGCAGCGTCACGGACAGCAGCTGCGACACGACGGAGATGCCGTGGATCTCGCCGGAGAAGACGCCGGTCTTCGCTCGAAGAGACGGCCAATTGCTGTCACCAATTGAGAGCTCTGAGCTTGGGGGTTTCTCCTGGAGTGGCGGATAGCGATGAAGGTGGCCGGAGGGCGAGTATTTATAGGATGGAAGTCTCGGCAGAGCTGGTGATGGGGCGAAGTTCATGGCTGTCGTGGGGCGAGTGTGGCGGAGATGGTGGTGTGCGAGGGAGCTGGCGAGGGAGATGGATGAGTGGGGTGTGTCGTGGGGGTGATGGTGGTCGAAGAAGGTGGCTGGAGTGCGGCCAAGAATAGGAAGGGGCAGCCCCTCCCGCAAGGCGGAGATCGTGGGAGAGAGGGGGTGCCCGAGGTAGGGGACGAAGCCCTGGCCGTTGGATCTTGTGATCCAACGGCCAGATCGAAGCGCAAAGGAGCGGGTCTGATTAGATCTGGGTGAGATGATCTAAGGGTCAAGATTCGCTGGAAGGTGGGCGGCTGTGATGAGAGGATCGGGGGCGTGATCGAGCGGCGTAGATGTCGCCACGTGGCTCGCTGAGAGCGCGGCGCTAATGGATGGCGGAGATGACGAGTGTGGGATGATCAGACGGCTGAAGGAGTGCGCGCATGTGGTCACAGAGGAACCGTTGGATCTGAAGCTCGATCCAACGGTGGGGGGCGCGGGCGGATAAGACAAAGGGCAGCGGGCCGCGTGGCGCAATCAGAGGGCGCCACGTGGCCTGCTGTGAATGGCTGGAAGGGAAGACACGTGTAGAGAGAAGAGGAGGCCGAATTTGGAAAAACTCAAAACATGAAAGTTGTAGATATTGATGAGATCTACAAGTTTCATGTTGACCAAAGACGGAGATGAGGTCAAATATGGTACATAAATACAAGGATACATAAATGTACATATGTGGTATACAAAATGACCCAAAAACCCAAGTTCCTCATACAAGCTCCAATTTCAATGAAATTAGTCTCATTTTGAAGGTCTTTTAATACGTAGTATTCTAAGAGTGAGTCGACCTAAGTAGGAGTTTGTATGCGGGCTTTATGTGTGTTTTAATGTACAAGGGTTCTCAGGATATTTGGGCTATTTTTCAAGGGTGATTTTTGGCATTCCTCCCTATATTATTAAGGAGTATACACATATATATTATAGAGAAGAGGTTTATTTGATGAAGATGTATTTTACAAGGGATTTTTGGCATTCTTATTTAAATGCAGATGAGCTGCTAAAATGCATGAATTATGGATGCATGCATGAGTGTTATTTATGCAAGATAAAAGGAAATATGCTTCTATTTTCTCGGGAACAAGGCTCTACTTTTGACTTTTGATGTGATGAATCACAGATTCATCAACCCCCTGTACTTAAACCTTGCTCGTCCCCGAGCAACTAAATGAAATGCAAGAGTGAAATGATTTTGGGTTCCATACCAAGGTCATGAGCAAAAGTTGAAAATGGAGCCTGACTCGACCTTTGGATTAATTGTGTGGCGGAACCTTATTTGGACCTGAACTTAAGACCTAACAGACTTCAAGTTCCACAAGTCTTCTATTCAAGACGCCTCAATAGTCAGGTCAGAATAATTCCTCAAACGCAAATTTCTGATGACTATGATTCTTACTTGTACTGTGTAAGTGAGATATTGCTCTCCATATCAGAAATGACTCGGAACCAGCCTCCTCTAACAAGGTAACTCAATAACCTGGTCCAGTAACTCTTTCCTCGAGGAGCGGGGTATTCCCTTCTAAGTTCAAGTGCGACCAACCCAAGAGGAGGGGGTAGAGAAAAGAATGGACAGTGGCCAGTGTAGCCACCTATCCTGGGATGCCTGACCAGTGTAGCCAAATCATCCAGCTGCATTTTCCTTGCTAATATACATACTCCGACAGGTATTATTCTTTTTCTTGGACCTGTCTGATTTTTTTGGAGTTCTTTCTTGCATTTTTTTTTTTGGAACTATATTCAAGGTGCAGCATATACATCAGGAGTTTTTCCTCTTGAGCCAGTAGACTATCCCTCTTTTGAAGCATTATTGCAACCCACAGCATCCCGTCCTTAGCCTTCATCACCACTAGACCAAGTTGAGACGCACTTCCTTCACTATAAGAAGAAGAGAGGTTCCGCCTAGAAGTACTACCCTCATATGCTACCCCAAGTCAAAGGAAACTACCTCCTTACCACCTCATCAATGAAGAGCTATGTGCATTGTGTTTGTCCAAGTTAGGTCATTATCTAAAAGAATCCTGCGTATGCACGAGATATTCTACTTAGACTAGTCAAGATGACATGTGAACATAGACTTGTGGACTCAAAGAATTAAGTCTCTTGACCTGAGAAATCTTAACTCCAGTTCCTATAAGGTTCCTCTGAAATTAGGTGGATTAAGGTCAAATCAAGTCCATCCTCAATATCTACTCATAACTTGGTTCAGAACCCACTAGCTTTTCACTTTGCATATGCAGAAATATGCAGATGAGATGAGATGTCATGCTATGAAAATGCAGGACTCTTTTTATTATTATTTTTTTATGCAGGGATGATATGCAAGAGTAAATAAGAAGCCTTTATTTTTGTTTTATTTTTCTGGTATACAACAATTATTTACAAAAGTATGTTTTACAAGAATTTTACAACTTTTTATAAAAGTATTATACATATAGTACATATTATACGAGTGTACAAAAAGTTTTTTTTTTTTCGGTTGTTACCCACCCACAATTATTGCAAAATATATACAACAGTACGTGAAAGTACGAGCTATGGGTAAAGTATATATATAATATATACACGCCCCCCTATACTTAGCGTGTGCTATGTCCTCAGAGCACGAAAAGCGACTAAAAAGACATAGCTCGGGCTAAGCGTAGGAGAGCTAGAATAACAGAAGTATAGAAGTCGTCTCGCCCCCCTATACTTAGGCTCTGGCGGCCTAAGTGTAGAAGAAGATCAGAAATGGGGCGGACGAGGTTAAGAGGAGAAATGGAGGAGTATCAGTGCGGGCATCGGTCCCCCCTATACTTAGGCTTAGGTCAGCCTAAGTATCGGTAGGAAATGAGTATAAGGACCAATGTGATCTGGAGAATGTACAGTGAAAATACTCGGGTGACCCCTTCCCCCTATACTTAGGATCTAGTCATCCTAAGTACAGTCCGAGATAATGAATTGATGATGTGGGGATGGGTTACTAGAATCGTGAAGGTGAAGATAGGATATACAGGAAGAATGATATATATACAGCTGAGTCGGTCTGAATCTTTTGAAGATGCTGCTGATGGCTGGAGTTCATTGCTGCAAGGTCTCATACGCGGCTTGAGATGTATCTGCTGTATCTGTCTCGCATATGAATACAATCTCCTCCACATGGACTAACTGTTCATTGGATTCGACGAAGTGCTTCAACAGCTGCCCATTTACTAGGAATGTCGGTGCGTCATTTGCGAGATCTGAGATCTCGACACATCCACTATCATGCACCGTTCGGACAACGAATGGTCCCGTCCATTTAGACTTTAGTTTGCCTTGGAAAGTCTTCAGCCTGGCATTGAACAACCATACCTTCTGTCCAGGAACAAAGGTCTTTCGTCTGATATATCTATCGTGCCAACGCTTTACCTTGTCCTTGTACACCACACTGTTGTCGTATGCTCGGTTTCTGATTTCCACAAGCTCATTCAGATCCATGTCTCTTTGTTTCTGTCCTAGGTGTGTGTTCCAGTTGACCTTCTTTATTGCCCATTCTGATTTGTGCACTAACTCTGCGGGCAAATGGCACGGCTTTCCGAATACCATACGGAATGGGGAGGTGCCTAACGGAGTCTTGTAAGCCGTCCTATACGCCCAGAGGACTTGATCCAAGATCTGAGACCAGTCCTTCCTGTCTGGGCGGACGAGCTTTTGCAATATGGTTTTCACCTCCCTATTCGACACCTCAGCCATACCATTGGTTTGTGGGTGGTAAGGACTAGCGACACGGTGTTCGATGCCGTAGTCCTTCAGGAGTTTCTTCACCTCCCGATTCACAAAGTGGCTACCCCCATCTGATATCATCATTTTGGGGATCCCGAACCTAGAGATTATGTGCTCTCTGATAAATTTACAGACAGTCCTGCTGTCTGCGGCTCGGGTCGGGATAGCCTCCACCCATCTGGACAGATAGTCAACCGCAAGGAGGATGTATTCAAACCCGTGGCTGACAGGGAATGGGCCCATGAAATCGATGCCCCAGGCGTCAAAGACATCACAAATGATGACCGGCTGCATTGGCATTTCATCCTTGGAACCAACGGTTCCTCCCATCCTCTGGCAAACTGGGCATGACTTCGCGAAGGCGGTGGCATCGCGAAACAGAGTCGGCCAGTAAAAGCCACATTGAAGTACCTTCCATGCGGTCCTCTTCCCGGAGTGGTGTCCTCCTGCCTCTAAGCTATGGCATAAAGAAAGGACACTCTGGTATTCCTCCTGAGGAATACAACGTCTCCAGACACAATCCGGTCCTTCAAAGAAAAGGATCGGATCCTCCCAATGGTAGTGTCTAGCGTCCGACTTTAATCGGTCAATTTGGCTCTTGGGCCAATCCTCGGGAACTTTCTTGGAGACAAGATAGTTCACGATATTGGCATACCATGGGAGTGAGTCGATAACAAAAATCGACTCGTCAGGGAAGGAGTCTCGAATCGGGGAAACCTCGGAAGTATTAAGATCTTCGAGACGAGAGAGATGATCGGCTACTACGTTCTTCTTTCCAGGTTTATCACGGATGTCCAAATCAAACTCCTGGAGAAGTAAAATCCAACGAAGAAGACGCGCCTTCGCGTCCTTCTTCTCCATTAAATATCGTAGTGCCGTGTGGTCTGTGAACACAGTTACCTTGGATCCGATTAAATGAGATCTGAATTTGTCCAAGGCAAACACTACCGCAAGCATTTCCTTTTCGGTAACTGTATAGTTACGCTGAGCAGAATCAAGCACTTTGCTTGCGTAGTGAATTGCAAACGGGACGCCATCTCTTCTTTGTCCCAATACAGCCCCAACAGCATAATCTGAGGCGTCCGTCATGATCTCAAAAGGGAGAGACCAATCTGGGGCTTGTAAGATGGGTGCGTCCATGATCATTCCTTGTAATCGCTTAAAGGCCTCAAGACACTTGTGATCGACAATAAACTCCGCGTCTTTGCCTAAAAGCTCAGTTAGCGGTCGGGCAGTCTTAGAAAAATCCTTAATAAATCTCCGATAGAATCCGACATGCCCGAGGAACGACCGCAACTGCCGTACGTTGGTTGGTGGCTGGAGTCTTCTGATCACGTCCACCTTGGCCGGGTCAACCTCCATTCCTCTCTTGGAGATGACATGCCCCAACACTATGCCCTCCGTCACCATAAAGTGACTTTTCTCCCAGGAGAGCACCAGATTGACCTCACAACATCTTTTGAGGACTCGGTCCAGATTCCTAAGGCAGGAATCAAAAGAGTCGCCGTGGACCGAGAAGTCATCCATGAAGACTTCCAGGAATTCGCCGACCATTTCGGCGAATACAGCAATCATGCACCTTTGGAAAGTACCTGGAGCATTGCATAGCCCAAAAGGCATGCGCCTGAAAGCATAGGTACCAAAGGGACATGTGAACGTGGTTTTTTCCTGGTCCTCCGGAGCTATGGCTACTTGATTGTAGCCCGAGAACCCATCAAGAAAATAAAAGAATTCTTTCCCCGCTAGTCTTTCTAAAATCTGATCAATAAATGGCAGGGGGAAATGATCCTTTTTCGTCGCGGCATTCAGGAGTCTGTAATCCACACAGACGCGCCACGACGTGGGTACTCTTGTCACGATCTCCTCTCCGTCCTCATTGGTGGTCGTCTGAATTCCCGACTTTTTCGGGACAACATGGATTGGGGCCACCCACTTAGAATCGGAGATTGGGTAAATGAAACCCGCGTCGCACCATTTTTCTATCTCTTTCTTCACAACCTCTCGTAGGTTTGGATTCAACCGACGTTGGAATTCACGAGAGGGTTTGGCTTCGTTCTCCAAGTATATATGGTGCGAACACAGAGCGGGATTTATCCCGTGGAGATCGGAAATGCTCCAACCTATTGCCTTGCGGTTCTTCTCCAGGATCTCTAGCAAGCGAGACTCCTGCTCCTCGGTCAATTGCGAACTGATAATGACCGGAAATTTCTTGTCCTGGCCCGCAAGGAAGGCATATTTCAGAGTTGTGGGTAAAGGTTTGAGCTCGGGGATGGTATAATCGTCTAAGAAGTCTGGCTCAATCCGATCTGGTTCGGTGTTGGACGTGGCTGGATCCTGTTCTGCAGTGGCTGCCACCAAGCTCGGCTTTGGAGTCGGATCGTCAAAGGTCTCCATGCAATCGGCAAACGCCTCGTCCGACTCGTCATCCTCATCTTCCGATTGTCCTAAGGATGTAAGGACTGACAGGCCCACTTGGGCCTCTGTGTCATCGAAGATGTAGGGCGATGCAGGCTCAGAGCTGTACTCGTTCCTGAATATCTCGCAGACTGACTCATGCACTGGATCATCTTCAAAGGAGATGGACACATCGGTGCTGGCTGGGTTCTGTCTCCATGGCCCAACTAAGTCTACATGTTCACGGTCTGTTTCGAGAGAAGAGTACTCGGTGCTGGATTCGGAGTCTGGTCTCTGCCATTTTGTCTGCTTCATCTCTAGTTCCTCCTCTCCGCCTGGAGTTTGGAACTGAATTCTCCCCTTCTTATAATCGAATAGGGCCCCTGCTGTTCGGAGGAAGGGCCTACCCAAAATGATCTGGGAATCTCTCCAATTATGAGGGGTTTCCATATCGAGGACAGTAAAGTCCACCATGTATTCCTGCCCCTTGACTTTGATCACAATGTTCCTTAACTCTCCTTGGGACTTCTTAGTGGATTTGTCTGCAAACTGAAGAATAGCTCTAGATTTCCTAAGAGGTCCGAGATTGAGCCGCTCATAAAGGGCTGTGGGCATCAAGTTGATCGAGGAACCATTGTCCAGGAGAGTGCGTGCAAACGCGATGTCATCAACATGACTCACTACATAGTGTGCACCCATGTCTCTTCGTTTCCGAGGAAACGAGTTCTTTATTGCACAAGTTGTGGCTACTGACAGGACGTGTTTCTCAACACGGCTTTTGGTTTTCCTGCTAACCCTAGTAGGTGTGCATCTCACCTTAAGGTATTTTTGGAATGCAGGGGTCATTTCCACGAACTTGTCAAAGGGTATTGTGACCTTGATATGTTTGTTACAAAACTCAGCCATCTCAGGGTCATCTTTTTGGATTTTTTTGTTTTTCTTCTTCCCACCCTTGAGAGCTTGGGGGAAAGGGATTATTAACTCAGGTTCTGGAACTGAAATATCTTCATTAGCTGCTGAAACTGAGTTCTGAACAAGACTCTGACTCGGACTTTTATACAGACTCTGACTCTGACTTTGACGAAAAGGGAAACGCTTGGGCGAAACCGGTGATGCGTCTTCCGCTTCTTCTGGCTGGTCCTCCTCAGATGGAGGTGCGGGCTCATCGGTGTCGTCGGACTCGGGATGACTGCGGGGCTGGTGCTTCGAGGACTCAGATGCCCTCTTCTTCTGCTGGTGGTGGTGGTTTTCCTCCTCTTCCTCCTCCGAATTCTCCTCAGGTCGAATTTCGGAGGTTCCTTCCTGTTGTGCCCGTGCCCGATCAGGTATGGTCACGGTCCTTCCGCTCCTGAGGGACATATGGTTAACATTATCATACGAAGGGATCTCATGTTCAGATAAATAATTATCTGAATAGTATACCTGATCTCGGGGTCGGTTCTGGCCTTGATGTATGCTATTTGGGTTGGCCTGAACCTGTGCGGGAATTGGAGTCCTTGGCGCCATTTGTTGGTCCTGAGCACGAGAGACCCGATTGATGTCGGTTCTCATGTCCAGGTAGTCGTTCTGCATCTGCTGGACCCTATCAGACAGGGTCTGGATCGCCAAGGTGAGGGACTCCAATTCGGTGGGCTGGGCTTGCTGCTGAATGGATGCGGTCCTGAACTGGCCCTGCTGGCTGTGCCGATACTGCTGCTGATGGGGCGGTGCTGGCCCCTGCTGATAGGTGCGCTGCTGCGGCTGGTACCCTTGTTCTGGTCTGGCCTGATATCGCGGGATTGTGACGGGCCTGGTCTCCTGGTAGACTGGGGTTGGGCGGTGTGCCTGGTCCTTCCCCATCTCGATTTGCCGGACTAGTGGGTCGCGGCTATACCAGAGCCCGTTGATTTCGTAAACGGGCGGAGGCTCCTCGTACTCTGTCTCCACTGGTGGGGGTGCATGATGGTTCTGCTGGGTGTAAGTCTGATCCCAGCTGCTCTGAGACCCCGGTGCCTGTTCCTGTACAAGATGGACTCGATGTACAGGTACAGGTGGTTCAGAAGGGGTGGGTAGCTTAATCTTGGCTACCTTTTCAGAGAGTTCCTCCACCTTCTTGGGAAGGCTCGAAAGCGACTCCATCTCCGCGACTCTCTTGTGGATCTGCTCGACCATAGTAAGCTTGTCTGCAATCATCCCCATGCTGGGGATGAGGTCCTCTGTCAGATCTGCAACAGTCCTTCTAGTTGTCTCCTTGGATAGAATCGAGGGAGACAACTGATAAGCCCTTGTGGCCTGTGACCTGCCGGTTTCTGCCATCTGCTCTAGGATTTTCCATACGGCGTGCTCGTTCTTGTTCAGATAGCTTCCTCCGCAGGCGGCGCTGACTAACCCCTGCATCTCTGGGGTTAGGCCGCAGAACAAGGTCTGGACTAAGATTGCCTTAGAAATGCCGTGGCATGGGCATTTCTGTACTAAGTCATTGAACCTGTCCCACGCCTCGTGGAACGGTTCGCAGGGTCCTTGGGCGAAGCTGGCAATCTTCGTTCGCATCTGATTGGTTCTACTGAGTGGGTAGAACTTCTTCAAGAAAAGGTCCTTGAACTGCATCCAGGTAGTACATATCACCCCTAGGTTTTTCAGCCAATGTGCAGCCTTATCTCCTAAGGCAAACGGGGTGGCTTTCAGTCGGATATAATCTTGGCCAACATTGGGATGGCTCAGATTATTGCAGACTAGTTCGAAGTCACGGAGGAAGGTGTAAGGCTCTTCACTGAGGTTTCCGTTAAACTTCGGCAGCAGGCTAAGGAAGTGGGGCTTCAGCTCGAATGCCTGGTCGGGAACTGCAGGTGCTAACCAGTTTTGGATCTCGTTCTCCGCCGGGTTATAGGTATCGACCATTGGTCGGTCGATCCCTTCAGCTACTATTATCCGCCCCATTCGTGCAGTGAGATCAGCATTTTTCTGTTCAGCTTCAGCAAGGCGTCTTAGAATCTGTCTCATCTGGTCCTCATCAGGCGGCATCTTTGGTGGCATTTCTTCCTCTACTTCTGGGGATTGAAAAATAAGGTCGGTGTTAGAGGTTGAATCAAGGATGGGATTACCGAGGCAATGATCTTCCTTGGTAATCTCAGAGGAGATAGAAGGGTAGGTTTGAGAGTAACCACCCTGAGCAAGAGGGAACCAGGACTTAAGAGGGTCATGAGTCCTGGGTGGTCCAAGGTGCGCTCGGACCGGAAAAGACGAGTTACTTGGGGGACTCATAGAGAGATCAGTGAACGGTGCGTCGAGATCTCCCCAGTCACTCATCTTGGTGAAGCAAGAAGAAGATAGGATTTTACTCCTACCTGAAGCAAGCACAAGATCAATCCAAGACCCTGGATTCACACTCAACACAGTGAAGGACTCAAAGTTGAGTCCAATTTGTCTTGTAGTTTTTAAGTGTGATTTTCAAGCAAATCTAGCAAGGGTTACGCGGCCTAGAGGGAAGTCGGCTCAGAGCCGGATGCGTCTTCCCTGTCTATCCTGTCGTCTAAGATACCGCCGCTCCTTCCTTTCTTCGCTCCTATCCCAAGCTGATGGACTCAGTGACCATGCCCCTATCTACCTGCAAGCAGGCGGAGGCTGACAAGGCCGGAACTTCGCCCCGGAGGGTTACTGGCAGCTTGTCGCGAAGTACCGCAATTTCACCCCTATCTACCTGAGACAGGCGGAGGCTACTTGGTACTAGTCAAAGAATCTGAAAATATTCGGCTCGTGATATTTGCTCGGATCAGTTAGAACGTGATATGGAAGACGGGGATTTGGGCTCTACCTTAGGGTGTTCACACACACTCAGGTACCCTCACTCAGCCTGAAAACAAGGTCGGGGATTAGTCTCCCGCAAACAATTTTTAGCTTTTATTCCCTTTTTACGGTCAATACTGTTAGCAGTCCCGGTTTTAAAGTTAGGTTATCACTTGTAATTAATCACCACAAAGCACGCCTATCGTACAGTCCCAATTTCCTTTTTAAATTAAGTGAGAAAATCAGAGGGGAGGAAATCGAGAAAAGCCGATGCAAGTTGAAATCAATGATGCGTATGCTAAGTAAAGAGTACTTACAGTGATCCCTTCGCTTGTTGATGCAGGATGCTATACAGAATTGAAAACTTTATGCAAATGCAAGCGATGAAAGCCGCTCCTAGACAGGCAGTTCTATTAGCGTGAAGAACAGTTTATTTTGAACTAAGTCCTGCGGTCTAGGTGCGTCTTTTAAGTGTGTTGTGTGGTCCTATTGATTACGAGCACAAACAAGTCCTAGAGTGGCTCGAGGAGCCGCTAGTGCAAGCTAAATTACCAATCACCCACACAGCACACGGGACACAGTTTTCCACTATATTTACACGCGCGAGATCCCAAACGGGAACCGCTGGAAATAATGCAAAAGAAAAATAATAAAAACAATACAATGCCTCTCTTTCTCTCAACACACTTTAAATGCTAAGTCCTTGAAGCGTCGCCGACTCCTCGCGGTCCTCGCACAAAAATGAAATAGAGGTCAGAGAGTGACACAAAAAAAAAATAGAGCAAAAATAAAATAAGAGAAATAATTACAAGAAAAACCGGGGGTCAGACTACCCGGGGATTAGAAATCAAACCCTTCAAAAATATGCTACAAATTAACCTAAGCCGTGCCTCCCCGGCAACGGCGCCATTTTGATAACGACTCCCACACCCTTAGTTAATTCGGTCAAATTAATGGTCCAAATTAATTTTAAGTGTTCGTTGCAGTCGGATGCGGGAGGTTGATCAAAAACCACTTAAGTCAGATGTTGGTCAATTTAAAGCGGTGATATTTTTTTTTACTTGGTGAAGTCCAAGGTCGATCTCAGGGAGGCAACTGTCTCCTTAGGTTGATTACAACAATTTACAAGTGTTTGATATTCGGGGAACAATTTTTTTGGTATTTTTAATTCCTATGCAGACATATGCAGACAATTCTTAGCCAATTTAAAGTCAAATTTAATTGATGTGTCAAACGAAGTCCAAAAATAATGAAAATTGGCCAGAAGATTATTTATGATGAAAATGACCTACACTAATTTTTTTTTTGGAATTTTTCGACTCAAAATCAATTTTCTGTGAATTAACAAACAGATAGAGTGATTTTCAGTGTTTAATTTTTAATAAATATCAAACCACAATTTCTCCAAGAACTAAAATTATCCTAGGAAGGTCTAATGATCAGGGACCTAGGAAAATTGACAGAACTTAAATTTCTTGTGAAATGAATTAATTAAAATTAATTAAAGAAAATCACTAAACTATTTATTGAGGCCTCGTTATGCGTGCAAATGATATGAAATTTTTATGGAGTGTTGAAAATAATGTCCTTAAGCTACTGTGAATTTTTGGTGATTTTTGAAGGCACTGATATTTAATTAAAAATCAAATGGCATCACTGGGCAAAATATGACACAAATGAACCAATTAATTCATTGATAATTCAATTAAGCCAACAAAAATTAGACACGTGTACAAAAAGATAGAGGACACAATTCTCAACAACTTGCAATTTTTAGAATTTCAAAATGATGAAAAATGCATGCTATGGACACGTGCAAACACAAGGGTATAAATGCAATACTGGAAAATAAAATTTCAATAAATAAACGTGCTGACAGGGACTAAAATGCAATTACCTATACTATGCAGGACTTCTATGCAATTTCTCCACGAATCACGTGCTCCTCACGTGGGGTCTGCTTCACAGGGGCCTTTTTGCAATTTGGAAAAGCTCCAGGGGCGTCGGTGCAACTAACCCAGGCCGCACGTGCTCCTCACGTGGGGCGGCCTAGGTTCGGGTGGAGTCGGAGGCTCGGAGCGAGGCTCGGGTCTTCTGGAGGCTCGAGCTAGCCTCGGATCAGCTTCGGGGTACCCGAGCCTAGGCTTGGAGTCCGAGGCTCGGATAGGGCGACGTGGCGGACTGGAGGCCCTTGGATCAAGATGGATCCAAGGGTTGTCGATGAAGACGCGTGGTGGCTGGTGAGGCGTCCGATCCGAGGTGTAATCGACGGTCGAGGATGAGGGCGGCGAAGAGACGCGTGGCGAGGCGAGGTCCGTTCGATCAGAGGATCGAACGGCTGCTGCTTCTTCTCCTTCAACGGACCTCCGCCGCCTGCGGAGGAGATGGCTGCGCTCCGGTGAAGACTGCTGCGCTCCGCCTCTGTCGCCAAGCTCCGGTGATGAGCTTCGTCAGCTCCCACCTAGCTCGGAAGAAGCGGAAGAGCACAGGGCGTCTTCCGGTGGTCTCTGGATGGCTGGAGGAGGTCTGGAGCTCTGAGTCGATGAAGCTCGAGGAAGGCTCCGGCGAGGCTCCGGTGAATGATCAAAGATGTACCTGCAAGCGTTAACTGTATAGCCGAAGCTGGTTCGTGCGATTGTGGAGAAGCGGTGCTGATTGGCGAGGCCTAAGGTGGTTTGAGGTGGTCGGGCGATGTTGCTCCGGCCAAGTGGCGGAGCTGGAGGTCGGTGGATAGTGGAGTTGGGTGACTGAAGGCGGAGAGATGCCAGCGATGATCAGAGCTCCATCGCGAAGCTCGTCGGAGTGGAGGTGAGGCGTGAAAATGGTCGTGGACGGAGAATAAGATCGGAGAAAATTAAAGAAAAAGAAAAACGAGATCGGAGAAGAGGTGGAGGGAGTTTCACCTGGGAATTGGTCCTCCTGCTCGAAGGCCAGGTCGTCGCTCGAGGGCCGGTGATCGCCCGAGCTCGTGCAGCGTCACGGACAGCAGCTGCGACACGGCGGAGATGCCGTGGATCTCGCCGGAGAAGACGCCGGTCTTCGCTCGAAGAGACGGCCAATTGCTGTCACCAATTGAGAGCTCTGAGCTTGGGGGTTTCTCCTGGAGTGGCGGATAGCGATGAAGGTGGCCGGAGGGCGAGTATTTATAGGATGGAAGTCTCGGCAGAGCTGGTGATGGGGCGAAGTTCATGGCTGTCGTGGGGCGAGTGTGGCGGAGATGGTGGTGTGCGAGGGAGCTGGCGAGGGAGATGGATGAGTGGGGTGTGTCGTGGGGGTGATGGTGGTCGAAGAAGGTGGCTGGAGTGCGGCCAAGAATAGGAAGGGGCAGCCCCTCCCGCAAGGCGGAGATCGTGGGAGAGAGGGGGTGCCCGAGGTAGGGGACGAAGCCCTGGCCGTTGGATCTTGTGATCCAACGGCCAGATCGAAGCGCAAAGGAGCGGGTCTGATTAGATCTGGGTGAGATGATCTAAGGGTCAAGATTCGCTGGAAGGTGGGCGGCTGTGATGAGAGGATCGGGGGCGTGATCGAGCGGCGTAGATGTCGCCACGTGGCTCGCTGAGAGCGCGGCGCTAATGGATGGCGGAGATGACGAGTGTGGGATGATCAGACGGCTGAAGGAGTGCGCGCATGTGGTCACAGAGGAACCGTTGGATCTGAAGCTCGATCCAACGGTGGGGGGCGCGGGCGGATAAGACAAAGGGCAGCGGGCCGCGTGGCGCAATCAGAGGGCGCCACGTGGCCTGCTGTGAATGGCTGGAAGGGAAGACACGTGTAGAGAGAAGAGGAGGCCGAATTTGGAAAAACTCAAAACATGAAAGTTGTAGATATTGATGAGATCTACAAGTTTCATGTTGACCAAAGACGGAGATGAGGTCAAATATGGTACATAAATACAAGGATACATAAATGTACATATGTGGTATACAAAATGACCCAAAAACTCAAGTTCCTCATACAAGCTCCAATTTCAATGAAATTAGTCTCATTTTGAAGGTCTTTTAATACGTAGTATTCTAAGAGTGAGTCGACCTAAGTAGGAGTTTGTATGCGGGCTTTATGTGTATTTTAATGTACAAGGGTTCTCAGGATATTTGGGCTGTTTTTCAAGGGTGATTTTTGGCATTCCTCCCTATATTATTAAGGAGTATACACATATATATTATAGAGAAGAGGTTTATTTGATGAAGATGTATTTTACAAGGGATTTTTGGCATTCTTATTTAAATGCAGATGAGCTGCTAAAATGCATGAATTATGGATGCATGCATGAGTGTTATTTATGCAAGATAAAAGGAAATATGCTTCTATTTTCTCGGGAACAAGGCTCTACTTTTGACTTTTGATGTGATGAATCACAGATTCATCAGCGGTCGATACAACGATTGCCGGATTCAACCCATCAGACAGTGCATACCCTCCAAATATCGGACGCTAGGTACGTCATACCCCTGACTGATCAGTGGAGGGGGGAGACCTCTCAGACTTTTTTTTAAATTTAATTTCCCTTGTGTCTCCAAAGTTAATGTATGTTTGAGTTGGGGATGGACGACAACTAACCTGAGGGGCACAAGTGATATAACGACAAAAAGTCGGGGGTACATCTAATATTCCAAAAAAGAAAGGGGTATAACCGATAATACATTATAGAGAACATAATGAGTCATGCATATACGAACCAAAGGATAAAAACTATACCAAACATCCAAGTGACTGTTGAGCACAGCAAATAGCATATAACCCCACCTCCCCTACATGTCTCTAGGGTTCCTTTCCCTTGTCGTGTGACTGCCGATGGAATATAACACCTGCGCCTGCCTGTACTCCCAAGCATGTTCATGCCGAATTCCATGTGGGAATATGCCCAGGGTTCTATTTTCCATCTTCAACATCATAATTGCTAGCAGGACTAGCTGGTTGGATCTACAGGCAATGGATCGATGAGCAGACCTGGAAGGAGAGCTGATTAGCATTAATTCATAAATGGAGTCAGACAGGAAATAACCTCTGAGGTGATAATTTTATCACTGAAACAGAAGTGATGAATACTTTATTACATGATCTCGCAAATATAAACAGTAGTACACAGTTAGCACAGAGATTAATCTAGTTCGCTTTTTAAGGAGATTTTGTTCTTTTAAGAAAAAAAAGGCAATCACCGTGTAGGTGTGTGTCCAAATACTTCATCTTTTATTCACCAAAATATAGTACAAATATAGTGCCAGAATCAACAAAAATATTCTACAGTGACCAACTCTCAGCTAGCCTTTGCATGCTCCACGATACTCTCACCATAACATCGTTCCTGCCTAGAGATCACCCCCATTTCTAGTCGCACATATGACATAGATCATTGCAATTCGGTTCACCCTCTCTGTTCCATTCCAATTCGCACAGATCCTAGAAACCAGTAACCCCATCCATCACCACCGTTGGGTTTCCAAATAGGTCACAAGCATCCATCAAACTTGTGCATCTAAAAAACAAGTGATCCGTATCCTCGCTGTCCACTTGGCATCGACGACAAGAAGGATACACCGTCTGCATGAAACGTGCTAATTTGTACCCCGTTAACAACCTCCCCTTCTAAACAACCACATGAACACCTTCACACGAATCGGAATTTTCCATTTCCATAGCCTTCTATACTCCTCCACACAATCTCCTGGATCGAAAGTCGTGGGACCCTTTAGATATTTGTACACATTCCCGACCGAGAAAGTTCCCTCGCACCAACACCAACAGTCACGCCCCATAATGGGATCTTCCACACTATCCAATTCCTCACGCATCACCAACAACTCGTCCAAGCGCTGATTTGAAAGCTCGTATCTGAACTGCGGTAGAAAGGTTGACCATTCCAAACACTCTCCACGGAACACTTCGATATTTTCTGGTTAAAAAGACAT
This sequence comes from Ottelia alismoides, assembly GCA_037367405.1. Classification (NCBI taxonomy): domain Eukaryota; kingdom Viridiplantae; phylum Streptophyta; class Magnoliopsida; order Alismatales; family Hydrocharitaceae; genus Ottelia; species Ottelia alismoides. The sequence continues at coordinate 1,351,123 of JAZKJV010000189.1, read as the reverse complement.
GCATAAAGAAAATATAAAATGACATGAAAACTCATGATAGTGAATAAGAAATCACGGAGTAGACAAAAAATCATACTACTCTATTCAATGCTATTAATTATTTCTCCATTATCTAGAGTCTGTAGTGAATTTTTGTTGAAAACATTCAGCATGATAAGTAGATATTCGCCAATAGGTTATTTTTTAGTTGAGAAAACACTGACGTACAGTCTGTTCAAAAGATATTCCCTTTAAAGTGTTCCCTCGTCTGTTTGTTATGTTAGTTAGATCTGTATTAAAGTAGATGGTATATTGACATTTTAAACCTAGTTCACTAAGCTTTACGGAAGAAGCTTTCTTAACCAGCAAAAACATCACACACACATGTATATGTGAATATGGGGCAACCTGATGACTATATGATTCATCGCCTTTATTCTTTCATTTTAGTTTAAATCTTTGATTAAATACATGTAAATATTCACTAAATCTCATTAATTAGCATTCTAACTATATTTATTAATATTATATGTTTAATATTTATTTTATTCAAAATAAAATAATAAAGGAAAAATAAAAATAAAAGAAAATGAAGGATGTATATAAAATATATACAGACTAATCCTAACCCCGAGACCGGGTCAATATTGACTTGGTCGATAAAATAAATATGTAAGTAGAGATAAGGATCTTAACGTATAAAAATATCAGCAAACCTAAATCATAAAAATATGTTAATATATTTTTCATCTTATAAATATTTCATCTACTTTATTTATCACCAAGAAAACTTCAAATCAAAATACTTTCTTCACAAAAGTTGTTATAAATTTTTTGACTTAAATTATATTTTTATATTTTTCTATTAATTTTTAAAATACATCAGAAAAAGAATTAAGTAAAATGAAGTTAAGAATAATTAACTAAAAAATGGGAAGTTATATATATAATACATATAGATAACGGATCTCAAATGCCAAAACTCATTCGTTTTATTCTAATATTTTTTTGATATTTTTAATAAATAGTATTAGCTATAAAATGAAGTTTGAAAGTGAGTTTGGTCTATTTTTTGTTTTCTATAAATAGTTATGAACCTCGAAAGTTAGCTTTTACAGTTCATTGTAATATTTTATTTTTGTATTGAATAATTTTCTGATTTTTTTATAAATTAATATATATTTATAAATAATTTTTGAGAAGGGACTATTTTGATTTGAGATTTTCTTTGTGATGAATAAATTAGGTGAAATATTTACAAGGTGAAAAATGTGTTTATTTATAGTTAATGATTTATTTATTTTGTTGATCATATCAATATTGACCTCGTCTCAAGTTTAGGATCAATCTATATTTATTACATATCTACATTTACAAGATGAAAAATGTGTTTATGCATAATTAATGATTTATTTATTTAGTTTAATCATGTCAATATTGACCTGATCTCAGGTTAGGATCAATCTATATATTAAATATATAATATTAATATCTGTGGTTAGAATATTATTAACGAGATTTAGTGAGTATTTACATGTATTTTACCAAATATTTTAGCCAAAATGAAAGAATAAAGGCGATGAATCATAGATTCATCAACTAACCACTTGGTCGTACTAATGCCGCAAGAGAAATGATAAGTAACTTCACCATGATCAGGAACGAGCAGTTCCACGAGAGATGGGACATTTTCAGAGAGTTCATAGAAAGGTGTCCCACCACGAGATCTCGAAGCCAAACCTAGTTCATAGTTTCTTTTATGGGCTTACACCAGATTTGTAGGGGTTGGTGAGCGCTTCTTGTGATGGATCTTATTTTTCGAAGCATGAGGATCAAGTCGGGCCATCTACGAGGAGATGGCTGAGAATTACACCATGGTGTCCTAGACTAGGTTTTATACTCAGACGATACCACTGACATACCACCAGCATTCTCACATGGTACGCATCGAACGGACTCCTTCTTCTGTTGTTTCTTCACATTCTGAATCCTCATCAGCTGATATGGAGATCATCTGCTAGGAGTCGGATCGAATGGAGATCATAGAGAAAAAGTGCAAGAATTTGGACAATCTCGATAAAATTGATGAGCTTGAGAGATGTCTTAGTGATATGAAGACACAAATCATGTGCCCTCAAGAAATCCAGACAGATTCCGCAAAGCCTTCGAGATCATAGGTTGCCTCAGGAAGAAGAGATCGAGGAATTCTTCCGGCCACCAGTTCAAAACATATACCATGTGCATTCTGAGCTGACTCACCAGTCTCATGCTTACCGACAGAACCCACAGACATCATCATCTGACACCCAGATGGTGGTGTATCAGAGTGATCAGCCGCTTGCATCTATGCTCCCGACTTATTCTGAGATGTCCGAACCATTGATAGAGGTTAATGGGATATGGTACAATCGGCAGCAACAACCAAGGATCTGTCGCGATCATCCTGGTTTCCGTTGGTCTTTAGGAGGTGCCTCTTCCCAGTAGCCATCACAGGTACGTATGAGGCAGAACCGAGGACATCAGTAGCATTCCGGTTCTCTCCAGTGCCAACCCACTTAGTGGAGACATAGCACATATCCATCTCAATATCAGTAGTCTCACCCTCCACAGTTGCAGTCAATTTTGTAGTAGCCTCAGTATCACCGAGGTGACTCATCTGGGTATCCTGGTCCCCTCTATGATAACCCGACTCTTTAATATGTCGCTAATTTGAAAGCCGACAGCAGGTCGCATTTAGGCAAGAAATGGATAAGTTCGAAAACCATGTTACTAATCTAGTCAAAGGGAAGTCGGCTATTCCTTCTCAGATTGAGTGTTTAACCAAAAATCAAGCATATGTTCCACACAAGGCGAGAACACAGTAATCGAATCGACCACACAAAATCCGGATTAAAACAACAATTAACCCACAATTCAGAATCAAGCAATGAAAATAAATACGGAGTTAAAATTTATTATAACTCTACGAAAGATGTGTATAGTGCAAGTAGTGTAGAGTGTCGAACACAGGGAACAAACATGATAGATCGAGGCAATGAATGCACAAAAGTGAGTGTGATGTATTTGTCTATATAAGTGCTCTTTTTGTGGGTTTTTAATTTTGTATTTTGTATTTTTTGATTTTATATTATTTATATTTTGATTTTTGATTTTCTGATTTTGTATTTTTCTTTTTATATTTTATATTTTTATATTTTCTTTTTCATGTAAATTATAAATATAAAGCTATATAGAGGATATATATACAATATATGCTAGGGTTAATATAAATAGTAATACAAATAATCAAAAATTAGAAAATAAATTTTTTTGAGTTTTAATTATTTTTTACTGTTTTTGTGATTTTTAGATAATTTTGCTAATTTTTATGGATTTTTAAAGTCCAAAAATACCCAAACAGATTTTAAAATAAATATCTGAAATTAAAATGGAGATTAAAATAGTAAACAATAGAAAAAATTATCTAAATTAATTTTAATATATATAATTATATAGAGAAAATTCAGAAATAGATCTTTTGGATTTTTTAAGAATTTTTATATTTTTATAAGTGTTTTTTCCGGTTTTCTATTTTTGAGTTTTCTTTTATATTTTTAGTGATTTTTGGTCTAAATTTGTAAAACAAATAAATAAATAAATACGAAATATATTTTTTTGGAATTTTTTGAAAAGGTTTTATAATTTTCATTTATTTTCTTTTGCAAACATTGAAAAAGACTCTTTTTTATTTATAATAAATAATAAGAAGCCTCAAAATCCAAAAAAAGGTGTGCGTGATGGCGCAATATGCCAGGAAGCTATGTTGATTTTTTGGGATTTTTTCGTGTTATATAGATGTATGAAATAAATACTAGAAACAAAGAAAAACTACACTACTGGCAAGGGCATATATGCAAATAACATAAGTTCCAGGGGACGAAGTGTAAATTCTCCAAAATATTTAAACGTACACAAAAAGTTACAATATTGATACGAAATATTTAAAGTCCCAAGGGCCTCCGTGCAAATTGCACAACTCACATGTTTGAACACGTAACCACACAGACAGGGACCTAGATGTAATTTCCAAAATCTTCAAAGCTGATTTGTAATTTTTCCAAAAAAGTTACAACGTAATAAAAATGTTTCTGGACTAAACAAGAATAAATATACTCCCAAGGGTCCCAACGCAAAAAGTATGCTCATGTGATACGTCACGTGAGGTAACGTGGCTAGGACTAGTTTGCAATTACAAAACGTTCAGTGGTTTTTTTATAAATATTACACAAACAACATAACGGTCGAGGAAAGTTTATAAGCTAACTAATAAATACAAAAAACTATAGGCGCAAAGTTGCAAAATACCCATGCGTTGGTGTGATTTAATGGTGGGGCTCCTCCCACTTATCCACATGTCGATGCGTGGCGCGCCGATACCCCTTCTCAGATGAGTGGCCAGGATTAGATCCTGGCCCTTGATTGCACTGGCAGATCGGACGGTGGTTGTGCGTCTGGAAGATCCAGCCAAATCCAACGACGGAGAGGGGCGGGGAACGAAGTGGTGAAGAACTCCGATGAGGTGGACTTCACCGAGCTCAATCTTCCTCCTCCAGTGCTCCTTCAAGTTCCAAAAGGGTCGTGGAAGCTCCTACGGGGGTCCTTTGCGTGCTGGTGGCGTCAAAATTCCCCAGCGCTCACCGGAGCTCTCCCACGACGTCGAGGTCGAGGAGGAGTCCAGGTCACTCCGGCGACGTCCAAATTGCCTCCAGGTGTATCTTCAACTCCAGGTACCTGCAAGAGAAGTTAAGAGGGTTGAGGGCAAAATGCCTTGACCCTCCAGATGGCGGAACAAGGCGGGAAAGGTGCAGTGGAGGTTCGTCGGAGTTCTACTCGGGCGAACTTCGAAAAGGTGGATAAACGGCTAAAAGGCGAGTATTAAAAATGCAAATTAAACCTAAGGATCTAAGCTATCTAATCGAGAAAGAATAGAGGTGGGAAATGACCTCGAGCGGTGGGAAACCACGAAGTGGGGACCTCAACGTTGGTGGCCGGTGAAGGTGGTGAAGCACTCCTCAGGCTGCTCCCTCGATCAACCTAAAGGCTGGGATTAGATGCTGTCACCATCCTCTCTCTCCATTGCGTGCCTTAGGAGGAGAAGGAAATGATCAATGGAGGTTCAAAATCGGAATGGAAGGTCAAGGTGCGATTTTGTACAAGCAGCGAGATATGAAATTTGAGGGGAGATCACGTACGAACAAGGGATATTTTTGAAGATCCAAGTACCCGACGTGGATCACGGATGAATAGGGAACATCTTTCATGAAGAGTCAACATCTTCTCGAGCGACGCATCAAGGAGGAAAAAATTGAGAATGGAGGGTCAGGGCAAGGTCTGATAGTGCCAGGACGTGGGGCAGAGAGTTGACCGTAGGTCAACTCTAGCTGCAACATGGTCTGTCCACGTGGACCAACCAGGAAAAATCCTGGAAAAAAATGATTCAAAATCAACTAAAAATAGTAATCAATTTTATTAATTTTAGATTATAAAATAAGAATATTTATTACTTTTTGAATTATTTTATCATGATTTTTATTTATTTTTTAGAGCTTTAAAATTACAAGTTACTTTTTGGGGTCATATATAGGTATATTCATCTATGTATTTTAATATGTTATTTTTTTGTATTTTTGTATTTTAATTTTATTGATATAGTTTATTATTTTATGTATTTATAACTTAATTTTATACACTTAAATATATTTTTATTTTTTTTCTAAAGTATTTTATACACTTAAATAAATAGATGTATAATCTATATAGGTATAGTTTTTGGTAATTTATCTATATACTTTATACAAGTATTTTTTTAATGTTTACTTGATGTTTTTATTCTACTTTTAATGTGTACATATATTATAAATAATATTACAAAATTATAAAAATATAAAATTATAAAAATTTTGAATAATAAATAAAATGATTATTTTAATCGGATAAAGTATACGATAGGGGTCCAAAACCTAACTGTCACACCGTAATTCTAAAAAATATGAAACCACCTTCATTAAATAGCTTATTAAAAGTTATATACAATTAAAGGTGATTTTATATATTCTTCATTTTCATTTGAGAGATATGAGTCTGGGAAGTTGGAATTTTAGAAACTTATTCTGAGTATGTCTTTTATATGTATATTATTTTTGTTTGAAATAAATTTTGTATTTTCCTATATTTAATTATCTACAACTTTCATGTACAATATTTATTTATTTGAATTATAAAAAGTGGAACTAAAAATAGGTTCAAAAATGAATAAAAATGAATAAATAAATGGAATTTTAATTGTATTTTGATCCCTTATCTCCCCCTACTTTATTTGTTGTCGACCTAGTCATCGAGATGCCTAGGTCTCAAGATTTAGAGTCATAAAATATTTTCAATTTTCTATTCCTTTTATTTTATTTTATTTTATTTTCTTTTCTTTATTCTATAATTTTGACATTAAAAATCGTATTTTATATACTATTTTCACAACGATGCATGAATGCTAAAATACCTAAATTAAGGGTATTTACACGCATTTACTAGATGGTTTAAGGCCAAAATGATAGAATAAAAATGATGAAATGGAGATTCATCATTTAGCCGAAATTGAACGATTCGAAGAGAAACTCAGAGCAGGTACACTTGACAAAACCCACCCTCTAGTCACAGGTATTCTCAGATGATTCTCTTTGCTGTGACGAAGCTGGTTTTATTTTTCTTAGGAGCAGTAGGATACCCGCGGGCAGAGACAACTAGGCTCGATGAAGATATAACTGATGATTCAAACGAGCCTGTTGAGCCTGATGATGGCGGTGCTAATTAATGAATCTACGATTCTCATTCTTTATTCTTTTATTTTATGCTTTATCTTTTAATAGAAACATATATAATTATATGTAAATACAATAAATTAACATTGTACAGGTCCTTGTTAATATTTCATGACTAACATATATTTTTCCAAAAATAAAAGAATAAAGATAAAAGAAAAAGAAGGATGCATAGAGAATAAATACAGAGGGACCCAAATCCCGAGAGAAGGTCAAGCCTTGACTTGATCGGTAAGGAATATAAGTAGGGGGAGATAGGGTACATTATAGATAATACCTATACAAATAAATATGTATATTTATTGTACATTTTTGTAAGTACTATATTTATTTTTGAACACTTGTATATGGATCTAAAATAATATATATAATAAAAATCGAAAGTTATTGCACAAAAGACACACATTTACATATATTGTATAAAACATTCATCTTATTAATATATTTACGTAAACTATAAAAATCAAGTAAAAATTATTTTATATTTCTTAATTTATTTTGTAAATAAATAAATATAAAATAAAACATATTTTTGTAAAAATAATAAAATAAAAATACACATATATAAGACATGTATATTATACATGTATATAATACATTATACTGAATATACTATACGTACGATGTCATAAAAATAATTAAAAATCACAAAAATAGTTTGATAAATAATAAACAACTTTCGTTTTATTTATTTTTTATTTTAAAATCATTTGTTATTTTATATTAATTATTCTTTCAGTTTTTAGCTTGGGATTTCGCTATTGGTCTATACCAGTTGTTGATTGTGGTCAACTATCGCACCCCCAAATTCCGTGATCGAGAATGATCGTGCAGACACGGTAGTTGGATGCTCGAGAATGATCGATGGAACTGGACTTCATGAGGAGTCCGAAAATGTGTGGGTATTACAAAGGTTATCCACGGGAGTTTGGAGGCTCAACTGTACGTTACAAGGGAGAAGTGTCACAAAGGACACTAGCTCGGTAGCAAAGTGTTGTGAAGCTTGTAGCAATGCGAGCAGCGAGTACAGGCATCAGTGCAAGACATGATAACGGATGCACGTAGCGGGTACGCATGCGAGTGCAGAAGGGCGGTATGCAGCGAAGCAATATGCATTGAGGAGCAATGTGGTACGGTCACATAGGTGTACGCACGAAAGCGCATGGTATCAGTGTTGATGCGTGGCAATCCACAAAGGTATGGAGTGTTGCAGGTGCTGAGTACGAGCATTGTCGAGCATGCTCGGTAGTACACGTACGAGAGCGGTCTAATGGCCACGATAGCGAAGTTCTGGAGGAATTCCTCTTAGCATGCAGAACACTAAGGAAGGGTTTACCGCACGAGGGTCTGGAGGCTGCGGGTTCCCTTTGGCACAAGACCGAGTGTTCGGTGGCTCTCGGTGAATTATGGCAAAGTTGCATCAGCAAGCGTTGGAGCGCAAGTGTGCTGATGACTGGGCATCAACCGTGCATGAAGACGAAAAGACAACAAGGGAGTCGAAGAGACGAGCAGACGAAGAGTTGCTGAGGAACGCGAAGGGTTGCCGAAGAACTCGAAATGTCTCTTGTGTCTTTATGTATCATTATTGCAAATATAATAATGAGTGTCCCTTGGGTTGCCTTGAGTCTTGTATAAAAGGAGAGGTGGTGGCTCATTTGTAAACACACAGAATACACGAGAGAAAGTGTAGTGTGTCACTCCACTCTAGAGAGAGTTCCCCTTTTAATAAGAGAAGAGCTTTGTGCCCGTGTTTTTGTAATCGTGTGGTTGTGTTCTTGAGCGTTCTTGAGTGAGTTCTTGAGAGTGTTCCTGAACGATCCATAGAGTCGAGCTTCTGCTTGTGTCTGAGCGTTGGTGCGTTAGCAAGCAGGGGTATCGAGAAGAGTTGGAGCGCGTTTGTGACCATTCTACTCGGGAAGGCTGGTTAGCTACGGGTTAGCTAACGCCGCATAGGATCGGTCGAAATCGATAACGGGATTTTGACCTTGTGACAGTCAACCAGCTCTCCCAGCTGACCCGACTCGACAACCTGCTTCGCTGGAACTTCTTCTCCCCTTTTTCCTGATCTAGTCAAACATCCATTTGCATTGATTCGTGCGCCTGATTATGATCCTATGATATGTGATCCTCACGGATCCCTAGGCATTGCTAGGATTTCGGTGAATCTTTCGATCTTTCTAGGCCATAGCCTTCCCCTATATATAGCCTTTTCCTTCTCCCGAGCTCAGCAGCTCGTTCCTCACCACCTTCTTGCCCCTAGCTACCTCCAGCTGAGTGACAGAAATCTGGAGAACCCTTTTGGATCCTCGTTTGGTGGTCCATTGAGCGAAGCTCTTCGCGTGGCCGAAGCGTCACTGCGAGAAGCCTGCTTTGCCTGTTGCAGCCTAGTCAAGGCCATAACCTTGTCATTCGCCTTGCCTGAAGTTCATGAATCCTTCAAAATCTCCGGGTACCCTACATTTCGCTTACGATTCCCTTTCCATTCTGATTTAGTCTTTAGCTTCCATCGTAGTTCATCAGCTCCAACCATCGGTTTAGAGCTCAATCTGACTCACCTTGTCACTTCGGTTGACACCACGTACCACCACCGATCTTCCCTCACAATCTGACCCCCTTATACTCACTCGTCGGAGTGAGATTAAGGCTAGACCTCCTCCCTCCACTTCTGTCAGAGGTCGAAGTTCACCCAGCATCGCTTCTCTGGTTTCCGTTGCAAAATAATAGTGGTCGGAGCTTTATCTCCGAGCCCAGAGTTTCTTTGCAGGTTCAGACGTACGTGAGAGTATCATTCGACCTTCGACGGACCTAGCTGAATAGCTCCAGGCGGAGCTCCACCGTGCCGACCATCCAACTGTCACTTTATCCATCGGAGCTGTCCATTCGATGCAGAGCACTTCCATGACTATGCTGGACCCCTCATCGTCTTCATCAGAGCAGTGGATCTCCCTCTATGCTCGATTGAAGCTCGCTTGAGCCCAGTTCATCAACACATTCTATTGCACTCCGATCTGGAGTACGAGTCCCATATCTGGTCAGCACCATACAAGCATGCATAAATTCTAACTATCTGATCAGACTCTGGGGAGAATTTGACACGCACAATCCAACCTTATCAAAGTCGTCAGATCCTTTCTTCAGACGTTATCAGAGTCAGAGAGCCTCTATGCGGGCGTCACGTGTCTGCAAGGGTAAATTTTGCATTTTACCCATGTCTTTTATGTTATTTGCGGTCAGTCCAATAATTGTAGTAAATAGTTAAGAACTTTTGCAATTTCGACCATTTAGTTTATTTATTTGTACTTTAGTCTAGTTGAGTTTGAGTCACGTGCACATGCATGAGTATTTTGGGAAATTTGTAGATCGCACCCTAAACTTTTTTCCTATTATGGAATGAAGTTTATATTTTGAGTACTTGCACTTATACCCCTATGAGTTGTGAGTCACGTGTTGTGCATGAAGTGCCTGGATTATTTGCATAGTTGGCCTTGGATTTTAATATTTGTTATATGCTCAGCCGTAGAACTTAACTTATTTACGAAAAGGCCATCGTGAATTTTTTTCTACTATTTTGGCTTTATTTAATGCAACAAATATTAAATAAACTCTATAAATTATCTAAAAATACCTAAATCTCCTACTAGCATGTATTCTTTGTGGTAACTTTTGGGTGTTGATTTGCTTGTATTTACTATCATTAAAAATTCAAAAACCCTTAAAAAGTGTCATGTTTGTCTCAGAAAAATTATAAAAGTTTGAAAAATCCTTGAAAAATTACATAAAAACTATGGTAGGTGTCTTTTATTATCATTTAGGTTCAGTATCATTTTTGTTGAAAATACCTCATAAAAACCTTAAAAAATGCAAAATATTCAAAGCTTATAAAAATATATGAAATTTTAGAAAAAAATTCAAAAACAATAATCTGAGCCTCTGTTTGTAGATATTTACCTATATTTTATCATAGAAATCACTCCTAGGAGTTTTGGGCATTTTAATTATTTTTAATTTGTAAATTACTCTTAGATGTGCACTGTTTGTTATTTTTGTCACTTTTTGATTTTTAGAAATTTACAAATACATTTGAAAAATATATAAAAATTGCCAAAAAAATATAAACATATAAAACCCAAAAACAATTTTATTATAATTTTATGAGTATTTTTGCCCCTTTAGAAAAATACAAAAGGAGTGCTTCTGTGTGTTTTGATTATGTGTGCTTATTTTTCTCATATTGATCGTTAAAAATTTGAAAACTAAAAACCAATAAAAGCCCTATATTCCTGAAATCTTACAACTTAGCTTCTAATTGTGCTCCTTGTGTTCGACCTTGATTGCTATACCAGGTAAATAAAAGTAGCGAAACCGCTTACATTTGATCGTTTTATCTCTATGTGGTTTGATTTTCTCGATTGTTTGTTAGATTGAGTTGGGCCACAATGACACTTCAATTTCTTACTTAACCTAAGTCAATCTTGCGCACATCACTGTTGCTGCCTATCACTTTGAAGATGTCGATGGTGGTGCTGATGCGACCAAGCTAGACAAGAAGCAACCAAAGTCTGATGTCGCTGCAACTGCTTTACCTTTCTTCTTGTACAGTAATGATGATAGAAAAACATACAGAATGTACAAATGAGAAAATCCAAAAAGAGAAATTAAGATAAGGCAAATGATCAATCTAGATCTCATGAGTCTATCTCTGATTTACATAGAGAAAGTCCCCATTCTCTAAAAAATCTTCTTCTTATTCCTTTGGTCCTCCTATTATACAGACTAATAAGGAGGATGTTGTTGAACTGGATTTTTCACGGGACTAAGATACGTCTCACACAAGGCAGAGACGTAGTCGCTGTGGCGACCCGCAAGAAATCCAAATACAAACAACAATTAACCCACAACAAAGAGCAAGCAATGAAAAGCAATGCAGAGTTAAAATTTATTGTGGAGTTAAAATTTATTATAACTCTTAAATATGTGTATAGTACAAGTAGTGTAGAGTGTCGAACAAGCAGGCAGGTAGATCAGGGTAAAATGATGCTAAAAAATGAGTGCGAACAAGTTGTCTATATGTGTGCTACTTTTGTGGGTTTTTAATTTTATATTTTTTATTTAATTTCTTAAATTTTATAATTTTATATTTTGATTTTTAATTTTCTGATTTTGTATCTTATCTTTCTTATATTTCCTTTTTCTTTTTAAAAGGGCTATAAGACTGTATAGGATATATATATACCAGAAAAGTAAGAGAGAGATAAAAGTATGTAAAACTGTTCAAAATATAGGAAATAAAATATTTTCTTACTTTTTATATTTTCTAATGTTTTTATGATTTTTCTATATTTTTGCTATTTTTTGATATTTTTAAAGTCGAAAACACTTAAAACAGGGAGTAAAATTAATATCTGATATTAATTTGGAGATAAAAATATCAAACAGTAACAAAAACTCTCCAAATTAATTCTAAAAATAGGGATAATAAAATATAGAAAATTCAGAAACAGAGATTATATTTTCGTGATTTTTATGAAGTTTTTTTATTTTTATAAACATTTTAGGGGTTTTACAATTTTTAGAAGTTTTCTTTTATATTTTTCAGTGATTTTTAAGATGAAGATAAAACACACAGAAATAAATGAAATATATTTTTTGGGGAATTTTTCAAAGAGATTTTATAATTTTTATGTATTTTCTAATTCAAATAGGGATGAAAAGGAATCTTTTTGATTTTTTATAAATAATAAAATGCTACAAAATACAAAATAAAAATATGATGTGATAGATCAATGCAACAAGGACTTATGCCTATTTTTTGGGATTTTTTCGAGTTTTTTAAATGCATGAATTAAATACTAGAAACAAAGAGAAAATACACTCCTAACAGGGGTGTTTTGTAAATATAAATAAATGTCAGGGACAAAATGTAAATTTCCCAAAAATATATAACGTGCTTAAAAAGTTTCTGGATCGAATATAATACACAAAGTCTGGGGCCCTTCCCTGTAAAAACACCAAAATCACGTGGCAGGCGCATGCACCACTGGCGAGGACGGACATGCAATCCCACAAAATTCCAGGGGCTCACTTGTAAAAAATCCAAAAATTTTATAACTAAACAACTAAGTTCTGGACTGAATTGAAATACCCCCAACAGAAGGGGCCTAGCTGCAAAATGTACACCTCACGTGGTAGCCCACACGAGGTGACGTGGCTAGGACCTAAAGATAATATTCAGAGAGTTCAGGGGGTCAAAGGCAAATGTTACAAATATATAAAATGACAACGGAAATATTAATTACTAAATAAATATTACAAAAATAGCAGGGGTAAAATGCAAAATTACCCACGCAAAGGAAGATCGGACGGCTGATGATCCTCGACTTATCCACGTGTAGCGATCCTGATGGCTGGTACTTGTTCACTGACGACGACTTGGATTAGCTCCCACGTGAAGATCGGACGGCGGGAGACACTGCAAATCATACGGCTCCTATACGCCTGGACGATCCGACCAAATCCGACGACGCTGGAGGGCGGTGGACGAACTGGGAAGCAACGCTGGCGAGACGAGCTTCCCCGAGCTCGATCTTCATCCTCCGACGAGATTCGAAGCTCCAAAATGGCCACTGATTGCCCATGTGCGATCCTTTGATGGCTGGGTGCTCTACAAATCCCTGGCGTACAACAGAGGAAGATCAAACGGGCGACAGAGCTTTGGGGCTCCAGCAACCACGGGCTCTCTCCAAAATGAGTCCCAGGTCCTTCAAGCGCGCGTGACCTGCAAAAAAAAGTGAAATAGATCACGGGAAAGTTGCCGCGACCCTCCAGTAGGTGGAATGGTGCTGGAAACGGTGAAATGGGCTCGACAGAGTAGGCTCCGATGAGGTGATGATGGTGATATTTGGTTTGGTTACATGTGGGGATCGAATCCTACGACTAAGGGGAATCTACAAGTGCAAGAAAACAGATAGAAAGCGGACCTCGATGGCTGAACACCGGAGATAAACCTCGACGGCAACCCTTGGCCGGAGATGATGGAAGCCACCCCTAAACTCGCCTAGCAGCGCCTCCATGGAGCGGGGAGGCTCGTTGTCACCTTGCTCTATCCAGACCTCCAAGAAGGAACGCTAGAACGGGTCCAAGGGGGTTCAAACGGTCAATGGAAGCTTGGGTGGTATATGTATAAGATGCATGATAGGCGAGAAGAACGAGACGTGGAGGACGATTCAGCGATGCACGACCCAAGGAGAGATGTTGGCGTGCATCCTCGAAGAATGGTGGACAAAAGTCGTGAAGAATTCAACATGAGATGGTGAAAGGATTTGCCTCAAAAAAATCGCGAAGATAGAGGAAAATGTAGTTCTGACGAAATGGCAGGCGCGGGTCCAAGAGTTGACTGCGGGTCAACTCTCCGACCCTCCTTGTTGGTCCACATGGACCAACCAGGAAAAAGCCTGGAGAAAAGAATTGGAAATTCATTTGAAAATAATAAATGATTTAATTAATTTTAGGTTATTAAATAAAAAATATTTATTATTTTCTAAAGTATTTTAGGATGATTTTTATTCATTTTTTGAGATTTAAAATTACAAGTTACCTTTTATGGTTATATACATGTATAATCATCTATATATTTTAATGTTTTATTTTTATTTGTATTTTTAATTTTATTATTTTTGTTTATTATTTTAGATATTTATAACATAATTTTATAAACTTAAATATATTTTTATTTTATTTTTCTGATGTATTAACACAATTAAATAAATATGGGTATTACCTACATAGGTATAAGTATAGGTATTTTACCAACGTGTTTTATACAAGTATTTTATTTTTACATTTTCTTTATTTTTATTCCTATTTTAATATACACATAAATTATAAATAATATTTATAAAATTATAAATTTATAAATTACAAAATAATGAATAATAAATAAGTTGAATATTTTAATGGATATAAGTATACAATAGGGTCCAAAACTCAACTTTCAAACCGTAACTCCAAAAAATATGAAACCACCTTCATTAAATAACTTATTGAAAATTATATATAATTAAAGTGATTTTGATATATTTTGAGTTTTTATTTGAGAGATATGGGTCCAGGAAGTTGGGATTCTGGAAACTTATTCAGAGTATATTTTGCACACTCTATAATATTTTTGTACGAAATTAGTTTTGTATTTTTCTATATTTAGTTATCTACAACTTTCACGTTCAAAGTTACTTTATTTGAAGTATAAAAAGTGGAACTAAAAATAGGTTCCAAAATGAATAAAGAATGAATTAAATAAAAGGTATTTTTATTGTATTTTGGCCCTTATCTCCCCCTACTTTATTCCTTATCGACCTAGTCATCGAGATGCCTAGGTCTCGGGGTTTTGGATCATAAAATATTTGCAATATTTTATCATTTTTCTTTTCTTTTCTTTTTTCTATAATTTTGGCTTTAAAAACCATATTTTATACAGTATTTACACAATGATGCATGAATGCTAAAATGCCTAAATTAAGCTTATTTACACGCATTTACTAGGGTTTTTAAAGCCAAAATGATAGAATAAAATGATAAAATGAAAGAGACAATCATCAGATGTACAAATACCTTTTCCTCAAGCACTCCGCTGGGAGAATGTGGATAAAAAGGAAAACTCAAAAAAAGAATCAGATGAATAATCTAATCAAAGAGATGATCGATAAGTTCACTATTCAGCTAAATCTTTCGGAAGCCTTGGTACACATCCCTCTTTTGCACAAAGGTCACAAAGAGCGTAACACAGTCCACACATCGTAATCACTGCTCAAAGATCCATGTCTTGACCAAGGTTACATGCCATGCTATCTAAAACCATCTCCCAGCCAAGAGATCAGACATGGGAGCGTCGTGTGTCGGATTTGAGATTCTCGATCAGACTTTTGATCGTACTCTTTTAAGTAGCGGATCGAAAATTAATCTCCTTCCTTCTTCCTTACTCGACAAGTTTAAGTTCGGACCTCTTCGACCAAGAAGGACGACCTTGCAGTTTGCTGATAGATCGGTCAAGAGGTCTAATGGATTAATTGAGGATGTTATCATCACCATTCATGGTTTGAAATTCCTAGTGGACTTCTTCATGTTGGACATGGCAGTCCTTGAATGTGTGACCGATACCCCGATCATACTAGGATGACCTTTTCTAGCGACAACTAAGGTAGTTTCCCATTATGGTACTGGGAAGGTGCACTTTCACATCGAGGATGAGAGTATACATATAGAGATGGTCCAGGACCTCAAAGACAAATTAGAAGAGTCAGAGCGAGCATCTGATGAGGACGAGCATGATAATCATCAAGAGTGTGATTTTGTACAGACTGATGATGAAGCAGTTTGGACTGAAGCGGGCACACAATCTTTCATCATACCTTCAGCAGGGTCTGAGATTCAGATATTATATGATGGGAGATTCGAGAACGTAGTCTTAAAGTCGATTAGTGACATGAGCGGTGGAGGCTATTCTGGTACTTTTTCAGATCATTATGATAATTTTGATCCCTTCGAGTCTGAAGTGAATGATCAGATCTGTCAGTTACTCATAGATCTGTTAGATTCAGAAGATGTTGATTGTCAGTGTTTTGCCGAGTTCCTTTCACTTCAGACTTAATCCAAAGAGCCTACAACCATCTTGGAGATTGATGCAACATAGCAGATACAATGATCAGATGAGTAGTCTCCAGATCATTCTGAGGCAGAGTAGGATGGGCTTAAGCATACCAACCTAGTAGCCTATATCCATGCCCTAGTCAGATCATCTCTCCCCGTTCCTTCTCCCCCAGAGCTAAAATCGTTGCCTCAGAGCATGAAATATAGATTCCTTGTTGGAAAGCTCAAAATATTTCCAGTCATCATTGCATCCGATATGACCGAAGATCAAGAATTCCTTCTCATGAAGATTCTTGAAAATAATCGCAAGCCAATCAGCTATTCAGTAGTTGATCTCCATGGGATTAGTCTGGCTCTATGCTCCCACCACATCTTTCTCCAGGCAGGTTGAACCCAAATCTACAAGAGGTAGTTATGAAGGAAATATCCAAGTCGTGGAGGGTCGATTTTATATATCCCAATAGGGGCATGGAGGTGGATTTGACCAAGGTGGATATCATAAAGAAGCTCAATCCGCCGTCCAATTTGAAACAATTACGATATTTCCTTAGGCATTTCGGTTTCTACTGATGTTTCATTTGAGACTTTAGCAAAATTGCTTGACCGTTACCTGATCTTCTAGCGAAAGACACTGAGTTTATTGTCGATGATAAATGTCTTTTGACTTTTGAAAATCTCAAGAAAATGGTTGTAGAGGCTCTTGTTCTTCAACCATCTGATTGGTCTCTCCAATTCGAGATCATGATGGATGCCTCCGACTTTGTTGTAGGGGATGTTTTGGGACATAGGAGGGATGGCCTTCCATACGCCATACACTACGCTAGCAAGACTTTGGATTCTATCCAGCGGAATTACACTGTTAGAGAGAAAGAAATGCTAGATGTAGTATTTGTCATAGTGTTGAGGCATACATTCGAGGGTTTAAGTACCCGATTTTTATGTTGGATAGTCGTTGAGAACCCACAAAAATACACTACAAACAAATAAATTACCAGACTTAGATATATTATGCACAAGGCAAATTATATGGTAAGCCGGGGTCGAATCCACAGGGACAGGAAGATTCTGAACTTTATTTTGCAAATAAAAATACTTTATAAATCTATGAGTTTTTTGTAATATGTTTGAATAACAAAAATCGAAATGAAAGTTGGAAGGACAATAATGCATGTCTGCTAGTGCTGATCACCCCCCTTCTATGTGGCAACTTCCCATTGGACTCGTACGCGTTAACTCTTCGTGAAATTGGATATTCTGGTGAGAGATGAATTGGATGTTATTTCAACCACGAATCAAGCTCGAACCTCATATCACGACCCAGTTCTCCAAGAGTCGAGGATAATTATCGTTAGATACATATCATTGCGATAGTCTTGGCGAATAACTGCACGAAAGGAAAAATAACAAAATAAGATTGATATAAAAATATAAAGTAATAAAATAAAAGCGAGATAAAATATGATCGTTGGCGGCTCGGGAGGAAGCCTCTGGAGTCAGATTCGCAGAGGGTCCGAGGAAATGATGGTCGGCAGACGTCTATGGTGTTGGATTATTTTTGGCGGCACTCGGGGTGGATCCTCAGGAGTCGGATTCACTGAGGGTCCGAATGCACAAGTTGACGAAACAACTTTGATTCTCTCGTCAACAATTAAGATGGATTATAAGAATGATGGGGTGATTATGAGGAGAAGGAATGCTAGAGACTCGGAACGGGAGAAGTGTTGGGAACCAATTGTTGGATGCCTTCTCCTTTGCCTCCCCTTCCTTTTATACACATTTGTGTAATCATTCCCACCAAGGGATGCATCTTATCAAATTTAACGTAAGCATTTCTTCATATTTATATTTCACCTTTTGATATCTGCACAAACTAATTTGGCACCTCTTCATATCATCATTGCACCTCATGATAAAAACACCAACTAATTTGTCATATTTTCATATTGGCATCTCTTCATCAAGGCATCTCATGCCTTTTTACATTAATGCATCAATGACCCATTTTTAATTTCCACTAACATTGCCTTCTTTCATTATTTTCATTTTTATATCATTATTAAAATAACAATAAAATACGATACCACAATTCTTTTTGTCAACGTTAGCTATTCTGATTAATTTTAACTCATGGTGCAAATTCACCATATAATAATTGCTAAAATATTAATTGAGAGTTAAGCTTCATGATAATGCTAAAAGTACTTGAGGGCTAGGAACATAAGAGAGGTTGCTAAAAATATAAATGATTATCTAAAAAAAGAAGGAACATAGGATAATTAATTTGAAAATCATTATATCTTGAAACCATTGCTAGATGCTAGAAGAGGGAGAAATGGTTAATGTAGATTTCTTACGAGAGTCATGATATATCTAATGTATGATGATGATAATGCATTTTCCTTGATTTATTTCATGGCATAGAATATGTGTTTAAGTTTGTGTACCGTTGTGATAATGACTTAATAATGTAATAAATCGAAGATTCATCATACCTCCGTGCTTAAGATTTGCTAATCCCTAGCAAGATATAAATGGAGATTCTCAACACTCTAATGCAGACATATAGGTAGACCATAGACTTAGAGACTTATAAAAAATTATCCTTTATTTCATAAAGTTCGAGAGTAGAAATGAATCTCTTCCTATGATGCTTAGTCATCTCAGGTGTCCTCAAGACACGATAATGTAGAGACTTACTCGATTCGGATTAAATGATACTTAGCATCAATAATGTCATTAGACCCGAGGATAGACTCACGTGCCAAATGTACTGAATTGACCAAGTACTTTCATCCACGATCCTCTCGCTTTAATACAGTAAACCAAGAAATACCTTAGATCAAGGCTCGGAGTATTATTACAAGCTCCAACTTCATAATCAATTTAACACTCAACCCAACTTCATCCAACTGGTCAACAACAAAAATAATGGGTTAATTTGTGGAGTATTTAGGTTGAGGCTTATTTGGTGGAGATGACTTTACTTTGGTTTAAATTTATAGAAAGACATGAGTGAGGTCTAATATGTGACAATATTGATCATTCTAAGATACTTTTAAAGAAGAGGAAGATACATATGGCATAGGATGGTCATGAGAAAATAATTTTTGCACAATGGTTTTCCTGATTTCTTATTCTTTTCTTTCTTATTTCTTCTTTTTCTCTCTCTTTCTTCTTTTTTTCTTTTTTTCATTTCTTTTCTTTTTTTGCAATAATTTTTTGCTATTCTTTTTTTGTAGTACTTTTTTTCCGCTTTTTTTGCAATATCTCTCTCATATTAAGAGAACCAATATACTTTTGTTCTTTCTTTTGAAAATTTACAAGGACATGTATTTTGTTGTAGATGGAGAATAGAATTCTGAATCACATTTTTCTTTTGATGCATGATAGAAGAAGAGGGAGAAAGAAGTCGAATGAAATGAAACAAGATGGATTTTTAATGGAAGACTTTTAAAGAAGTGGTGGATTTGAGAAGTATGTAGAAAGGAAAGAAAGAGACTAGTGTGTGTGATGGTTTTAAGTGTGTATAATGGGAAATTGCTTGACCAGTTGGGAACACTCCCTTACATTTTATGGTGGACTCTCTTCCTCACGTATATTTGGTGGAAACACTCCCTACTCCTCTACTTCATGATAAGCTCACCATCTCACAATCTCTGAGCACAACCGTCATCAGACCCCCTTAGCCTTTTGTATGTCAAGCTAGCATCACAGTACAAAGCTCCTGATCTTTTCAATATATAATGTTTAAGCTCATTATTGATGTCAAGTGTTGAAAATTGAATCGAGGATCAAGTCTCTTGATTTAAATGCAAAAGGACAAAAGAGAGTCATAAGCATTGTAAGCTCAGAATCACTTACAATCTCATACTTCATGTGGTATTTATGGTGAGGCTATTATTCTCCCTATATGTAAACTTAGAGAGTTGAAGTAGGGAAAACATGCAAATGAATGCGGAAATGTGATGAAATATACATGAAAAAATGCAATTTTTTTGGATAGTGTTCCCCCGTGCTTATGATTTGCCATTCCCCCATGATAAATGCATATGCAGTAAACTGGCTATATGATGATGTATGACATATGATATGCAGCAATGTTTTTGAAACCGGACCGGACCGGCCGGTTGGACCAGTCCGACCAGCGAACCGGGTGTTGGCCAGTTCATTCTCCCGGTTTAGAATGGTTTGGTCCAATTATAGTCATCTCGGGTCTAACCACCGGTTGAAAAGATATGAAAAGCTACAGGTTAAACCGGTTCTACTACATTCGAATCGGTATTGAACCCGGTTGAGTTGCATAGTACCATCGATATATAGCCATTAGCCACCTCTTTTGAGATTGACATGACTTTGTTTAATTTTCCATGCAAAAGATGTCAGGCTTGACAAGACATTACCCATTTCAAGTTCCAACTCTATACGAAGCAAGCCATCATTCCTCAGCTAGAAAGTGGTGTTTGCTCTCTCTGTTGGATTCTGAATTCCGCAAACAAGAATACTTTCTCTCTATTGGAAAGTGGTGTCTTCTAAATCTCTTTGAATTATCTGCTCCTATGTGAATATGTATGATCCTCCTCTGATGCTCTCTCCAAATCTGGTATGTTTCTCTTCTCTAACATTACAAAAAAGCTAAAACGATTAATATTTGCTTTCACATTGTTGTATATTTTTTCTTTCTGTTGAAAACTTAAAATGGGTTGGTGTTTTTCTTTGAGAAAGGATTAGATCTTTGTCTCCAGAGTGTATCGGCTCTAACATCTTTAAATGAAATGTTCAAATAAATATGGAAGTTGTTTGTTAAATATTCATATTATTCACCTTCTACTGTTTTGTAACTTCTTATTCTTGTCCTCTTAAATGATAGGTCTAACATAGGCATAATTTATTTATTTTGATATGAGATCTCGACTTTATTCTACAAAAATTTCCACATTGTCGTATCCTTTCTTAAATATTTCTCTAACTTTCAATTTGCAATATCCTACGATTTCTTGATTTTGTATCTTTTCAAAACATATGCAATTCTCATCATTTAAATCTAAAAGAGCTAATTTGCTGCATTTTTATTGGATATGATAGATTTACATCCAATACAGCTTTTGCTTTCTATTTCAAATATGATATGATGTGCAGTGTGTGTGTATGTGTATATATATATAATTAGACTTATACATGATCTGGTTATAGCCGGTTCAAAATAAGGGTCCGACCGATTTATTCATTCCGAGTCAGTTTAATCTGGTTTAGAAGTTTGATGACATCTTCATCCGGTTTAATTGGGTTGACTCGATGGTTGGACATGGTTCGACCTTTCCGGATCGGTTTTTGGTTCAACATCCGGTTCGGTTTCAAAAACATTGATATGCAGTGAACAAAGGAATAACTGGGTCATGAGGGGATTTGCAGAACATGGGTTTCTAAAATGGGAATTTATCTTTCAGATTCAATGACGCACTTGAGGTATTGTCCATTCATTTGAAGGGCGGTAGATGTTTTAGAATCGGCTATTTCAACAGACCCATTATCATAAACTTGTGTGACAGTCTATGGGCCTTTCCATTTTGACATGAGCTTTCTTGGAAAGAGCTTGAGCTTTGCATCAAACAACCATACTTTTTGACCAATGGAAAAGGTTTTGTGAGAAATGTTGGCATCATGCCACATCTTAACCTTTTCTTTGTAAATAAGGTTGTTATCATATGCTCGACAACGAAGCTCAGTTAACACATTAAGGTCAAGTAGTTGATTCTGGCCGGCTTGGGTTAAATCAAGGTTAGATTTTTGTATAGCCCATAATGATTTATGATGGATCTCGACGGGTAGATGATAAGGTTTTCCATAAATATTGCGATAAAGACTCATCCCTAGAGGAGCCTTATAAGCAGTGAGATAGGCCATAATGTTGTATTAAGGTGTTGGGACCAGTCTTTGTGATCATAACGAATAATTTTCTGCAGAATGGTTTTTGTTTCTCGATTAGAGACCTCATCTAAGCCATTAGTTTGGAAATGAATAAGCGTAGGATACCCCCTTGAGTCGCGTCTTCCATCCTTTGCCGGAGTCGCCCAGCTCCCTCCTCCCTCGCCGGAGGATCGGACCGTTGGGAGCTTCATCGGACACCACCACCCGATGCAGATCGTCACCGCGAGGCGAACCCTCTTCTCCGATATTCCATCGGATGCTCGGATCACTTCCAGATCACCGGAGAAGCTCGCCCAGGAGGAGTTCATCCAGCCTATCTCTCCAATGTCGGATCACGCCTCACCTCCAGTCACCATCTGAGCCGTTCGTCGCCTGCCACTGTCAGGCCGTTGGATCCACCATCTGATGGCCACGTGCATCCCACGTTCACCTTCGTGCCAGGACCATTGGATCCTTGATGAATACCCATTCATCACTCTTTATTATTTTATTTTAGTTACAAAATCCATGCAAAACACATGTATATTCCTGTAAATAACAATAATTGACAAATAACATGCATTGTGTAAAGATGCATTATTAGCATATTTTTGTGCATAAATAAAAGAATAAATAAATAAAAGAAAAAGAGGGAGATATTTAGAATAAATATTGAGCAACCTAATCCCAAGGGAGAGCTCAGTATGGGCCTGACCGCATAAAAACCCAAGTAGAGAGAGATAGGGAAGCTCATGTACATATACCTCCAAATAAATAAATATTTTCCTCTAAATAAAAAAATATATTTGTGTAAATATGTATATATTTGTAAATATAAAATTAAAACAAAAACAAGAAAATTAAAAAAATAAATAAATAATCCTTCATCCTTGTACACAGACCATGTGTATATAAACCACATATGTATTTATTTCACCTTGTAAATAAATCAATAAAATTCCACAAAAATTTGTACACATTCCTTATTCCATAATGTAAATAAATTACAAAAATAAAACAAAAATAAAAATAAATAAAAATCAAAATCAAAAGCCACATTGTATATATACCATACATGTATATAAATAAAGGTATTTATTTAACCCTCGTAAATAATTAATAAAAACAAAATAAAAATACCATATTATTCCAAATTTTATCCTATAAATAAATAAAATATAAAATTGGAATAATTTTATAAAAATAAACAATTAAAAATAAAAAATCAAAAATACATATGTATATACCTGTATATAATAATAATATTTTGTAAATACCTAAATTATATTTCAAAAATAAATAAAAATCACAAAAAAATAGTTCAAAAATAAATAAGCATTTTTCATGTTTTAACCTTTTCAAAATTCGGCTATCTACTATCTATTATTCAATTTCCAAATCTTTAATGCGTGGCCGCACCTGATTGGTCCACGGGGATGCTGACCCCCGGTCAACTCCCCCCCTTGGACCACCAGCCCACGGATCTTGTCGCTCGACCCGATTTATCCGATTTTTCGCCATTCGATCCAATCGCCAAATCCGCTAACCTCGGGTCCTAATCCTTCATTGATCTTCCCTTATCCACGCCCGGGGTGGGTTCTCGGGGTCTGAGTTCCGATAAACTCGCCCCCATCTTCTCGGACCCCTAGGACTATTTAGTCTCAGCTCCACCGCACGATTCCAACGATCTTTAGACCTCCCCCTCGACGTCTGTGATCTCCTCTACCTCGCCTGAATGACAGCGGAGCGAGTGAGAGTAGCAGTGAGGCTCGGGACGCTGGGAACCATCGATCCGGTAGCTCTACGCCGTCGTGCGCCGCCGCGAGCGCGCCAAGCCTCGGGACTCGACGCCCCCTTGAGGCCATAACCCCCGGAGCTCCAGGAGCTCCAGCCTAGTCGACTACGCCCGCTAGGTAACTCTTTTAGCTTGTAGTTTAGTGTAATTTAGGTTTTTCCCCAATTTGCTCCGCCACCGTCACCGATCAATTCAGCTCGCTCCGCCTGTCTATCTGCCATCCCGACCTGACTACCACCTTCACCAGACTTCCCTCCATCTTCTTCACCATCCACCCCCACTGTCTCGCCCCGGAGCAGGTCCTTCGCCTTCTTCCGCCGCCGCTTCGCCGGAGGGTGCCATCCCACGTCACCAGACCACCCATTTCCCCTCTCACCGGGTCGAGGCACTTTGCCCTCGACCCAGGAGTTCGACTGTGTGTTTAACAGGTTGAAAAAGACCCATCTGAGGGCCTTGAGGTTCAGGAGCAGCAGCTCCAGGTCCCCCTCGTCGCTGGAGCATTTCCGATGCCTCCAGCCTCATCGAAGGCCTCCATTGGTCACGGAGCACCTTGACGAAGCTTTTGCAGCTCTCAGCAGCGGCACAGGAGATCCCACGCGCGAGTATCGGGCCGGCGAAGTTCGCCGGCCTCCTGTTCTTGAAGGATCTTCCCCAACCGTCAAATCGACCCCCACTCGCCAGTTTTGATCTTGAGCGTTCATCCGTGAGGAGTCAGTCACCGTCAGATCCGTTGAAGAGTCGGTCATAACCGTCCATTCAGCTCAGGGCTCAGCCACCACCATCCACCGTCAGATCCACCCCGCGGCTAGCTCTCGAGTGTCCATCACCTGGAGAGAAGCCCTCGATCCACAGCCGCCTGATCTTCCACGTGGCTTCGCTTCTGTTGTCCGATTAAATAAAGGGTAATTTCACTTAGGCCCCCTCCTATTTTGCATTTTCGTGTTAGTCCTGTAAATATTTTCCGTAGTTATTTTAGTTTGGTAAAAATTGCATCGAGGACCTTGTCGTTTAGTTTAATTGCATTTCTACCCTTGTATATGTTGGACACGTGCATCGTCACGTGATATTTTGGTGATTTTGCAATATCTGGGCTGTAGTTTTTACGTGTTAATGAATGAAATATCTTTCTTGTTAATTGCACATATGCCCCTGTGAATGATTTTTATTGAACATGTGTTGAATTTGTTTGGTATTTTGCAATATCTCCCCTAGACTTTTAGCACCTGTTGCTAAGAAGTCCGGGGAAGTATTTTTATTGCATATTGGTCCATGTGTGCCCAGTACACGTGCTTGGCGCGTGCGATATTGGAATTTTTGCACCAGGACCCTTGAGTTTCTGAGTTTGTTACCTTTTTAGCCCAGAACTTTATTTAAATTACAAACAGGTCCTTGTGTATTGTGGGCTCTTGTTGGATTTAAATAAAATATCAATTTTCATCCAAATTGAGTGAAAATTTGACACGTGACTCCTTCCACTGTGTAGAATTTTTACTAATTTTTGGGTACATTTTTGAACCCTTTTATTATTTTTAAAAATTCAAAAACATCCATTTTTCTTACTGTCCAGATTATAAACCCCAAAAAATAGTAAAGTTCTTTCAAAAATTCTAAAAAAATTAGGAGTTGTTAATTTTTGTATGTTTGAATTTCTTTGCATTTTTGGTCATTTTTGGATATATAAAAACCCTAAAAATTGAAAAACCTCCTAAAACTCATAAAAATTCTAAAAAATCATAGTAAAATCCAAAATAATAAACTCTTTTCCTGAATTTTCTCCATTACTTCTATTTTTCATAAATTACCTCCAGGCCTTGAAAAGATCATTTGATATTTTTAAGTGGTCTTTGTATCCTGACTGGACAGTAGCATTGTGTTTCTTCCTTCTTTCATTTTTAGAAAACCCCATAAAAATCATAAAATTATCAATAATTCACCAAAAACAGTAAAAAATATAAAAAAACATAAAAACATTTTGCTTGAATTTTTGGAACTTTTTAGAGTAGTTAAATAAATTGTTGTTTGTGCTTGTTTTCACCTTTTTATAATTTTTCTTCATAACTAAAATCCAAAAAATATAAAAGCAATAAAAAACCACCAAAAAATTATTTGTTTATATTTTATTCATTTGTTGACTACTTCGTAGGCCGCAAGGCCATCTTGTGCTCCCTGAGTCCGACCCTGGGTGCTATACTAGGCTAATCTCATAGCCAGAGCCACTATTTGTTTTTATTGATTTTTATCTCTGTTTGGTGGTCTGTCCTTCATTTTTCTTGATTGATCGAATTATTTCTCTCGATCCGGGTCGCAACGATCATTGAGTGATTTTATATTTTATCCCGGATTGATCTGAGTGATTTTTCGGTCATCAATCCTCCGGGAGGCATCATCAGAGCTGTACGCACGCCAGCCGATCACCGCCTGACACGTCACCCCTCACGTGCCCTACACGCGCTTTGGCTGGGTAACTTGCGCCCGACCTCCTGCATTTTATTTCACTTTATGTTTAGCCTATTAAATAATTTCGCACACTTGGTTATTTTACAAACCAGGGCATGTAGTTTCTTCTATTCGCATTTTAATGCCTGCTTTGTGGATACACGTGCTTCGACATGTGATTTTGTGGGATATTTGCATGTTTAGGGTTGGGTTTATTGACTGTTATTGATTGAACGTTATGTTCTGATATTTGCATATATACCCCTGTGCATACTGAAATTGAAGTATGTGTGGAAATTAATGTGAAATTTGCATTGATACCCTTATAGTTCCCGCACGTGTTTTATTTTAGCCTTGAAAACTTATTTTTTTGCGTTTAAGTCCCTATGTGCTGTGGCTTTTATATTGGTTGAATAAAATATCAAATTAACTCCAAATTAAGTGACATTTGGATACGTGGCTATTGCCACTGTGTAAAAATTTCACTAATTTTTTGGGACATTTTTATTGCTATTTGGTATTTTTAAAAAATAACAAACATTCATTTTTGCTACTTTCTGAATTGAAAAATCAACTAAAAATATTAAAAATCCTCTAAAAATTCTTAAAAATTAAGGATTGTTTGTTTTGTTATTTTCTTGCTTTAGACCAATTTTCACTTCATTTAGATATATAAAACCCCCAAAAATGGAAAATCCTAAAAACCTTACAAAAATCATTAAAATTCTAAAAAATGCAAAAAAGCAATTTCTTCTCTTGTAGCCTAGTTTTTATTTGTAGTTTGCATAAAAATTGTCTCCAGATTTTATTATCTATTTATCTATTTTTAGATAACCTTTCAAATCTGGTTGCACATTAGTTCATTGTTTTTGCCTTTTTCTATTTTTATAAAATCAACTAAAAATCACAAAATTCTAAGAAAATTATCAAAAACACTTAAAAACTTCCAAAACATAAAAATAATTTTATTTTAATTATCTTAGTTGTCTTGAATGTTTAATAAATTGTTGATTGTGTGCTTTTTCCCTCACTTTGTATTTTCTCCAAAATATAAAAGGGATATTTACACCCATAACCCTGAGTAATCTCGTAATTACCCCAGGAACCCTGCGCAAACACGAATTACACCCAGAACCCCGAATAATGTTTAACCCTTACATTACATAACCCTGAGTCAACTTCCATCCATTTTACTGTTAACTATTGACGGTATCCGTTGTATATTTTATATTTATACCATTTAAATTTCTATTATTTACAAAAAAAAAAATTCTTTTATCACCTTCCTCCTCC
This sequence comes from Ottelia alismoides, assembly GCA_037367405.1. NCBI lineage: Eukaryota > Viridiplantae > Streptophyta > Magnoliopsida > Alismatales > Hydrocharitaceae > Ottelia > Ottelia alismoides. The sequence goes on along the minus strand of JAZKJV010000189.1, from coordinate 1,323,220 downwards.
TCTCCCCTTCGACCTCCAAGCAGCACCTACCCCCCCCCCCCCCCAATCGCCTCTGCAAGTTCCCCCCAGGTCCATCGCCTCCCCCTCGTCCCTCCGTCGCCTCTGCGCAACCCCTCCGCCAGGTCCATCACCTCCAACCCAAACCCCCTGCCGGCTCCATCGCCTCCACCCCAGCCCCCCCCCCGCGCGCTGCCAGCTCGTCCTCCTCCAGTCCGCCTCCTTCAACCGCTCCCTCTGGTTCCTCCTTGCCCGCGCAATCGCCGTCGAGGCCCGCGCCATGTACAACTCCGCCCAAGCGCGCCTCACCTTCTGGGCCCCCAACGTCAACCTCTTCCGCGACCCGCGCTGGGGCCGCGGCCAGGAGACCCCCGGCGAGGACCCCTTCCTCACGTCCTCTTACGCCATCGCCTACACCACCGCCTTCCAGGGGGAGTGGCGCCGTCGCTACCTGACGGAAGGGCGGAGGGTCCTCCGGTCCCAAGCCGACCCCACTCCCTCCATCCCCTCCCCCCACCTCACGTCGCCTCTGCAAAAGCCCCCCCCCCCCCCCCCAGGTCCATCGCCTCCCCCCTCCCCCCGTCGCCTCTGCAAATGCCCCCCCCCCCCCCAGGTCCATCGCCTCCCCCCAACACCCTCCCCCCTGCGCTGCCAGCTCGTCCCCCCACCCCCTGCCGGCTCGATCGCCTCCCCCCCACCCCCCGTCGCCTCTGCACCCCCCCCCCCCAGGTCCATCGCCTCCCAACCCCCTCCCTCTAAGCTTGCATTCGAGCTTGTTTACAAGCCGTTCCTCGGCATAGGAACTGCGGACGAAGCCATGGTGGCTGAGCACCAGGAGAAGCTCCGCAAGGTGCTTGATGTGTATGAGTCGCGCCTCGCGAAGAACGAATACCTGGGCGGGGAGAATTTCGGATTGGCCGACCTCCACCACCACCAGCCAGTGCTAAGCTCTTCGACGAGAGGCTGAACGTGAGCAAGTGGGTGGGAGATATTCTCGGGCGTCCAGCATGGGAGAAAGTGGTGGCCATGCAGAAGACCCAGTAGCCCAGCACCTTCTCTGTTACTTGTTGGTAAATAAAACCACTTTGGTGTTGTGGTACGGTGTCTGAGATACATCAATAATGGTAGTTTTGGTGGGATCTTCATGATGTTAATGAAGATTGTAGGGTGCAATGCACTAAATAATGGTGGTGGTGGTGTTTTTTCCCAAATGGTAGTCGATGTAGGTGGGGAGTTGCTTTTCCTCTGTTCTTTCTGGAAATGGAATTCCATGTGTACACGTTCCTCGTTGGCATGTTCTTGAAGACGCAAATTGCACTGCCGATCAACCCACATTTGCCATACATGTGTAGGAGTGCGGTACCCAACACCACATCGTCTCCCAACCCTTCTTGATTGCATAGCTGTGTAGCGGAACGCCGACGTGCGGAGAGTGCCGGCACGCGCACGCGGCGAGGAAGCTGACGGTGGTGACGCGATTGGGAGGAACCCCGAGCAGACGCATCTGCTGGAAGGTGTCCAGCGCGGCTTTGGAGTTGCGGGCCTTCCGGTAGGCGGTGATCAAGGTGGTCCAAGGGACGACGTCTCTCAGGCCTATTTCGTCGAACACCTCGCGGCGGCTGAGGAGGTCGGCAGAGGAGGAGTGGGAACCGGCGAGGGAGTTGTGGAGGAAGGCGTCATGGTGGCGCCCGGATGGAGGTGGAGACCGGTAAGATGACCGATGGAGGTTTGGGAGAACGAAGAGAGGAGGTCCTTTCTCGGGCTCATGGGGTGGAGGAAAAGGACCGTCAGATCATGAATGAGTTAGATTAACTCACCCATGTAGTTGAGTTATTCAACTAAACTAACGGAAGGTTATAGTTGTAAAACGGAGCATTTATTCAGGGTGTTGGGTGTAATTCATGATTATCGAGGGTTTCCGGGGTAATTATGGAATTACTCAGGGTTATGGGTGTAATATCCCAATATAAAAACACAAAAAATTAAAAATCACAAAAACCACCAAAAATAGTTTCTATATTTTGTTCATTTTTGACTACTTCGTAGGCCGCCAATCCGTGCTCCTTGTGTTCGACCTTGGTCGCTATACCAGGTTAAATAAACAACGAGACCGCTTATTCGGCTTTTGACTGATTATTCATTTTGGAGGTCTATTTTAATTGTTGGTCGATTCTCACTATTCGGGTCGCAACGACCTTAGATTGATTTTTACCTTTACCTGAATTTTATGGGTTCTTAGTCATTACTCCCCCTACTTTATTCCTTGTCCATCAGGTCAAGTCTTGACCTTCTCTCGAGGTTCGGGTCAGTCTGTATTTACTTCGTAAACACCATCCTTTATTTTTCTTTTTCTTTTCTTTTCTTCTTTATTCTTTTATTTTGAATACAAAAAGTGTTAAAATGCATATTTAACAAATGCATGCAGAATGGTAATTACAAGGAATTAGTGGGTATTTACAGGTATTTGACTACGGAAATGAAGCTAAAATAAAAGAATAAAGGCGATGAATTGTAGATTCATCGGTAATGTAGCAGATGCTGGTGGGTCTGGTAATTGGGTTCCATAGTTCTTGTCCGACCTGACAAACCAGAGATTGGAGGATCTGGCTAGATTGCAGTCCGAACTGCCCTCTCCAAGCTTTTTGTCTCAAGGAGAGATCATTTTGTTTGGAAGGAGGGAGACTTTCGATAAAGAAGGCATAGAACAATTTTTTGAGGGAGAACAGATGATCTGGATCAAGACTTGAAGCAAGATATGAAGATAACTTGGGCAAACAAGATACGTTGCAGAGTAAAAGTCTTCCTGTGGTGCCTCAGAAGGGTAGAGTATGTGACAAGGTTAGAAGGGGAATAATTTTTGACATTCCAGACACCCAGTGCGACAGATGTGGCCCAGATGCAGAAGATGCATAACATCTATTCTTTACGTGTCCTAGTCAGAGCAGGTTTGGAAGGAGTTAGGAGCATCATGGGTCAATCATGGAGGCATTGTTGATTTTGGAGATCACTAAGGTCTGTGGGAAGTAACTCAACTGGAGATTGCGCTTCGCCATGTGATGCTCTTTGGTCCATATGGGGAGGTAGAAATCACCTAATCTTCAAAATCAAAGGTTCTATTTAAAAATATTGTAGCCTATTGTCGTTCCCTATATTACTTATGATCCATAAGGTAGTGTATTTCCCTCATTTTCCATATATAAAAGTGTATCACGGTGAGTCTCATCTGGGGACTGCACCCTCTTTTCTCTCAACAAAATGATGTTTATTCACGCTATGCAGTTTATTTAGCATTTTATCTGCATTTTTCATTTATCAAAAAGAGCACATTTATTCCATGTAAATAAAATAAAAAAATTCATTAAAAATTCAAAAAAATGCATATTATTTATTATTGTATTTTATCATTACAAATCAAAAAACACAAAAAATATATAAGAAAAACCCAAAAAAATCATAAACCCTTTATAACACTTAAAAAATATAAAATAATTCAAAATTTCAAAAAATAGTTTTCTGACTATATTTCTATATATACATATTACTATATATTAAAATAAGTTTTAAGAAATTTGCACCTATTTCAATTTAAATCTCAAAATATTTTGCTAATTTTTTTATTCTATTTGGGATATTTTTAATTTTAAATTAGATAAAAATTAATAAAATAAAAAAAATACAAAAAATTAAAAAAATAGAATAATATTTGAAAAACACAAAATATTTTATTTTATAAATTATTATATATATTCATAAATAGAATGTCTTATATTATATTAAATACATATATAGTTATATATAATTATTATCATTATTAGTTATTATAAATATCATAAATATATTTTAAACCCTTACAAAATAAAAAGGACTATTTTTATTTGTATTTATTCAATTTTATGTAAATATTATATATATTATATGCCCTATATTTTGCAGATTATGACACAATTTTTTGAAAGAAAAAGGGCATCCAACATGTAGGTGTTTGCCCAAAAAACTTCACCTTGTATTCACCAAATTATGTACAGAGAAATTAATAATTTATAGAGAAGACCTTTTATTCACCTTTTATCATATATAGTTATATATTCACTAATTACATACTTACAAAGAAATTAATCATCAAAAAATAAATTTAAATAAAAATTATAAAAATAATAAATAAAATTAAAATTAATAAATACAAAAAAAAAACAAAATAATTAAATAGACCACAAAAATACCAAGTAAATACTGTGCAATTAAATATATACAATCATTTACATTATATTTTAAAGATAAATAATAATACAACTACACCCGATTGTTCTTTATGTTCGACACTCTACTCGTACTTGCACACTATATACATTTATTTGTAGGGTTTATAATAAATTTTAATCTACTTTGCATTGATTTCTTTATTATTAATTGTAGGTTGATTGTTGGGGGTCTTGATAACCGCAGATTATCGAGGGTCTAAATACGTCGTTGTGGCGACCCACAATAAAAATGTGATTAATCAACAATGAACCCACAATCAAGTATCAAACAATGAAAAACAAGTGTGGAGTCAAATTTATTTTTAACTCTGCACAAATGGTGTATAGGTCAAGTATGCAGAGAGTTCGAACACAGGAGCAAGCAGGGCAGTTCAAACAGTGCACAAGTATGTGTGTGATGTGTCTACACTAAGCAAGCAAGCAAAGATGTTTTTGTGGGTTTTTACTTTTTAATATTTTTTTATTTTTAATTTTTGTATTTTGATTTTTAATTTTCTGATGTTTATATTTTATATTTTATATTTTTTTCTTTTCAATATTGGAATTTATAAACAATGTAAGACAAGATAAATATTTATAAAACTGTGCAAAAATATCCAAAAATTCAGAAATAAAATCTTTTTGGTATTTTGTGGTTTTCTACTGTTTTTTGATTTTTGGGGATTTTTCAAGGTGTTTTTGATATTTTTTAAATAGCAAAACAAGGCAAAACAGTGAAATATGTGCTGGCTGTGAGTAAAATGGAAGTTAAAAATATCAAACAGCAACCAAATTTTTCACACTATTTTTTAGATGAAGAGAACAAACCATAAAGAACAAACAGGAACTGAGTTTGTATTTTTTTGATTTTCTCTGATTTTATATAATTTTTTGAAGTTTTTGAGTGTTTTTAAAATTTTTAGTGTTTTTCTTTTGAGATTTTTAGTGATTTTTGGACTGAAACTAAAAAGGGTAAAAACACACGAAATATAATTTTTTTGGGAGTTTTTTAAAACGTTTTATAATTTTTATGGATTTTCTAATGTAAACAGTGAAATAAATGCATGTTTTTATTTTTAATAATTGTGAAAATGCAATAAAAATGCAATGTGAAAATATGGCGTGCAAGTACAAGTTACCAGGAGCTTAAGACTATTTTTGTGGAATTTTGGACTGAAAATGATATTCTAAATAATTACAACAAACATCAACATTAAACAGTCCTGGCAAGGGTATTTATGCAATTTCTCAAACATCCAGGGGCATACATGCAAATTTCCACAAATATTTAAAACTAAATATTCGATTTATAGCTCTGAAATCTAATTACAAAAACCGCCTGGGTCTCTTAGAAATTTTCCCACCAGGGCGCGTGACTTGCACGCGCCTGGCGAGGACGAAAATGTAATATTCCAAACCCTGGGGCTTACATGCAATTTTTTCCAGAAATATAACATGTGAAAGTGAAGTTTTGGTACTAAAACCAAAATGCAATAAAGCCCGAGGGTCCTTCTGCAAAATTCCCACACCTCACGTGTACAGATCACGTGAGGTGACGTGCGAAGGACCTGGATGCAAATATAGAAAGTTTGGGGGTCTTTGTGCAAATATTACAAAAATATTTAAACTTCGCAATAAAGTTTCTGGACTAAATAGAAATTACAAAATAAGCGGGGGTTGACTGCAAAATACCCTCGCATAGGCGATCCGACGATGTTGGCGAAGGCGATGACGCGTGACAGACATCCAACGGTTGGGCTTCAGGCGCGATCCAGCGGCGTAGGGCACACCACTTATCCACGTGGCATCTTCTCCGGGCGCGATGACGTTTCGCCCGTGGACCGCTGAGATTAGATCTCAGATGAGATCCGACGTCAGTAGGTGAAGGCGATCGGACGGTCCACGTTAAAACTGGGGCCTCCTCTTGATCGGACGGCAACGAGGCTTGATGGAAGAACAGGGGAGAAGGACCGCCGTGGCGACCTTCTCCCGGCGGTGGCGACGCGCTCCGTCGATGAATGAGCTCCAAAATGGGCCCGGAAGGTTGCTGGAGATCTCTTCTGTCGTCTGGAAGCGATGGATTGGCGTGGAGGTCGGCGGAGCTCTTCAGCGGCGACACGGAAGATGCGGTGCTCCAGGTGCTCCGGCGAAGGATCAAAAGGGCTCCAGTCGCATCAATATACACCAGCACCTGCACAAAAAGTTTAAGGAGGTCGAGGGCAAAGTGCCTCGACCTCAGGTGGCTCTCGAAGGGGTGCGACAGGCGAGATGGGGGCTCGCCGAAGTTGCGCTCCGGCGAGGTGTGAGATGGAGTGATTAGATGAACGAATCAACGAGGGAAGATGCTCGGAGTGATCCTAGGGAGATAATGAACGATAAAGGGATGAAAAGAAACTCAAAACGGCCTCGATGGCCTAGGGGCCAGAGGGTGATTACCTCAACGGTGAAGCTTCACCGGAGGTTGGAACTCGCTCAGATCTTGGTGTCTTCCGCAGCCTTGAAGCTCGGAGCGCGGAGCTGTCACCTCCAGGCGTCTCGAGCACGGCCAAAGGGGGAAGAAATCTGGGAAATCGCGGTTCAAAAGGCTATGGAAGATTTGGGTGGTTTTTGAAATATGGTGGAGAGGCGAGTTTCGAGGAGGAGTCACAGGCGAGCCACGACGATCTGGGAAGATCTGATAGGTCGGCGGGCTAGGTGGATCTACAGGGAAGATTTTTGCAGAAGGAAGCGGCGCGAGATCGTGCAAGACTTGGCTGGGAAAAAGCCAAGAAAGAGCTCAAAAAACCAAGCCTGACAGGTCTACAGGGGGTAAGTCAGACTGTTGACCTTGGTCAACAGTCCTGACCTCCTGGTTGGTCCACGTGGACCAACCAGGAAAAACCCTGGAAAAACGTTTTGTTAATTAATTTAAAAATAGTAAATGGCCTTATTAATTTATGATTATAAAATAAAAAATATTCGTTATTTTAAGTAGTATTTTATTATGATTTTTAATTTATTTTATGAAATATATTTTTACAAGTTGCTTTTATACCCCTATATAGGTATATTATCTATATATTTGAGTATTTTATTTTTATTTAGCCATTTTTAATTTTATTATTTTTATTTATGATTTTCTAAAATTATAAAATACTTTTATATACACAAATATATTTTTATTTTATTCTTCTGATCTGTTTTGTATATTTAATAAATTATATGAGTATATTACATAGGTATGTATATGAGTATTGTATCTATGTGTTCTATATACAAGTATTTTATTTTTATTTTTATTTTGGTTTTTATTCCACTTTTAATGTACATAATTATTATAAGTATATTTACAACATTATAAAAGTATAAAATTATAAAAATAATAAATAAAGAATAAATTGAATATTTTAATCGGTGCAGTGTACAATGAGGGTCCAGAAGTCAACTTTCAAACCGTAGCTCCGCCAAATGCGAAACCACCGCCATTAAATAGCTTATTTTCTTTTATATACAATTAAAGGTGAGTATGCTGCATTTGGAGTTTTTATTTGTGAGTTACGGGGCTGAGAAGTTGGCATCCTGGATTTTTATTCAGACCATAACTTTTTATCGGTGCATTATTTTTCAGTGAAATCAATTTTGTATTTTTCTTTATTTAATTATCTACAACTTTCATGTACAAAGTTTCTTTATTTGGTGTATAAAAAGTAGAACCAAAAATAGGTCCCAAAATGAATAAAGAATGAATTAATAAATATAGGTATTTGGCCCTTATCTCCCCCTACTTTATTCCTTGTCGACCTACTCATCAAGATGCCTAGGTCTCGGGGTTTCGGATCATAAAATATTTAAAATATTTTATTCTTTTTCTTTTCTTTATTTATTCTATAATTTTGGCTTTAATTACAGCATTTTATACACTATTTAGATGCACATGCATAAATGCTAAGATGATGATTTTAATGCTATTTACAGGCATTTGCTAGGGTTTTTGGTGCCAAAATGATAGAATAAAGATGATGAAATGTGGATTCATCAGGTCTATTCAAGCTTCGCGTTCGTTACTTCAACGACTATGGTCCGCCTTGTGAGACCACACGACCGCTCCGCTCTATTCAGGTAGCTTTTCACCTATGTAATAAATACAATTATTTTATTTTTGATTATTTTAAATCATTTTGTTTTTATTTGAATTTATATAAATAATATAAAATATATATACCATATAATAAAAATACAGTATGTGTATAAATGTAAATAAATATTTTTTTTTGAAATAAAGCGAGGGTGATATCCCGAGATGGGATTCACCGTCTTATGGAATTTTTATTAGAAGAACATGTGTAGAGTACATCATCTGGATGCCCAGAAACGATACAACAAGTTACAGTGGGCGAGAACGTTCTCTGGATAAAACCTTTGATTTTTTGAAAATGAGATCGTTCCTTCCCCCCAAATAGCCCAAAGAACCGCAAAAGGTAATGTGCAGTCATCGGAAGAGTTACCCCCCACTGACCTTACCGACCTCCAGAAGTCAATGATTCCCCCAGTCGAGATCCACGATGTCCCTACCTCCTTCCACACCTGCTCAGACGTCGGACATTTGAAGAATAAATGATCTCCATCTTCCACCTGCTCTCTGCATCTGTCGCACTGAGTGTCTGGAATACCAAATATCCTTCCCCTCCTTGCTTTGTCCCACAACCTACCCTTTCTCAAGCACCATAGGAAGATCTTGACCCTGCACGGGATCTTGCTAGCCCAAATAATCTTCATATCCTTGCATAGATCTGCGTCCATGGGTGGCGTGTTACAATTAAACTCCATGTACGCCTTCTTTGTCGAGAATCTGCCTCCGTCCCACTCGAAATGGTCCCTGTCATGTGTGATGCAATCCGTAGATGGGAGCTCCGACTGCATCTTGACTAACTCGTCTGAACGCCGGCTAGAGAGTACCGACACGAACTGTGGGTCCCAAGACCCCGATATCCCAACATGCCCCAAGGTACAATCCTTTGATGCCGCCAATGCGAATAGCCTTGGAAACCTACTGCTTAGCACCCCGTCACCCGTCCAATCATCTCTCCAAAACTTAAACCCATTCCCATCCCCAACCCTCGGACGCAATCTCGAAGCTACGAGAGGTAGAACTTCTCGTACCCCGCGCCAAAGTGGAGATTCAAACCGCACTCTTCCTGCCTCCAACAAACCTTGCACCCCGTAGAGCTCACGCAACAGTCTGGCCGCCAACCTGTCTGTCTCTCCCCAAATCCGAGTGATCCACTTTGCCAACAAAGCTTTGTTCATGCACACCACATCTCGAATACCTAAACCTCCTTCGCTTCGCGGTCGTGTCAACTCTTCCCAACCAACTAAATGCATCCCTGTTCTCTGTTGCTTGCCATCGGACCAGAAATATCTCTTCATCATGGCTTCAATCTTCTTGCGTACTCCCACCGACATCAATCTTGTTGAAAAAAAGAAGATAGGAATAGCAGAAAGCACATGCTTTAGGAGAATCAGCTTTCCCCCCTTAGAAAGCGTAGTTGCTTTCCACCCAGCCAGTCTCTGCTCCATTCTCTGAATAACAATGTCCCAATCTGATTTTTTGAGTCTGCCAGCTACCAGGGGAAGTCCCAAATATGAGATCGGTAACTTCCCTAGAGGACACTCCAATAGCTCTGCCACTCTATTACCCTCATCTCCCTCCATCCCGAAAGGGATTACAACAGACTTATGCTTATTGATATGGAGGCCTGAAAGACTGCTAAAGACCTCAACAATCTGGGCCGCCCTTCTTTTCATCTCCTCTGATCCTGCCAGGAAAATCACTGTATCGTCTGCATATTGTAACAACGGTATGGAGATGTCGCCACAACGAAACCCCTCGCACCAGCCTTCGTTCACGGCACGCCTGAACAATACTGCTAATGCATCAGCCATCAAAACAAACAACATCGGTGCTAATGGACAACCCTGCCTAACTCCCCTTTGTGGTTGAAAGAAACCCCCTTCGGGCCTCCCATTCACCATGACCGAGTAAGAAGAAGTAGTGACGCATCTCTTCATCCAAGCTATCCATTTGTCTGGAAAACTGATGAATACCCATTCATCACTCTTTATTCTTATATTTTAGCTACAAAAACCTTTGCAAATAGATGTAGATAGGTGTAAATACAAATAATTAGCAAAAAGCATGCATTGTGTAAAAACTAATAATTAGCATGTTTTTGTGCTAAAATAAAAGAATAAAGAGTCAAAAGAAAAAGAGGGAAATATTTAGAATAAATATTGAACGACCTAATCCCAAGGGAGGGCTCAGCATGAGCCTGACCGCATAAAAACCCAAGTAGAGAGAGATAAGGAAGCTCATTTGTGTATATACCTATAAATAAATAAATGAAAATATTTTCCTCTAAAAATAAAAATAAAAATGGATTGTATTTATTTGTAAATATTTGTAAATATAAAATCAAAATAAAAATATAAAAATAAAAAGAAAGTTAAAAATTCCTTCACCATTGTATAAAAGCCATGTACATAGATCCCTTTATCTATTTATTTACCCTTATAAATAAATAAATAAAAATCCAATAAAATGTGTACATACTCCACATCCCATAATGTAAATAAATAAAATAAAAATCAAAAATAAAAATAAAATAAAAAGAAATAAAAATAAAAAATAAAAATACATTGTAATTATACCATGTAGATACATGTGCATGTATTTATTTAACCCTTGTATATAAATAATAAAAAAATAAAATAAAAATACCAAATTATTCCAAATTTTATTATATAAATAAATAAAATATAAAATTAGAATAAAATATGCAAAAATAAACAATTAAAAATTAAAAATTACAAATACATATGTATATACATGTATATAATAATAATATTTTGTAAATACAATATATTTCAAAATAATAATTAAAAATCACTAAAAATAGAAAAAAAAATAAAATAAATATTTTTCATGTTTTAAGTTTTTATTAATTCGATCATTTTCTATCTTAAAATAAATAAACAAATAATTGGACCATGGTAGCTTCTGATTGGTCCACGGGGGTTTGTTGACCCCGGTCAACTCTCCCCCGCGGACCCCCTTCTTGCAGATCTGATTGACGACCCGATTTCTCACCCTTTTAGCAACCAGATCCGATCGACTTCCGCTCAAACCCAGGGCTCCGATTGCCAAGGGAAGATCCACGATCCTCGCGTACATCTCGGTTTAGGGATCCGATCCTTGGATTGCTCACCCGATCACCATCTTATCGGCCCCCTGGACATATAAAGCCTCGTCTCCGGCGACCTTTTCCCGCATATTTGGATCTCCCCCTCGTCGCCTGTGACCTCCTTTGGTGAGCCTGAGTGACAGCCGTGCCTGCCGGAGTAGCAGCGAGGCCCGGGAAGCCGGGAGCCACTGATCCGGTGGTTTTCACCGCCGTGCGCCGCCGCGAGCGCGCTCAGCCTCTGGGAGACGACGCCCCCTTGCAGGCAATGACCCCGGAGCTCCCCGAGCTCCAGCCCAGTCGACAGCACCCGCCAGGTAACCTCTTTAGGCCGTAGAATAGCTTAGATTAGGAATTTTTTCCGATTTCAGTAGAGTAGCTCCGCCACCTCCGCCTGTCGTTTCCGATCACCATTTCATCCATCCGACACTGCCACCACGTCCACCAGACTTCTCTCCACCTTCTCCGACCCTCCATTCCCCCTGGCTCGTCCCGGAGCAGGGATATAGGCTCTCACCCTCCGCCGCTCGCCGGAGAGCCCTCATACCGCCTCATCCTTCACCTCCCGCTCGCTCTGACGGGTCGAGGCAGTTTGCCCTCGACCCCGTGTTTTGCTTGTGCAGGTTAGATCGTCAGAAGGACCTCATCTGGAGGTTCAAGGTTCGAGCACAGTAGCTCCAGGTCATCCGCTTCGCCGGAGCTCTTCAGAGTTCTCCGCTTTCATCGGAGCAGCGCATCAGGTGCGGAGCTTCACGGCAAAGCTTCCCCGCACCTCAGGAGCAGCATGCGAGGTCCACCGTACGCGCAGTGGGCCGGCGAAGTTCGCCGGCCGCCAGTTCTTCTAGGATCTTCGTCCACCGTCAGATCGACCTCGTCGCTCCAGATCACATCACGTCCATCCGTTCGTGGAGCTGCAGCCACCGCCAGATCTTCGGAGGATCGATCGCAACCGTTGGTTATTCGAGGGTTTAGACTCCAGAGCACCAGGACCGTCCGATCTCCACGTGGAGCGCCCTCAGATGTTCGATCAGGCCAGGCGTTTCAAGGTCAAAGGCACCACCGCTCTCGCCCGTTGGATCTGCTACGTGGCGCACATCCGGCCTTCGACATTTAATAAGGGGTATTTGCACTTAGGCCCCTCCACTTTATGCATTTAGTTTTTAGTCATGTAAATATATAGTGTAGTTCTTTTATCTTTGTGAAAATTGCACTGTGGACCTTCATGTTTATGTGATTTGCATTTATGCCCTTGCCATTTGAGGACACGTGCATCGGCACGTGATATTTTGGTGTATTTGTATTATTGGCCCTGCCTTTTTGTCCTATTACGTTTTGAATTTTTATTAATAGCAATCGCAATCAGGTCCCCCCAGGCCTGAGTCACGTGTATCGTGCGTGGCCCGGGGGGTAATTTGTGTTCCTTACCCTATACTTTCCAGGGTTAGAATTTCAGGGACCCAAAACTTTGTTATAATTGCAGAGAGGTCCCTGTGCACTGTGTGTTGGTTTTGATTTTTAATAAAATAGCAAATATACTCCAAATCCAATGAAAATTGGAAACATGGCCCCTGCCATAGTGTAAAATTTTCTGGAATTTTTGGAGACATTTTTGTTTTGTTTTGATATTTTTAAAAATTCAAAAACACGTATTTTTTTTACTGTCTGATTTAAAAAATCACAAAAAAATTAAAACTTAGCTAAAAATTAAAACAAAATTACCTACTGTTTGTTTTGGCTTGCTTGAATCTAAAACACCTAAAAATTGAAAAACACTCAAAACTCATAAAATTTCTAATAAATAATTTAAAAATTCAAAAATAATAATTTAGGTGCTCAAATTTTCCTTGTTTTCTTCTCTATACAGGAAAAATACCTCCAGGATTATTGGGGACTTTTAGATATTTTATCTAAGTCCCTCAAGCTCGGCTGGACAATACCTTCTTTTCATTCACTGTTTGATTTTTAGAAAATCAAATAAACATCAGAAAAATCTCAAAAATTCACGAAAAACTGTAAATATTATAAAACACACAAAAATATTTTTTCTGGAATTTTTGCTTGAGTTTTGGTACATTAAATAAATAATTGAATTGCTTGCTTTCCTTGTTCCTTAGTTTCTTCATTAATTAAAAATCCAAAAAAAATTTAAAAACCCTAAAAACCACCAAAAATACTCTTTTCTTCTCTTTCCTTCGATTTTTGACTACTTCGTAGGCCGCAAGGCCAATTCGTGCTCCTTGAGTTCGACCCTGGTCGCTATACCAGGTTAGAATAATAGCAAGACCGCTATCTTGTTTTGAGTGATTTTATCTCTTATTGGTGGTCTATTTTTCTTGATTGATCGAGTCCGAGTGATTGAGGTCGCGACGACCATTTAGCACCTTTACCTCAGTCGCTTGGGCCGATCATCAAAAACCACGCCTCCTAAGCGACACCCAAAGGAAGTTCCAGTCCACGCTGTCATAGGCTTTCGCATAGTCGATCTTCCACATCACCCCTTTGTTCTTCGCACGCCTCCATTGGAGGCAAATCTCAGACGCCATAATCAAACCATCTGCCATCTGTCGCCCGGGTATGAAAGCTGACTGCCTCTGAAGAATCACCGAGTTGAGCACATTCTTTAATCTGTTTGCCAGGACTTTTGCAATGATGAGGTAAATGGCATTGGACAACGCGATCGGCCTGTAGTCTTCCACAGTTAATGGATGATCTTTCTTGGGTAAGAGAACAAGTAGTGCCCTATTCACCCTCTCAAAGCCCCAGTTCCCCTCCCTAAACTCGTTGATCACGTCCAGGATCTCTTCCTTCAGCATGTCCCAGAACTCCCTGTAGAAAAAAATCGGGAAGCCATCAGGACCTGGGGCACTATCCACGTTCAGCCCCCAAACCGCCTTCTTAATCTCTTCCTCCTCGAACGGTGCCTCAAGCCCCGCCGCTTGCTTCTCTGATATCACTTCTACTCCTCTCCCAAGCCAACCCCAACCCTCCCCCCGCCTCCTTCTAGAAGCCTCCACAAAATACCCCCTGAGGGCAACCCTCAGTTGTGCGTCCCCCTCCACTCTGATCCCTCCAATATTCAGTTCTTGGATATAGTTCCCCCTTCTTCTACCCGAGGCCATTGTATGGAAAAATTTTGTATTTGCGTCTCCTTCTCGCAACCACTTTTGTCTGGATCTCTGTCTCCACTCGACCTCCTCTTTCCTATCTTCCAACATAAGCTCTTCTAGCAGTCTCGCTCTCTCCTTGAATTCTTCTTGGTCTAGGCCTCTTTGATCATCCAGCTCATCTAATTGCGAAACGCCCTCCTGAGCAGCTCCTCTCTGGGATCTTCGTCTTGTCCTCATCTCTTTCCCGTACGATAACAAGAACTTTTTCAGTAGTGCCAGCTTGCTTGCCAGACGACCCACTACCGTCCCTCCTGGACTCCACTTGGCCCACCGAGACCTCACCTCCTCCCTAAATCCTTCCTTCAAAAGCCAAGACTACTCAAAATGGAAGAAAAATCTTGTCCTTGTCTGCGCCTCAGAAGACCACAGAATCGGTGTATGATCCGAGTGAGATCGGGGCAATGCCCAAGCCCGAGATAAAGGGAAGAGCTCCAAAGCCTCAGGCGAAAGGAGAAATCTGTCAAGTCGGGATCTAAATCTAACATTACGCCACGTGTAAGCACTCCCAGACGCATCCATGATTGAAAGCCCTCGTGCATGGATAAAATGTGCAAAGGCCGCAGAGCCTGGGTCACGTCCACCTCCACGCCTAGGCCGGTCCTCCGGGAGTAGAGTTAAGTTGAGATCTCCTCCAATGATCCACACTTCATCCTCCAAAAGTGATGCTACTTGGTCCAGGTCATCAGCGAGTGAGTCACGGTCATTACCCGTGGGTCCGTACACGTTCGTCACCGTAAAGGATCTGTTGTCTAATCTGCGCTTCAGACGTACCGAGATAGAGAAAGGAGATCGCCCCTCGCCCACCTTCTCGAGCTCAGACTTCTTCCATCCCATAAGCAAGCCGCATGCTGCACCTTGAGCGTTGATGAATCTCGAATTCATCATGTTAAAAACTCTCTATTAAAACCCTGTCTAAATTAATACAATAAAATCACATTTAATTCTTTGATTTTATCTTGTACTATATTGTGTATAATTAACCTATAATTAATTGTATTTAATTTCCCTTATTTTTCTGTATCTATTTTATCACTCAAAAACCCCTAAAAATTAGGTAGATAACTTGTCGATAATCACTAACCTTTAAAACCACTAAAAAGTACAAAAGCAAATCAAAACCACAAACTTGGTATTTTTATCCCCTTAAAAATACCCCCAAAAATACTTTTTGTACAGATGACCTCTTTTAGCTTTTTGACCAACATGAAAGTTGTAGATCTCGTCGAGACGAGCAACTTTCATGTTTTGACTTTTTCCTAGTTCGGCCTCTAGCTATTTCTTTTCTAATTATCTTTGTTTTTATTTTTTGAATTAATCTGATGGGGCCACGTGGCGCCCTCTGGGCCGCCCACGTGGCCTGCTCCTCTTCACGCCACATGGCGCCCTTCCTGGGCCGTTGGATCCGCTCCACCCCGCCTCCATCTCCGCCGTCCATCCTCGCCTCATCTCCAACCGTCAGATCTTTCCTGAGATCAAATCTCATCCACCCACGTCCGCCTGGTTTCTCAGCCACTCGATCCCCCTTCGTATCCTACGACCCCCTTTATGCCACGTCTTCCCTTCATAGCAGCCGCCCGATCGCGTTCAAATCCTACGGTCCACCAGACTCCACGTCATCCCTTTGTCCAAGACCGTCGGATCTTCCTAATCTCTTCATCATGACCGCTCATCACCGCTTTAACCCCAGCCACTTGATCAGAACCCTGATCTAATCTCCACCCTTCCATCACACTGCCATCCTAGCCGTTGGATCGCCAGATCCAACGTCTATGAGATCATCTTCCTCCTCCGTAGCCCCCCCTTCCCCAGCCGTTTCACTGCGCAAACCATCACCCCCTTCCATTTTTGGAAGACTCCTCTGATTTCCCTTCCGATGCGAAACACATATCCACGTAGCCTATCTTCCGTCTTCCTCGCGCCTCATTCACCATCTCCGTCTTCACCCCTCATCAACGCCCCCAACCCGTCGAAACCCCCCTCCCACCTCTGTAACGTCCGACCTTCTCCACCAATAAAACCCCCACCCCGTCACCGTCAGCCCTCGTCCACCATTCTTGGGGTTTTCCCTAGCTTCCTCCGCCCCTCCGGTGACAGCGGAGGGGCGGAAAGTCGAGGCGATAATGGGGCTGGCTCGGTGTTGACCCCGGCGGTGCTCCGCCGTGTCCCGGTGTCTCCACGCACCTCCGAGCTCGCTGGATTGCTGACCAGCTGGGCGACGACCCCTAGGTTCTTCTGAGCCTAATCCCAAGCTCCTCCTCCACCAGGGTTCCCCTCCCCGATGAGGTTTTCTTCCACCTTCTTTTTCTTTCTTTTTCTCCTAATTTCCTAGACATACTCAGCCATCCTCATCGACATTTGACCACTCTACGACCTTCACCACCGATCGAACACCCTCGCCGACTCTCTCTCTCTCTCTTCTCCAGAACCTCCCCTCACTCCGACCCCCTTCTGCTCCAACATCGCCGGAGAAGAAGCTCTGGGCCACCGCTTCCTTCACCCCACGGCCCCCGTTCATACACCTCTCACCTCGCACGGAACTGCACAACCTTCGGCTAGAACTAACGCTTGCAGGTACTTCATTTGCCGGAGTTTGCGTCGGAGCTGATTCGGGCTCTCCTCCGCCGGCGAGGCTCCATCGTTCTTCCCTTCCGACAAGCCTCAGAGCCTTGCGACGCTTCCCAGTTCTTCGTCGGCCCACCAGCTGTCTTCCCCTACCATCAGACATCTATCTAGAGCTCGGTGGAGCTTCTTACATCTCGCCGGAGCGCAGCCTCTCCCGATGAGCCTGCGGAGGAGCACGAAGTACAGACGCCGTTGGATGGTGCCCTTGCGACGTCCATCCAATGGCCTGGAGCGGGCCACGTCAGAGAGTCGAGCCTCATGCTAGACTTACAGGCTCGGATGGCCTGAGCCATGATCCAAGCCACAAGTTGCAGCCACGTGGCCCGAACCACTGGAGCGGTCCCGAGCCTGGCCCCTCACGTGCAGCGCACGTGAGGTGCTTGGTATTTTGCATAAAAGACCCTAGAATATCTGATAATGATGATATGGTCCTCCGGGCGCGTGCCTCACGTTCGCGCCTGGGGTATTTTACAGGATGGCCCTCCAAGTTTTGAAGATTTACAAAATGGTCCCCGCGTATATGGGAAAATTGCACAGGACCCCGGCCGGTTTTTGGTATTTACATTTAGGTCCCTCCAGGGACCTAAATGTAATATTTATCCTTTATTTTTCTTGTATTTTTATTGCAACTGTGTCCTTGCACTGTTTTTAGCATAACTTGAGCATCGTAGGTCCAAATTGCATGATTTTAGTGTCGTTTTGATCCTTATTTTGTCCTCTACATTCTAGCATGCTTAATTGTCTTACTTGACACTGTTTTAATTTAAGTGAATTTTTATGTGACAAATAGACCATGCTCTACTTATCTTGCTTGATTTGGTGACCGATTTTTAATGATGTGTTCAAATTGACTCTAATTTCATTCTATATTATGATGCTCGTAATTTTAGGATATAATTGTAGTCTTTAATCTGTAAATAATTTCTCTTGTATATTCATCCATGCATCACTTTATAACTTGCATAAAAACAAAATAAAAAAATGCATTCATCTTAGCATCGCTTTGTAAATAGCATAGTGCATCATAAATTGCATATGGACCTGAAACTGAAATTAATTGACATTATGCCTTCACGAATCAAAATTCAATACTCTGATTAGGCAGTTGTGTCCCTGTGTTTGACCTTGGTACACTTGCCATGTATAAATATTCCACAGCATTCAAAGTCTGTGGTTTTTGCTTAACCAAATTCGTCTCTTGTACTACGACATAATTCCACAATATTATAGAGGCGAATTTGGCGTTCATCAAATGGCGCCGTTGCTGGGGATATGACTTTGCTTAATTTTTTAATTTTGATTTTTTAAAATTATTTCAAAAATTTTTAGGTCCTCATCTCATGCATCATTTCTTTGCATATTATTTACTGATTTAATTTCTCCGAGATTCTAACCTTTCTCTTTTGTGGCAGGGCCCATGAAAATCGGGGACGCCTGATCGTCATGGAGGCGCAAAGTCGGGAGCTTCCGCTGAAGAGGCCGCAAAAGAAGCCGTGAAGAAATTCTAGGATTTTTATCAGTCAAATTGCATTGCATGTTGTAAAAAAAACATTGCATCTGCATATTTATTTTCAGTCTTGCATATTGTACTCAAAAAAATCCCCCCCACACCCACACACACCCACACTATACATGCACATACTCACCCCACCCTCCCTATATATTTCATTCTCTCTCTATCTCTATCTCTCTCTCTGTGTGTATCTATTTTTCACGAACTCTATACCCTGTACCCTTGTATCATAGAACCATCCCCCTAACACAGACCTTACTTCGGCTATTTGTAGCCTAAGTATAGGGGGGAACTGCCTGCTCATCCCTCCTTCGTTCTGTCTTCTTGTGCTTAGGCCGATTTTGGCCTAAGTATAGGGGGACCCTCCTCCTCAATTCCGCTATATCACCCTGTATTTGAATCGAGTCTTGGCTTCATGGCACTTGTGCTATGAGGACATAGCAAATTTTAAGTATAGGGGGGTATACCGTATATTATTGTATATTTACTTTTGCCTTTGCTCGTGTTTCTTTAAAACTTTTTAAAAATTTTATTTTCGGGCTGGGTTTTCGTAAACCGGTGAACTGAGTTTTGTAAAAACCTTGTAAAAAAGTTTTCTTAAAAATTGAGGGATTAATCTTTGTAAATAATCCTTTTTCAAAAAAAATTTGAAAAATTAAAAATGTTTCTCGGAATTTGACTCTGACTACTAGGCTTAGTAGACATTTTTAGTGAGGGAACCTCGGTCTCCCTTAGCAGAGTGGGTGGTTTAAAGGACACCGCATATGGCACCGTCCTTAAGGATCACGGGTCTCGACCCGCACTTACACCCATACTGGCTGAGAGTGGATACTTTTATTTATTTGAGCTTGGGTGAGTCATTGTCTCTCCGACACAAAAAAATATTAGAACCCATAAAAATTTGCAAAAGATAAAAATCACACAAAAATTCACTAACCTAAGGAGTTGGTGTATTCCTGACGCATTCACAGTCACTCAAGGCTTGAGGATTTTGAGGACACTGGATTTCTGTGATCTTGAGAGTCTGAGTTAACATGCCGTAGTCATTAGGGTTTTTAAGACTTAAATATCCACACTTCCCTAGTTTGAAAGATTTGAGTGCTATATTGCACTCTTCATCTCTACCTTCAAAAAAATATGAGCAACTAGGACCATAGATTTGAGTTTAAACCCGATCTGATGATATTCGAGGATGGGATAAAGTTAATGAAGGCTTCAGAAAACCTGAGTGTCAGCAAAAACCCTAGCCAGTATGTGAACAAGATTCATATGCTATCTCTTTGATATTTACCTAAAAGTGCCAGGGTGTGATGAAACTTAAAGGAATTTGTTGATCAGTGTGCGCCAATCTCTTGATAAAAGCAGTGGAGCTAGCCAACAAAAGATATCAAATGTCAAAGAAAAAGCTCAATCATCAAGGTCAAATTATAAATGAGCTTCCACCAATGGCGAGCGCTCCCAAACATTTTCAAAGTGTCCACTTGGACCAAGCGCTAATTAGGACCAAGAGTCGGGCTGGCACCGAAAAAGGGCTCTGCATCGTAAATGCTACAAGTCTGGGTATCGAAGATATCTTAGATACTCAAAAGAGACACACCCCGGTGTATTCCCAGAAAAACAAGTGCATACGACTCCAACTCTTTTGACGGACACATTGGTCAACAATCTAAAAATTTATATGTGTTGAGTAAAAAGGCACTCGAGAGGCCCCTTGTTCCAATGAGAGGGAGAGAAAATTAGACACAATCCCAGTACCTCCATCATCTGGCCGTCCATCAATATTTCAAAGTCTGACAAACTAATGAGACGGTGGACTGAAGCAAGAATATACTTATTCCCTAGTATTGAGGATTAGGTCTAGAGGAGAATTTTTGGGACTGGAACCTTGGGTGATGCATCGACTCGGCTCTCATGAAATGCAGTACACTAAATGTCATATCCTTATATTATATATACAAAAAGAGAGTCTGATAATAAGAGAAGTTGGATTCCTTCTGACTAAGGCTTGGATAAACCTAGAATTTTTGGATCACTTAGGTCTAGGGTCTTCGAAAGATCAAGCCTTGAATTTTTCACGCGCACTGTCAGGAATTAATCCGACTCCTTCATTCTTTAGATGCTCGAGGACGAGCATGGTTTAAGTATAGGGGTATGATGAATCTCGTATTCATCATGCTAAAAACTCTCTATTAAAACCCCTGTCTTAATTAATCCAATAAAATCACCTTTAATTCTTTGATTTAATCTTGTACATATTGTGTATAATTAACCTATAATTAATTGTATTTAATTTCCCTTATTTTCCTGTATCTATTTTATCACTCAAAAACCCCTAAAAATTAGGTAGATAACTTGTCTATAAATCACTGACCTTTAAAACCACTAAAAAGTACAAAACAAATCAAAACCACAAACTTGGTATTTTATCGACATTTGACCACTCTACGACCTTCACCACCGATCGAACACCCTCGCCGACTCTCTCTCTCTCTCTTCTCCAGAACCTCTCCTCACTCCGACCCCCTTCTGCTCCAACACCGCCGGAGAAGAAGCTCTGGGCCACCGTTTCCTTCGCCCCACAGCCCCCGTTCATACACCTCTCACCTCGCACGCAACTGCACAAGCTTCGGCTAGAACTAACGCTTGCAGGTACTTCATTTGCCGGAGTTTGCGTCGGAGCCGATTCGAGCTCTCCTCTGCCGGCGAGGCTCCATCGTTCTTCCCCTCCGACATGCCTCGGAGCCTTGCGACGCTTCCCAGTTCTTCGCCGGCCCACCAGCTGTCTTCCCCTACCATCAGACATCTATCTAGAGCTCGGTGGAGCTTCTTACATCTCGCCGGAGCGCAGCCTCTCCCGATGAGCCTACGGAGGAGCACGAAGTACAGGCGCCGTTGGATGGTGCCCTTGCGACGTCCATCCAACGGCCTGGAGCGGGCCACGTCAGAGAGTCGAGCCTCATGCTAAACCTACAGGCTCGGATGGCCTGAGCCATGATCCAAGCCATAAGTTGCAACCACGTGGCCCGAACCACTGGAGCGATCCCGAGCCTGGCCCCTCACGTGCAGCGCACGTGAGGTGCTGGGTATTTTGCATAAAAGACCCTGGAATATCTGATAATGACGATATGGTCCTCCAGGCGCGTGCCACGTGCGTGCCTGGGGTATTTTACAGGATGACCCTCCAAGTTTTGAAGATTTACAAAATGGTCCCCGCGCATATGGGAAAATTGCACAGGACCCCGGCCGGTTTTTGGTATTTACATTTAGGTCCCTCCAGGGACCTACATGTAATATTTATCCTTTATTTTTCTTGCATTTTTATTGCAACTATGTCCTTGCACTGTTTTTAGCATAACTTGAGCATCGTAGGTCCAAATTGCATGATTTTAGTGTCGTTTTGATCCTTATTTTGTCCTCTACATTCTAGCATGCTTAATTGTCTTACTTGACACTGTTTTAATTTAAGTGAATTTTTATGTGACAAATAGACCATGCTCTACTTATCTTGCTTGATTTGGTGACCGATTTTTAATGATGTGTTCAAATTGACTCTAATTTCATTCTATATTCTAATGCTCGTAATTTTAGTATATAATTGTAGTCTTTAATCCGTAAATAATTTCTCTTGCATATTCATCCATGCATCACTTTATAACTTGCACAAAAACAAAATAAAAAATGCGTTCATCTTAGCATCGCTTTGTAAATAGCATAGTGCATCATAAATTGCATATGGACCTGAAACTGAAATTAATTGACATTATGCCTTCACGAATCAAAATTCAATACTCTGATTAGGCAGTTGTGTCCCTGTGTTCGACCTTGGTACACTTGCCAAGTATAAATATTCCACAACATTCAAAGTCTGTGGTTTTTGCTGAATGATGACGCAAAAATCCCGAACAACTGAGGTAAAGGTATAAAATGAGGTCGTTGCGACCTCAGTCACTCGAATGCGTCAATCAAGAAAAATAATCAACCACTCACAGAGATAAACACAAGCAAGCACAAAATAGAGCGATCTAGCTATAGGATTAACCTGGTATAGCTCCCAGGGTCGAACACAAGGAGCACAGATTGGCCTTGCGGCCTACGATGTAGTCAGAAATCCAAGGGAGTCTTTTTTTAGTGTTTTTATTTGTTTTTATAATTTTTTTAGATTTTTTAAATGATGAGAAAATGAAATAAAATGAATGCAAGGCAACTTCAACAATTTATAAAACACTCCAAAAATGATGCAAAAATTAAGGAAAAATTGTTTTTAAGTTTTTTAAGTTTTTTACTGTTTTTGGTGAATTTTTGGAATTTTTCTAATGGATAAATTATTTATTAAAAATCAAACAATGCGAAAAACAGAGGGTACTGTCCAGCAAGGCTTAAGACCCAAAAATAAAATAATTTTGGATCTCAAAAAGCCCTGAAGGTAATTTTCCTATAATCTAGAAAGAATAAGGAAAATTTAGGCACCCTAATTATTGTTTTTGGATTTTTAATTTATTTATTACAATTTTTATGAGTTTTTAGGGGTTTTTCAATTTTTAGGGTTTTTAATTGATGAAAATTAGCCAAAATTGGCTAGAAAATCAAACAACAAGCAAACTACAGTATCTAATTTTTTTTTGGAATTTTTGGGGATGTTTTTATATTTTTTTGTTATTTTTAAACCTAGACAGTGGCTAAAAAGGAGGTTTTTGAATTTTTAAAAATAATAAATGAAATCAAAAATGTCCTCAAAAATCATAGAAATTCCTACACCATGGCAGGAGCCATGTGTCAAAATCTCATTGGATTTGGAGGTCGTTTGATATTTTATTCAAAAATAAGAGTGGGGCACTGTGCACAGGGACCTAAGTGCAAATACCCAAAGATCTGGGGGCCTAGGTGCAAAATACCCAGCAAGTCACGTGCGTGGCGCGTGGCTGGGGCACACAGGGACCAAATTGCAAGAAAAACTAAGTCCAAGGGCTATTTGATAACCCGTATCAAAAGCCCAGGGTCGAAATTGCAAAAAACCCAATAAATTCGCACATGCGGAAATAAAGCATTCACAGGGGTATATTTGCAAATAAACAAAACATTTCATTCAATGAATAACATCCCAGATCTACAGGACGAAATATGTAAAATGCCCAGATACACACGTGACGACGCACGTGGTCACACACACACAGGGGCATACATGCAATTAAAATAAAGCACGAGGTCCATACTGCAAATAACCCTAAGTGAAAAAGTTTCTAAAAATAATTACAGTACTAAAAAGGAAATGACAAACTACGAGGGGGCCCTACGATATTTACCCCTTTATTTGCCGACGGTCGGATGTGCGCCACGTGTTGATCGAACGGTCTGGATGTGCGGGCGCTACTCCTCTCTTCTCCTCTTTGGCTCGATCGACGGCGGAGGGAGGTCCACGTGGATGATCTGACGTCTCCGGTGAATGGAGTCCCTCTCTCTCTGCTCGGACGGTCCAGATAGCTCCTCTGGATGATCGAATGAACGCTGCTCCTCAACGAATCGGACGGTCACGATCAGACCTGGAGCAGAGGGTGCATCGGACGGCTCTGGAGGATGGTGCAAGAACTCGACGCCGGCGAACTTCGCCGGCCTCGTGCGTGGACTCCGGTCCTCCTCAGCTGCTGCAAATGATCCGAACACGCTCCTGGTGCAGCCCCGCAGCTGATGACGATGGCCGATGGCCCAGCCGAGCCCTGGAGGGGCTCCGGCGAGGCCTAGCGGCGCGAAGCTCCGGCCTGAACTGTGAAGGAGGCTCAGACACCCCCTTTGGACCTGCAAAGTAGACAAGAAGCTTCGCGGGTCGAGGGCAAATTGCCTCGACCCAAGAAAACGGGGTGAAGGAGAACGGTGCGGTGGGGCGAAAGAGCTCCGGCGAGGCGGAGACGGTGGAGCTCGACTCCCAGATCCTGTGCGATCTGGGTTGAGTGAAAGGGCGTAGAAGGTGCGTGAGGGGATTGCGAAGGTGATGATCGGGTCGGATGGTCGAGATGTAACGCGAGATGGTCGGAATCGGAGAAATGCGTCGGAGATACGAATTGGGCGAAATCGGAAATTGGAAGAAATAGAAGAGCTAATTGATTACCTGGTGGATGCAGTAGACTATGCTGGAGCTGATCTTGCTCCTGGTCGTAGCCTCGAAGGGCGTCAAGGCCTGAGGCTCGATGCTCGACGCTGGTGGCGGAGCAGCGGCGGCGGAGTTCGCCGGATCAATGGATTCGCTTCCTCACCTCACTGCAACAAGGGCAGACGCTTGCTGTCACTCTCGCGATGCCTATGGAGGTCACTGGGGAGAAGGAGATGGTCCAAAGATGGGGCGCGGAGGCGGCGGAGGGAAGAATATATAAGGTGACAGGGGCGATTAGGGTTGAGGGGCGACAGCGATGGAAGGTGTTGATTTCGTGGCGGAAGATCGGGCGAGGAAGATGGATGATAGGCGAAGAATCCGGGCATGAGATTTGCGTGGGAGACAGCCTGGAGACGCGTGGGAAAATCGGAGAAGATGGGGTGGCGCGCTTCTTCCAGAAAAGGAAGGAGTCCGCGGGGGAGTTGACCGGGGTCAACAGTCCCCCGTGGACCAATCAGAAGCTGCCACGTGCAGTTGATTTTTGTTTATTTATTTTAAGGTAGAAATAGGCCGAATTAAAGAAAACTCAAAACATGAAATATTTTTCTTTTATTTTTTTCTATTTTTTGGTGATTTTTAATTAATTTTTGGGAATAAAAATAGGGTAGCTATATATATAGGTATATGTACACTATATGGAGTTTTTATTTTTGATTTTTTTATTTGTTATTTTTATGTATTTTTATGCTCATTTTGTATTTTATTTATTTACAAGATAAAATGAGGAATAAAAGAATATTTTTATTTTATTTTTATCACATATATACAAGGGTGAAATAAATGGTTGAATACATTTATATACATGGTATTTATACAATGTATTTTTTGTATTTTCAATTTTGTAATTTTTATTTGATTTTTGTTTTGTTTCTTGTTATTTTATATATTTACAATATGTAACATAGAATATTTACAAAAAGTTTAGAAAATAATTGAATTTATTTACAAGGTTAAATAAATACAATGGTGTGGTTTATGCACATGGTGAAAGGGTATTTTTTTGACTTTTTGATTTTTTAAATTTTTATTTTGTTTTTGATATTTTCTAAATATACACAAAATATGTACAAGCATATTTTTGGGTGAGGAAAATATAATTTTAGAAGTATATACACATGAGCTCCTATCTCCCTCTACTTTGACTTTTATGCGGTCAGGCCCATGCTGAGCCCTCCCTTGGGTTAGGTTGCTCAATATTTATTCTAAATATTTCCCTCTTTTTCTTTTTGCTCTTTATTCTTTTATTTTGTGCACAAAAACATGCTAATTATAGGTTTTTACACAATGCATGCTTTTGGTAATTATTTGTATTTACACATATCTACATGTATTTGCAAAGGTTTTTGTAGCTAAAATAGAAGAATAAAGAGTGATGAATGGGTATTCATCACCCCCATATGCTTAACTTTGCTAGTCCCTTAGCAAACACTTATTTGAAAAAGAAGTGAAAAAGAAAGAAAAAGAAAAAGAGGAAGAGGATGTACATGGATCAAGGTTGACTTATTAAATTTTCCTTCATTAAATTGAAATATGGAGCTCGATCAGATCTTTGGATTATTAATGTGTCGGAACCTTATTTGGACTTAAGCCTAAAACTCAACAGCCTCCAAGTTCCACCAATCTATGGGCAAGACTCCTCAATAAACCAGATCAGAACAAGTCTACATACACAAACTCTAATGACCATGAATCTTTCCTTGCGGTGTAGGTGATATGTGGCTCCCCACCTCAGAAGTAACAAAGAAACAACCTCCCTCAACCTGGTAACTCTAATGCCTCAGTCTAGCAACTCTTTCCTCGAGAAGCGGGGTATTCCCTTCTAAGTTCAAGTGCAGCCGGCTCAAGGAGAGGGGGTAGAAGTATAGAGTTTTGGAAGCTTAGCCAGTGTAGCTAAGTCTCCCGCTGCAAGCTTCATGAGATGTCACATGGATACCATAAGCTTTTGCTTTATACTCCGGTGGGGTTATTAAATTTTCAATCCGACCCACCACTTTTTTGGAGTTCTTTTTGCATTTTTGCATATTATTATTATTATTTTTTTTTTTCAAGAACTTCTGTACATCATATCTACATGGTGCAACATATATAAGAAATTTCCCCTTGAGCCGGTAGACTATCCCTCTTTTGAAGCTTTATTGCAACCCACAGCTTCTGTCTTTAGCTTTCAACACCACTAGACCAAGTTGAGGTGCACTTCCTTCACTATAAGAAGAAGAGAGGTTCCGCCTAGAAGTACTACCCTCATATGCTACCCCAAGACAAAGGAAACTGCCTCCTCACCACCTCATCCGTGGAGAGCCATGTGTAAAGTGCAAGTGCAAGTGAAGCCATTGTCTCTGAGAGTCATGCGTGTGTTGTTAAGTGCTCTACTTAGGCTCATCAAGATGACATATGCTCATAGCCTAGTGGACTCAAAGAATTAAGTCCTTATGGACCTGAAAAGCCCTAACCCTAAGTCCTACAAGGTTCCTCTTGAAGTTAAGTGAATTAAGATCTTGTTCAAGCTCCATTTCTCAATTTAATTCCAGGCTTAGTTTAAATGTCAACTCTCATCCAGGAAAAAGT
The DNA here is from genome assembly GCA_037367405.1 of Ottelia alismoides. Taxonomy (NCBI): domain Eukaryota; kingdom Viridiplantae; phylum Streptophyta; class Magnoliopsida; order Alismatales; family Hydrocharitaceae; genus Ottelia; species Ottelia alismoides. The sequence continues at coordinate 1,295,759 of JAZKJV010000189.1, read as the reverse complement.
ATATACATATATGTACACAAGATGCTATTCACAAATATTTTACAATCATGCAAAATTTTTGAAAAATGTTTTGTAATCATGAATGATGCATGAGGTGCAAGTTTTGCAAACTGATATTCACAATCTTTTACACAAGGTTTTTGCAAACTTTTGATTTTCAAAACATTTTGGAAAAATTTTGTACTATATACATAATTTTGATACAAAATATTTACACAAGCTTTACACAAAAGATTTTTGAAATCATTTTTACAAAAATACTTTGTACACTAGCTATGTATGTGCAAGAATAAAAGAGGTTTATGTACATAAAAATTTTTTTAAATTTTGTGATTTTTAGCCATTTTATTTATTAATACACTCACACAAAGTACGAGTTATGGCTAAAGTATATATGAAATATATACACACCCCCCCTATACTTAGCTCGAACGATGTCCTCAGAGTGATCAAGAGCGATGAAGAAGACATAACTCGTGCTTAGTAAAAGGGAAGTGAAAAGGAATGGCTAAGTACAGGAACGAATAAATGAATAAAATGAGATGAACTCGGTGGTCTCCCCCTATACTTAGGATTAACTAATCCTAAGTATAGAAAGCTGTACATGAAGGGAAAGCCGAGTGAAGAATATACAGAATCTCCCCCCCTATACTTAGGGTAAAATATCCCTAAGTATAGGCAGCAAAAACAGGGGCAGAAAGAATGAAAGAATACTCGCAGGTCCTACATCCCCCCTATACTTAGGGTAAAGTACACCCTAAGTATAGCATAATCATAAGATGAGAGATGGGATGTGGGACTAAAGAATAGAATGATATGGACAACTGGATCTATAAAGGCGGAGGAACAGTGAAAATCAGGCGTGAGATGTAAAAGATGTGAGTCAAAAGACCACATCTCACGCAAAATGAATAGCGGCAATCATAACGTCCCGCGGCTCATGATCTAGAAATGGTTTGAGCCGCTGGCCGTTCACTCGGAAGGTACTCTCAGAAGATAACTCAGATATATCAATGCTACAGTTATCGTGTACCTTTCTGACCAAATAGGGTCCTTTCCATTTGCTCTGTAGCTTCCCTGGAAATAATCTAAGCCTTGCATCAAACAGCCATACTTTCTGTCCAATCTCAAAATGCTTGTGGCTGATATGAGAATCATGCCACTCCTTCACTTTCTCCTTATAATGTAGGCTGTTTGAGAAAGCTGCATCTCTAAGCTCTTCCAAGGCGGCTAACTCTGCCCTCCTCTGGTTTCCTATACCATCTGGATCCATAAGAATATCTGTGACTGCCCAAAGTGACTTGTGCCTCAGCTCAACAGGTAGATGGCATGGCTTGCCATAAACGAGGCGAAAGGGAGATGTACCCAATGGAGTCTTGAAAGACGTCCTATATGCCCACAAGACCGAGTCCAAAAGCTGTGACCAATTCTTTCGGTCAGGGCGGACGACTTTCTGCAAAATATTCTTGATCTCCCTATTTGACACCTCAGCTAGACCATTTGTCTGTGGATGGTATGGTGTAGCAACACGATGGTCTATGCCGAACTCGGTAGCAAGTGCCTTCACCTGGTCGTTGATGAAGTGAGACCCCCCATCAGAAATAAGAACTCGTGGAACCCCGAACCGCATGATGATGTGCTTCTTCAAAAATCTGCAAACTGTCTTCGCATCTGCGGCTCGGGCGGGGATAGCCTCAACCCAACGACTAACATAATCTACGGCCAACAGAATGTACTCAAATCCTTGACTCTTAGGGAATGGACCCATGAAATCGATGCCCCATGCGTCAAAAACCTCACAGAAGTGAATGGGCTGCATCGGCATCATATCACGCTGTCCACAAGTGCCCATCCTCTGACAGTCAGTACACCTCTTCACGAACTCATCAGAGTCCTTGAAGAGTGTAGGCCACCACAAGCCGGATTGGAGCACTTTCTGTGCCGTTCTCCTCCCAGAATGATGTCCTCCTGCCTCAAGCTTGTGGCAGTAAGTGAGGACACTATGATGCTCCTCCTGAGGAATACACCGACGCCAGATGCTATCCCCTCCTTCGTGGTAAAGGATGGGATCCTCCCAGTGGTAGGACTTGGCCTTCGCAAGGAAGGTCTCAAGCCTCTGCTTGGGCCAATCTTGTGGGACTTTCCCAGCAACGAGAAAGTTCACAATATCAGCATACCATGGGAGTGAGGCGATAGCAAGGATCGCCTCGTCTGGGAAGGTATCACAAATGGGATCAATTTGCTCAGAATCCTCAGGCTGCTCTAGTCGGGAGAGATGATCCGCCACTACATTCTTGACTCCAGGCTTATCCTTGATCTCAATGTCGAACTCCTGGAGTAGAAGGACCCATCTAGTAAGTCTGGCCTTGGCATCCTTCTTTGACATAAGGTACCTGATGGCGGTGTGGTCAGTATACAAAGTCACTCTAGATCCAATGATATACGATCTGAATTTATCTAGGGCAAACACTACTGCTAGCATCTCCTTTTCTGTGACTGTATAATTCCACTGGGCGGAATCCAATGTGCGGCTAGCATAGTGTATGGCAAATGGCACTCCATCCCTCCTCTGTCCTAGCACGGCCCCTACGGCAAAATCAGAGGCGTCCGTCATGATCTCGAATGGGAGAGACCAATCAGGCGGCTGAAGGACAGGAGCCTCAATAACACATTGCTGGAGAGTTTCAAAGGATGAAAGACACTTGTCATCGACAAGGAACTCGGTGTCTTTCGTCAAGAGGTCAGTCAACGGTCGGGCAATCTTGCTGAAATCATGAATGAATCTCCTATAAAAACCAACGTGCCCCAGAAATGACCGTAACTGCTTCAGATTGGACGGCGGTGTGAGTTTCCTAATGACATCGACCTTGGCCGGGTCAACCTCCATGCCTCTGTTGGAGATGATGTGGCCAAGCACCGTCCCTTGAGTCACCATGAAGTGACTCTTTTCCCAAGACAGAACCAAGCGGGTAGCAATACATCGCTGGAGCACTCGGTCTAGGCATTCAAGACAGGAATCGAATCCGTCGCCGTAAACCGAGAAGTCGTCCATGAAGACCTCCAAACACTCCCCTACCATGTCCGAAAATATCGACAGCATGCATCTCTGAAAAGTCGCAGGGGCGTTACATAGCCCAAATGGCATGCGTCGAAAAGCGTATGTACCGAAAGGACAGGTAAAGGTGGTCTTCTCATGATCCTCAGGAGCGATGGCCACTTGGTTGTAGCCCGAGTACCCATCCAGGAAGCAATAATGGCTCTTCCCTGCCAGTCTCTCAATGATCTGGTCAATAAAAGGCAGGGGGAAATGGTCTTTCTTGGTGGCTTGGTTGAGTTTTCTGTAGTCAACACAGACCCGCCAAGAGGTGGGTACTCGTGTAGCAATCTCTTCTCCCGACTCACTGATCACGGTAGTGATGCCCGTCTTCTTGGGCACCACATGCAAGGGGCTAACCCACTTGGAGTCGGAAATGGGATAAATAAAATCTGCACTCCACCATTTTGATATTTCCTTCATAACAACCTCTCTTAGGTTGGGGTTCAGTCGCCGCTGGAACTCACGCGACGGCTTTGCCCCTTCCTCGAGATAGATATGGTGGGAGCACAACGAGGGACTAATCCCATGGAGATCTGCTACGCTCCATCCAATTGCCTTGCGGTTCTTTTCAAGAACCTCCATCAGACGGGATTCTTGTTCTCCAGTCAGATCGGCAGAGATGATGACTGGGTACATCTCAGACTCTCCCGCAAGGAATCGATACTTCAGCGAAGTAGGGAGCGGCTTTAGCTCTGGACAGCTGGGTGCTGGCAAATCTGGCTTCTGAAGAAGATGTGTGTATGCAGACAATTCTGCCAAATTTGCCTGGGAAAATGATAACGAACTCTCACAAACTGGATCTGGAGAAGGCGGGTACTCTACATTGTCTCTGTTCTGCTCTGCCTCTACCTCCTCCTCATCTATAGGCTCAGGTGGATCCAGATCTGGCATCTGATCATCACAATCTGCCCAATCAGACTCTGAATCCGAGGGATCTATATCAGACTCGGTGGCATCAGTACCACCGTAGAGCAGGGTGGCTTCAGTACCACCATCACTGGAAATCGTGTCGCGATCAAGGTCCGACTCTGCTGACTCAATAGTATCCTGAACCAGGGTTGTGCTCTCCAGACTATCCTCTGCTATCATCTCTGCATCAGCTGTATCTGAATATGAGAGGATGGTCTGTGCTGCAGGATCTGCCCAAATTGCCTCATCATCTGTGATCACAAAATCACAGTCCTGGTGGATGTCTGGCTCTGCGTCTGTCAGCTGCTCTGAATCTGTACTGGCATCTGAGCGGAATCTGGATCTGGTTCTGTGGTCCTTAACCGTCTCTATTTGTATACTCTCGCCCTGGACGCGAAAGAATACCTTCCCACTGTCATGGTCAGTCACTGCCTTGGCTGTGGCCAAGAACGGGCGACCGAGGATGATGGGGGAATCGGTCAACAAGTCAGGGGTCTCCATGTCCAGCACAACGAAATCCACGGGGAATTGCAAACCCTGAATCGTGACGACAACGTCTCGCAACAACCCCTTTGGCCTCTTGACAGACCGATCAGCAAACTGAAGGTATGTCATGCTCTGTCTAAGAGTGCCCAACTCTAAGTGGTCGAGAAGGGCTGCCGGAAGAAGGTTGATCGACGATCTGCTATCTAATAGAGTGCGGTCGAACCTCTGCTCACTAATCTGACATCTGACATACGGGGCCCCTAAATCTGGCCTCTTAGTCGGCAGATGGTTCTGGATCGCGTAACACGTGGCTTTTGTTAGCACATGAATTTCTGCGGTCTTGTTTCTCTTCTTCCTTCTGACTGTGGTCCTATCTCTTAGGGATCGCTGAAGAAGAGGAATGTGCTGCAAAGCCTCGTTGAGGGTCAGCTGGATGTGAAATCGGTCTATCATGCCTTGGCTGAACTCCTCCTGCTCTCTCTTTTTGGGATTTTTATCTTTTTTCTTCCCCTTCCCCAACTCAAGGGCTCTAGGAAAGGGGATCACAGGGTCCTTCTCAGATGAAGGACTAGGAATAGGCCTAGACGGTTCGATGACCGTATCCTCACAAACATCATTCACCACAGTGGGATCAGAAGAAACTAAACCTTTTCCTTTATTCAAATTAGAGTTCTGAGATACATTCATGCGAGGAAAGACAACATTTCTATCAGAATGAATGTTGGTGGCCTCAGTACCACCTCTAGCTGGCTCTACAACTAGACGTCTTGCGGCCTCAGTACCGCAGGCTGGCTCGGCTCTGCTGGTGGTGTCAGTACCACCTCCTCGATGTGGTGAAACGGAGGCCTCAGTACCGCCGGTGGAATCAGCATCTCGGGTGGCCTCAGTACCACCGTCACCATGATGGCTTCAGTACCGCTCTCCTCTTCCTCATCTGGCGCTCTAGATGATTCCTCGTGTTGTCGCTCAGATGAGGCGCCTCCTGCTGGTCTTCTACCGCTCCTAAGTGTGACAAAATCAGCATCAAATAGATCCGACGAGATAACATCAAATGAGTCACTAGAAGTGGTAGGCTCAGTGTGAACTACCTGCTCAGATTTCCTCTTCAAGTTATTCGGATTAGGCTCGATCTGTGCAGGGATGGCGGCCTTCCCTCTCATCAGATCCCGCATCTCCTGGCGGAACTCGTCCATCTCCCGTCTAAATGTAGCCTGCTGCTCTGTGAAGAGGCGGGCTAGATCATCCATGGTGGGGCTCTCATGGGAACCCGACGGGTTGCCTCTCTGATAATGAGGCTGCTGGGGCTGAGAGGGGTAAGAGGAAGGATGTTGCTGCTGGTGAGCCTGCTGCTCACGTCTCCAATTCTGTCCCTGCTGCTGATAGGGATGAGGTACGAAGGATGATGGCTGGTGTGGTTGGTATGCTGGGGGCTGCTGGTGATCTCTCTGCTGGGAGTACTGCCCTCCCTGACCGGCTGGCTGTGGTTGGGACTGGTTACCCCCATTCCCCCACCTGAATCCGGGATGATCTCTTCGGATTCCAGGTTGAGGGCGGTCATACCAAATCCCGTTGACATCCATCAACGGTTCCGCATCGTGAGGGGCTGGTGGGAGTACATCCAGAGGCTGATCCGGCTGATACACCACCATCTGTAAGTCTGGAGATGGTGGTGACTGGTAAGAGGGCTGCTGCTGCTGGTACGGCTCCGCCTGTACAAGGTGAACTTGTCTAGGCTGCTGCAAGGAGCTGGAGCGCTGGGACGAGCTGCGGCTGCCGCCGGAATCGCCTCGCGACAGAAGACGGGGCTGAGGAGCCGTCTGTGCCTCCTGAAGACACAAGAGCTGGGTCTTCATGTCGCTCAGAGTTTGTGCCATCTGCTCCATCTGAGTTATGCCCTGGCACTGCTTCTTCTCTATTATTTCCATGCGGTCCAACTTCTCGCTGATAATCCCCATGTCCGCAGCGGCCGACTCTGCCTGTGCGGCTGCAACTGTGGACGAACTGGATGGACCTGCATCAACCCGTGCTATCCGCTGATACTGCACGGGTCCTGGCGGCTGCTGAGATCTCTGTGTGTACAACCGAGTCTGGGACATCACCATGTAATTTTCTGACATCTCCTCATAGATGGCCCAGACTTGGTTGTGGTCCTTGGCAAAGTATGACCCGCCGCAAGAAGCATTCACCAGTCCCTGAAGCTCTGGCGTCAGCCCACTAAAGAAGCTCTGAACTAGGTTCGGCTTCGAAATGTCGTGGTGTGGGCATCTATCCAGAAGCTCTCTGAACCTCTCCCATGCCTCGTGAAACTGCTCGTTAGGGAGCATGGAGAAGTTGTTGATCAGGGCCCTCGCTGCATTCGTCCACCCGAGTGGATAGTACTTGTTCAAGTACTTGGTGCGGAGTTGCTCCCAGGTGTAAACAAACTTCCCTAGATGCTTCAGCCAGGCGGCTGCTCTATCTGCCAGTGAAAAAGGGAAGGCCATCATCCGAATCGTATCTTGGTCCACACGACGGTCGTGGACAGTGCTACAGATCATCAAAAACTCCTGGAGATGGAGGTGGGGTTCCTCAGTGGCGAGTCCGTGAAAATGAGGAAGCATCTGCAGGGTGTTCGGAGGAAACTTGAAATCCCCCACGATAGCAGGTATCACCACCCACTGGTGCATCAGTGTAGATCCGGGGTTGTGTAGCTCCCGCATCGGTCTTGCTGCGGCGGCTGCCGCTGCTGCGGCAGCTGCTGCTGCGGCTGCTGCCTCTGCATCAGCGTCAGGAATGTCCTCCGGCTCGCTCGGCTCGTCTCGCTCTGCTCTGAGCCGCTCCAACTCCCTCCTCATCTCTATCATGAATGCCCCCTGATCGCGTAACTGTTGCTGAACTGTCTCTAATGACGCGATCAGGGTGGAGTTAATCGCTCCCTGGTCTAAGACAAAATGTTCGGGCTGGCGATCGTCTGAACTGCCGGCTCCGGCCATAGGGACGTCTGCAAAATCAGATGAGCCCAACTCAGGTTCTGTCAAATTAATTCGTCTTTCCTCGGGCTCATGTCTCTCAGTAGCAGAAGAAAGGGGATCGAGGGGGAACAGGGTGGAATCGAACTCGGGCCCGGAGAGCTGGTCTCGACTCTCACGGGCCAACCTAGATGATGGAGTCGACGCGCCTGAAAGCGGTGCAGCCAGAGGCTGCCTAAGGGATCGTCTACCCATCATCTTGATCTGGCGAGTTGGGCGGATGGGATCTGGAGAAAATATGATCGCAAAGCAAACCCCCGGTTCACCAACGCAACACAATCTGAAGACCGTGAAAGATCGGTCAATTTATCTTGTCAATTTTATTTGGTGAACATGCAAGATATCAGAGCGCTTACGTGACTTGTTAGGATACCCGATGCTACTCCAACCGACTGGCCCGCACGGAAGAGTCGGTAGTCAGCTAGAAATAACACCGGAGGGTTCTACCTAGTGTGCGGGTCACTCTCTCGCGCATCCAAACCATACAATGAGGGGGTTGCTCTCCCCAAGACAAATTTTTAATGTGAGTGTCTTTTAGGGTCAATAATGTTATCCAGTCCCAATTTTTTTGTTTTTCTTTTTAATTTTTTCAAAATAAATACAAGCGGCCTAACGGTTTTTCCGATTCTCCTGATGATTAATCCAAAAACAGAGGGAGAGAACGAAAAAGCCGATGCGCGAAGAAATCAATGATGCATGCAGAGAAAGAAATGCGTACCTTGTCTCCAGCACTCTACATGCAAGTGATCCGCGCAGGATTTAAAGACAGAAATAAAACTACCTAAATGGTGCAACGGGAAAAACCGGCCTTAGACAAGCAACTTCTATTGATCGTGAAGAACAATAGTCAGCTAACCGAATCGAGTCCGGAGTCCGATCTTGGGAGTCACTCGGTGCCCGCCACAACGGGTCCTGCCAGCGCTGTATGTGACTCCTCACGGCACGTGGTCTCAAATCCAATTAAACTAACTTTTTCAGTGAATTTTATTAAGGTCCAATTACGTTCTATAGGAACAGATATTCTATTAGGTGTTGGGCCTTAAAAATTTACGTCACAATCAATCAAAATTCCTATGTCTAGGGGCTAAAACCGCGAGAAACACCGGAAAAGGCAGCTAGCTATAAAAACCACGATAAAAGCCGCGAAAATCCAAATGGGTCCCCCGAGCACACCGGTGCTCGGCGAAACAGACCCGCTAAGTTACAAGTGTCCACAGTTCAAAGTTCAAAAGTCCTAAATTATTACAAAAATATTGTTCTCTCAAGTAAATGACATTCTTCTTCTTCTCCCTGCTCTTCTTCCCGTGCGGGTCCTCAAAAAGTGTACTCCAAGTTCTCCACGCAGTACCTCGCACAAAAATTAGAAAGAGAGAGTGTCAGAAAACAGTTATAATTTAGAGAGACAATATGGAAAAATGACTACAAAGCCGTGCTCCCCGGCAACGGCGCCATTCTGATGACGCAAAAATCCCGAACAACTGAGGTAAAGGTATAAAATGAGGTCGTTGCGACCTCAGTCACTCGAATGCGTCAATCAAGAAAAATAATCAACCACTCACAGAGATAAACACAAGCAAGCACAAAATAGAGCGATCTAGCTATAGGATTAACCTGGTATAGCTCCCAGGGTCGAACACAAGGAGCACAGATTGGCCTTGCGGCCTACGATGTAGTCAGAAATCCAAGGGAGTCTTTTTTTTAGTGTTTTTATTTGTTTTTATAATTTTTTTAGATTTTTTAAATGATGAGAAAATGAAATAAAATGAATGCAAGGCAACTTCAACAATTTATAAAACACTCCAAAAATGATGCAAAAATTAAGGAAAAATTGTTTTTAAGTTTTTTAAGTTTTTTACTGTTTTTGGTGAATTTTTGGAATTTTTCTAATGGATAAATTATTTATTAAAAATCAAACAATGCGAAAAACAGAGGGTACTGTCCAGCAAGGCTTAAGACCCAAAAATAAAATAATTTTGGATCTCAAAAAGCCCTGAAGGTAATTTTCCTATAATCTAGAAAGAATAAGGAAAATTTAGGCACCCTAATTATTGTTTTTGGATTTTTAATTTATTTATTACAATTTTTATGAGTTTTTAGGGGTTTTTCAATTTTTAGGGTTTTTAATTGATGAAAATTAGCCAAAATTGGCTAGAAAATCAAACAACAAGCAAACTACAGTATCTAATTTTTTTTTGGAATTTTTGGGGATGTTTTTATATTTTTTTGTTATTTTTAAACCTAGACAGTGGCTAAAAAGGAGGTTTTTGAATTTTTAAAAATAATAAATGAAATCAAAAATGTCCTCAAAAATCATAGAAATTCCTACACCATGGCAGGAGCCATGTGTCAAAATCTCATTGGATTTGGAGGTCGTTTGATATTTTATTCAAAAATAAGAGTGGGGCACTGTGCACAGGGACCTAAGTGCAAATACCCAAAGATCTGGGGGCCTAGGTGCAAAATACCCAGCAAGTCACGTGCGTGGCGCGTGGCTGGGGCACACAGGGACCAAATTGCAAGAAAAACTAAGTCCAAGGGCTATTTGATAACCCGTATCAAAAGCCCAGGGTCGAAATTGCAAAAAACCCAATAAATTCGCACATGCGGAAATAAAGCATTCACAGGGGTATATTTGCAAATAAACAAAACATTTCATTCAATGAATAACATCCCAGATCTACAGGACGAAATATGTAAAATGCCCAGATACACACGTGACGACGCACGTGGTCACACACACACAGGGGCATACATGCAATTAAAATAAAGCACGAGGTCCATACTGCAAATAACCCTAAGTGAAAAAGTTTCTAAAAATAATTACAGTACTAAAAAGGAAATGACAAACTACGAGGGGGCCCTACGATATTTACCCCTTTATTTGCCGACAGTCGGATGTGCGCCACGTGTTGATCGAACGGTCTGGATGTGCGGGCGCTACTCCTCTCTTCTCCTCTTTGGCTCGATCGACGGCGGAGGGAGGTCCACGTGGATGATCTGACGTCTCCGGTGAATGGAGTCCCTCTCTCTCTGCTCGGACGGTCCAGATAGCTCCTCTGGATGATCGAATGAACGCTGCTCCTCAACGAATCGGACGGTCACGATCAGACCTGGAGCAGAGGGTGCATCGGACGGCTCTGGAGGATGGTGCAAGAACTCGACGCCGGCGAACTTCGCCGGCCTCGTGCGTGGACTCCGGTCCTCCTCAGCTGCTGCAAATGATCCGAACACGCTCCTGGTGCAGCCCCGCAGCTGATGACGATGGCCGATGGCCCAGCCGAGCCCTGGAGGGGCTCCGGCGAGGCCTAGCGGCGCGAAGCTCCGGCCTGAACTGTGAAGGAGGCTCAGACACCCCCTTTGGACCTGCAAAGTAGACAAGAAGCTTCGCGGGTCGAGGGCAAATTGCCTCGACCCAAGAAAACGGGGTGAAGGAGAACGGTGCGGTGGGGCGAAAGAGCTCCGGCGAGGCGGAGACGGTGGAGCTCGACTCCCAGATCCTGTGCGATCTGGGTTGAGTGAAAGGGCGTAGAAGGTGCGTGAGGGGATTGCGAAGGTGATGATCGGGTCGGATGGTCGAGATGTAACGCGAGATGGTCGGAATCGGAGAAATGCGTCGGAGATACGAATTGGGCGAAATCGGAAATTGGAAGAAATAGAAGAGCTAATTGATTACCTGGTGGCTGCAGTAGACTATGCTGGAGCTGATCTTGCTCCTGGTCGTAGCCTCGAAGGGCGTCAAGGCCTGAGGCTCGATGCTCGACGCTGGTGGCGGAGCAGTGGCGGCGGAGTTCGCCGGATCAATGGATTCGCTTCCTCACCTCACTGCAACAAGGGCAGACGCTTGCTGTCACTCTCGCGATGCCTATGGAGGTCACTGGGGAGAAGGAGATGGTCCAAAGATGGGGCGCGGAGGCGGCGGAGGGAAGAATATATAAGGTGACAGGGGCGATTAGGGTTGAGGGGCGACAGCGATGGAAGGTGTTGATTTCGTGGCGGAAGATCGGGCGAGGAAGATGGATGATAGGCGAAGAATCCGGGCATGAGATTTGCGTGGGAGACAGCCTGGAGACGCGTGGGAAAATCGGAGAAGATGGGGTGGCGCGCTTCTTCCAGAAAAGGAAGGAGTCCGCGGGGGAGTTGACCGGGGTCAACAGTCCCCCGTGGACCAATCAGAAGCTGCCACGTGCAGTTGATTTTTGTTTATTTATTTTAAGGTAGAAATAGGCCGAATTAAAGAAAACTCAAAACATGAAATATTTTTCTTTTATTTTTTTCTATTTTTTGGTGATTTTTAATTAATTTTTGGGAATAAAAATAGGGTAGCTATATATATAGGTATATGTACACTATATGGAGTTTTTATTTTTGATTTTTTTATTTGTTATTTTTATGTATTTTTATGCTCATTTTGTATTTTATTTATTTACAAGATAAAATGAGGAATAAAAGAATATTTTTATTTTATTTTTATCACATATATACAAGGGTGAAATAAATGGTTGAATACATTTATATACATGGTATTTATACAATGTATTTTTTGTATTTTCAATTTTGTAATTTTTATTTGATTTTTGTTTTGTTTCTTGTTATTTTATATATTTACAATATGTAACATAGAATATTTACAAAAAGTTTAGAAAATAATTGAATTTATTTACAAGGTTAAATAAATACAATGGTGTGGTTTATGCACATGGTGAAAGGGTATTTTTTTGACTTTTTGATTTTTTAAATTTTTATTTTGTTTTTGATATTTTCTAAATATACACAAAATATGTACAAGCATATTTTTGGGTGAGGAAAATATAATTTTAGAAGTATATACACATGAGCTCCTATCTCCCTCTACTTTGACTTTTATGCGGTCAGGCCCATGCTGAGCCCTCCCTTGGGTTAGGTTGCTCAATATTTATTCTAAATATTTCCCTCTTTTTCTTTTTGCTCTTTATTCTTTTATTTTGTGCACAAAAACATGCTAATTATAGGTTTTTACACAATGCATGCTTTTGGTAATTATTTGTATTTACACATATCTACATGTATTTGCAAAGGTTTTTGTAGCTAAAATAGAAGAATAAAGAGTGATGAATGGGTATTCATCACTGAACCAAATTCGTCTCCTGTACTACGACATAATTCCACAATATTATAGAGGCGAATTTGACGTTCATCAAGCGTCTACTGCCGCAAACTCGAAATCACACCCACCCCCTAAGTCCCGTCACAACTCATCTCCTCCTCTAGAGACCTTCGTCTCTTGCAACAAGATAATATCTGCTTTTGCGTCCACTATAAGGTTTCGAACTCCATGCCGTTTCTTGGGGCGGCCAAGACCCCTCACATTCCGTGGTAATATCTTCATTAAAGCACCACGTTTTTCTTCTTCAATGGAGGCATAACCCCCAAGATTTCGGCAAATCTTCTGTCTAACAGACTGAAGTAGCTTGGGCGTCCGATTGGAGACGCTGCCTCCCCGCCTTCCGCTGGTAACTCCTGAGCTTCCGAACTGGTCCCTGCGGCCGCCTCCGTCGACCTCCTTCTCCCCCTTTGCTTCCTCTTAGGAAACCCTTTCCTTTCAAAGAACCACCCGAACCGCCTGCAATCATCATCGCCCCCCCTCCCCTAGCACCCCTCTTCCACAGAACCCCTCCCCGACACCTCCTTCTAGTGGACCCTCCTTCGAAGAACCCTTCAACCCTTTATTCTCAACTCCCTCCTCCCCCCTAACACCACCCTCTAAACCCTGTGGAGGCATCTCCTCCTGCGTAAACAGTCGCACTTCCAAATCCAATCCCGACCGCTGCTCGGGAGCCACTACATCAGCGCATACCTGGTTGAGCCCTTCCCCTTCGACATGTGCACGGATCGACACCGTTGGAGGCGTCGTACTGGGTCCAAGATGGTGCCCAAAGGCCGGGTTCAGCCCATCATCCTCTGGCAACACCATCATTCCATTGGTCCTGGATCCCCGGGCATGGATCTCGACTGCGTGACTCCTCTGGCCCACGAGTACTCCCAAGCCCCCAAGGCTCACGACGTCAGCCCTTGCAAGCTCCATGGATGTTGTAAGCTGGTTGTCGCATAGTGGGTCCTGATGAGGACTCGGCTCCTCTATCAGCACATCTGCGTCATTGATCGTCGAGACGTGGTCCACCTGCACTGATTCCACTCTCTGGAGATGTTCACGACAACTACCACACGGCTCCGCTCGACCTGGTGTACATTATACATATATAGAGATATTGTCACTCCAAATCTGATTTCCATATCTTTACTTAAATTTTTATGAAATCACTTTTATTTTAAAGCATATATTATTTTGAATACAATGAAAATGAGTTTGTTTCATTTTGAGTTTAAATGGAGTAGATATTGATTTTTCAATTCTAGCTTTACGACCTTTTCAGTGTGTTATCCCTTTTATTTTATACATGGATTATTTTACAAATAATTTATTATTTAAAAAATATTTTTATATACAAGTTTTAAAAAGAAAATATTTTTATTTGGGCTTGAATTAATGATAAATAAAATAGTATAAGATATGTGCCTTTATGAATAGTGATGACTATGTACAAGATGAATTGATTTTCTAAGGTGTTTATAAATTAAATCTCCTCATACTTTACTCATTCTCGACCATATCAATGCTTGACCTGGTCTTAGGCTGTCGGATTTATATGTATCTATTACATATGTACAACCTTCATATTTTATTTTTCTTTAATTTTTTATTCTTTTATTTTAGTGTGAATAAGTGCTAAATATATGATATAAAGTCAAATCGTTAATTAATTGGAATTAATGTTATTTATATGTACTGTACTAAGGATTTTAAATCAAAATGAAAGAATAAATATTATGAATTGATGATTCATAAATTATGAATTATTGTTACGACATATTTCTTTACGGTGGTAATGGCAATTGAATTTTTGCCAGTAAAAGTAAAAGTATTCACCGAATAATGAAATAGAAACAAAATAAATATGGGAAATCATCATCATCATCAGTGCTTCAACTGATTTTTATTATAGTTTTAGTATGCATTAAGCATACGTATTATGCTGACTACAAACTTATTCCCAATGATCTGCATACGTGTGCCTTTACACGGCGAGGTTAAGTGCCTTTCATTAGAGAAGTAATTACTAAATATAAGGTACTCGATCTATGCTCATTGCTCAAGCTTCCAAGCACAGATGATATTTTGGCTTCAAGCAATATTTGTTTTTAATTGCGGTTATTATATAATTTTTTTAATAACGGGAACTAGGCACCTATAAGAGATCGATCAACTTACGTCCATTCTGCAATTACATATTCCCAATGTCTCTGCATGTTTCCCTATCAAGCACAGCTCATAAAACTCTTCACTTCCTAGAAGGCTAGAAGGATTGTACATGTAATTATGAAACTTATTGCACACAGTTAATTATTCTTTTGTATTATGGAAATTGTTAGTTTTCGTTAATTTATATTGCAAAAACACGCATATGGTGGCCATGTCTGGAGGAGTTCTCAACTAACATTCGTATTACTTTTTTAATAGAGCACTTACAGAGGTTTGATCATTTCCCTACGACATGCTCGTGTATAATATTCTCCCTGCCAGTCTTAGGCAGCATGATGAGATTCTCAGGCCATCTTAGTCAAAAGAGAGTAGGTACCTATATGCTTATTCACCAAACCCTAGACGTCTCTCCGGATACTACGTAAGAACAAATAAAACTAGCCCGTAGACACACTGCATCAAATCACCTAAAATTATATGGATTTTAATCCTCAGCAGCAGCGCATGCAGTGCAGGTCATCTCCTGTCCAATAGGATTTCAAAGTGGAAGGATTAGGTAATGCAGGAGCGCAGACTATATACTTATAGATATACGCATGCACAGAAGAAATCACGTGCATGGGAACAAAAACAATAACTATGCACATAAAAAAGTTAAGTTTAAGACACGGTTATATGTATTTATTTTCTTTTAGAGGGTTTTGAAATAGTGGATTTGAATGCCCGAGAGAATCCAGGGATGATCCAAACGCTCCGGACAAATCCAGCACCAGAGGGTGAGTAGAAAGCAACATCTCCACTTAGAGGAGCGTTTGAGTGTTGCGGTGTGTTTGTGAGAGAGAGAGAGAGAGAGAGAGGAAAGGTGCAGGAATCCCTTCTGCCCTATGGAGAAGCCATGCCCTCTGCAAAGCTTGTCAAATTTTTGCATGATTCCTTTCCTCCCCCAAGGCGCATGATTCCTTTCCTCCCCCAAGGCCACATCTCTATCCGGAACCCTAACTAGGGTTTTCTTTCTTTCCTAAGTTGGGTGCACAGAGAGAGAGAGAGCTTGTCTGAATGGGTCTGTACCTCTAGTGGGTGGGGGTGGTGGTGAGTAAAAAGGGAGCAAGGGGTGGTAGCTTTTTTATTGACGCCTTTCCCTATCCCCACAATGAATTCTAAATTTAGGGTTTTTACTATTGTGGTCTTTGTGGATTATTTTATTTGTGCTAGGATCCCTCCCTGCTAGACCTATAAATCCTCTCCATCGCCCCTACTCCATCATCTCATCTCATCTATTCCTTCCCTTCCTCCCCACTGGCTATAGGGTGGTGAGGTGTTCCTTCTGCCTTGTTCTTAGCAATGGAGGTGACTGGGTGTGTTGGTGACTCCCATGGCGTGTGTTTGTGTGGGAATAGGAGAGGTGGTGAAATGGGCTGTGCCTGGCTCCCTGTATGCCACACGTATAGCCCGATTCGTGTCGTGGATCGGCTACCGCGGGTGGCGTGCGAGGAGCCAAGCATACTCTCTCTCTCTCCCCCCTGCTCAGTCCCTCTCTCTCTCCCGCACGACACACATAAATTCATGCAGCTGGAGTTTAATTATCTGCTGTGACATATACATGATATATCGTGATTCCTGTCAGTTTGAAGTTCTACAAACATACCAAGAAGTTTGACAGATATTTGTCAAATCTTCTTACACACGCATCCATTTGAAGTCCTGTTTGAAGCTCTAGGGTTTCTTCTTTTACTGCACATGCCATCTTTTCTCATTTTGCTTGCAGAAATGAAGGGGAACCTGGAAGTGTATACCTTCTTTCTAGGGTTTACTCTTCCGCAAATTCTCTTCGCAAGAGCAGATCTGGTAATTGCAGCAATGCTTCCGCGGTAGCAGCTCTTGTTCCAGTAGATGTTCTTGGAGCATATACACCCTGACCTGACAGCACCTCTTCTTTTGCAGCTTCTTACAGAAAGGGTATTTTTCAGGAGCAGATGTCACCAGGGGTATATATGGTTGTTCGAACCTAAGCTTGATGCTTGCGTGATTTTATTGCACATTTCTATCACTGGAATGCGTTCTCTTACGATTGTTAGGTTGCCTTTTTTTCTCCTTCCTATGCAGCCTCTTCAAATAAAAGAGACCTACATATGTGGGTTTTCGCACTTCGTGGTTTTTTTGTGCTGATATATGTAAGACGAGGTTTATTTCACGTCTCATTCACGCATTTATTGTCGTTACCTATTTTTATGTCACATTCACGTAGTTCGATGGGAAGTTCACTTCCACGTTACACAGTTACACTCCACATCAGAGATAGACGTCTGCTTATATACTTCAGATGTATGGCAGCTCAGACTGTTTTTTTTAATATATTTCGGAGTGGTTAACAATGATTCTGCACTTAGTTGTGTAAACAAAGAACCTGTTACTAATCACAGAATTTATTTGAATATTGCATGATCAATTTGGACAGAAACATCTTTGCTATAAGCAGGTCTAACAATGTATGATATATTTTCCTTCCTTGTAAGATAATGACTATAAAAGAGCGTGAAGGATTAGATATAGCTCTTAAAGTACTGAGATCAACTTGCACTAAGTTGCAATGGTTAGGACCAAACGGATATGCTGCACAACATGTCTTAAGTAGTACCGAATCCCTAGAGTCTTCCCAGAGCATGGGGTGTTCCATTTAGGTGTTGTTTCGTATATGGTAGTGAGGGTTATAGGGTATATAGGTTGTCACTTTGCAGTTTAAAGCAGTGCAGTGCACATGAGAAAAAGTGATGTGACTTACTTCTTATAAGTATTCAAAGATTTATTTTGATATTTTAAATCTTGAACCTAGAAGTGATGTGAAGGATGCTGAGATTAAGAGAAATAGTTTTAAACAGTATTATAAATAAGCATCCTTCATGCATTCTTTTTATGCATATTTGCACCATTAGAAATAAATATCTTTGACTGAGACAACTGTTCAGTATTTTCCTTTACAATTAGCTATTTGGGTTTTCGAACGAATTTACAAAGCAAAACAACGTTTATTCCATATTTAAGTTACATTAGAATACATACTCTTGAAACAAGTTTTTTTATTTGGAAGGAAAATATACTCACAAGGTTTAAATTCTGGGTTTTTTAAGGACAGAAATTCTGTTCAATAATCGAACAATTTTAATGGTTCATGTTTTATGGTTTTATGAATTGGATCAAGGATAAGATTCATAAAATGCGAGTTACTGCACTTATGGAATCTTCTACTTAGATTGCTGATTTTCCGTTGGAGTTTTGTCTTTGCTGCTCTTGCCATCCTTCAGTTGGGTAATCTTAATCAGTCAGTATCGGTTCTTTAAATTAGTGTTAGAAGCTACACATATACGAGAAAGTACTTCAGGTAAGAATTAATGATCTGCCGCATTGTTCAACTGTTATAGAGGTTCGATCAAACTGAAGCGAGCTATAACATTTAGACATAGTTGTCTCATTATTAGATCTTGTTTCCACATTTTGTTCCATATACAGCGCATCCTTGATTTTGATCATGACTTCTTATATATATGCACCCAGATGATCCATTATTTGAATAATGTTTATGGGATTATGCTGTTATTTTTGTTGTCTAGCTAGGGCAACTCCACTTTCAACTCAATTAGCATAATGATGGGTCACTTAATACACTCTCTAATTAAAAAACAAGCGGAAAGTACTAGCTAATGTTTCCATATTTTCAATTAAATATTAAGATGGAAGCTGTTTATTGAATCCCCTCTACCTGGTTTTCAACTTCCGCACTCAGATTATTTTATCTACCTACTTTTCCTTATTGCTGTTGAATATACAAGCAGTAGCAAGTTTGCATCACTGCTAGGGTTTCTCACTCCATGGAGAAACATGACATGCATCATGACATGATCTCCATCAACGTCGATTATATAACAAGGGGAAGCAGATCATTCTAATGCGATTTTCCAAGCAACAAAAGCATGCATGTCACTCTTGTCTTGCTGCTAAGTATTTCTCCATCTCCTTCACAAAATGCCTCCATCACTTGTTAATCAGAGCTCGAATCGGCGTGCAATTCATCAGTCCATTCACATTGATCTCTCTTGGACAGACCGATCTCTCCTTCCTGCAGGGATCGCGACGAGGGCCGTGCTCGTTCAGAGCTGGGTGCACAATCTGGCTTGATGTATCCTACCTCCACCCAAGAGCTTGTTCGTGGTCACATATGATTTTATCTGATGAACAACCTTCACCTGCGCGTCTGTGAACAATTCTTCTGCAAAGCTTTTTCTTTTATAATTGTTTGATTGCTTGAAAGGATAACTGTGTTCAAACGCTTATTCTGTATATTCCACAAATTTAGTGTGCTGACAATTTTTCTGGAAAATATAGCTAGATACTGTTGAACAATGTATATCCAACAGCCAAAGATTACTCGTTCAA
Source organism: Ottelia alismoides (assembly GCA_037367405.1). Taxonomy (NCBI): domain Eukaryota; kingdom Viridiplantae; phylum Streptophyta; class Magnoliopsida; order Alismatales; family Hydrocharitaceae; genus Ottelia; species Ottelia alismoides. Next base: position 1,276,534 of record JAZKJV010000189.1, on the reverse strand, counting down.
ATCGCTAATCATAATAAATAGCAAAATCTAAATTGAATAGCTTGGAGGAGACTCTCTTGTAACTTGCACACCAGAAGTGAGTCCAATCATATCACCAACAAATTAATGGTCGACACTTGCAGAGTAAGGTCTTAGATTGTGATATGAACACAAGTATATGTTGGCTGGATTGTGTCCTTGGGTTATGTTTTGGAGCTGTTTATGTCAACATCTTCCAGACATGTCTGCCATAACCCATGCATAGGCGATGAACACAAGGATTCAGATATTTAGCAATGTATATGTCTTTGATCAAATGGGGGAGAAGTTGATCACGATTTTCTGGATTATCATTTATTTGAGAAAATTAAACTACAAATTTAATCTGAAGGAGCTGTGACTACATTTGTACCTTAAATTTGTTCATATTTTTAAATTTTAGTGTATTTAAATTTTCTAAATAAAAGACATAATTAATATATTAAACTGGGCAATTATAATCCACGAGGATGCAGATCACCAAAAGAAAACCCTATCTGTTTTACCTGGAAGATAGCTACCATGCATTTCCCAGTGGTTTTTCCTTGATTATCGTATCATAAGAAATACGTATACATTGTTTACAACACATTATATCAAAAGGAACCAAGTTACTGTTTGTCTTGGAAATGTACAGGCTTGAAGTTTTCTCCTCCAGTATGTATTTGCTAGAGATGTATATGTAATAATATACGAGAGAGAGAGAGAGAGACTGTGGTGCTTAATAAAGACGAGAATCAGCTTTTGTTGTATTGCTGTTGGATGGAACCATCTTTGAGACAAACGAACGACGTGTGTGTGGTCGTCTTCCCCTCCCTCTGTCGCAGCTTTCTGCTGCATTTGCCTCCGCTGTTCAAAAGGAGAGAACTGTGGGCTTCGAGGAGATCTCACAGGACGATTATGCCTCTAGAGTTGAATCTTTATATTCAGACAGAAGTTCTTTGCTTAATAATATGATCGTATAACTAGCACTACAACAAAATTTATCTATAGCAATGAATACTTCGCTATATGTTGTCAGAAGAGCATGCATCCGGACTTGAAGCGTCTTTTACGGTGGAGGAAGTCAAAAGCGCGGTGTGGGGATTGAATGCAGATGGGGCACCCGGACTTGACGGTTTTTCAGTCTTTTTCTACAAAGATTTTGGGACATGCTGAGTGAAGACATTATGGCAGTAATCAATGAATTTAGATATGACAACAGGGGATTCGAGAAGGTTAACAGGGTGATGCTCTTTCTCCTTCCGAAAAAGGAAAACCCGATACGGGTGGGGGATTATAAGCCGATTGCGTTGTCTAACGCAATATATTTGATTGTTGTCAAGGTGTTGGCTGATGAATACCCATTCATCACTCTTTATTCTTCTATTTTAGCTACAAAAACCTTTGCAAATACATGTAGATATGTGTAAATACCAATAAATACCAAAATCATGCATTGTGTAAAAGCCTATAATTAGCATGTTTTTGTGCACAAAATAAAAGAATAAAGAGCAAAAAGAAAAAGAGGGAAATATTTAGAATAAATATTGAGCAACCTAACCCAAGGGAGGGCTCAGCATGGGCCTGACCGCATAAAAGCCAAAGTAGAGGGAGATAGGAGCTCACTTGTTTATATTTGTAAATAAATTAAACTATATATTTTCCCCACCCAAAAAGAAGCTTGTACATATTGTATGTATATTCTATTAAAAACAAAATAAAAAGATTAAAAAAAAAAAAATCAAAAAGTCAAAAAGACCCTTTCACCATGTGTATAAACCACACTCTTGCATTTATTTAACCCTATAAATAAATTCAATTATTTTCCAAAATTTTTTTTTTGTAAATATTCTTTGTTACATGTTGTAAATAAAATAAATAACAAGAAACAAAACAAAAATCAAATAAAAATCACAAAATGAAAAATACAAAAATACATTGTATTTATACCATGTATATAAATGTATTTATTTATTTATTTCACCCTTGTATATAAGTAATAAAAATAAAATAAAAATATTCTTTTATTCTATATTTCATGTTGTAAATAAATAAAATACAAAATGAGCATAAAAACACATAAAAATAACAAATAAAAAATCAAAAATAAAAATCCATGTAGTGTACATATACCTATATATAGAGCTAACCTATTTTTATTTCCAAAAATTAATTAAAAATCACCAAAAAATAGAAAAAAATAAAAGAAAAATATTTCATGTTTTGAGTTTTATTTAATTCGACTTATTTCTACCCTAAAAAAATAAAACAAAAATCCGCTACACGTGGCCGCTCCTGATTGGGCCACGGGGGAATGTTGACCCCAGTCAACTCCCCCGCGCCTCCTTCCTTTTCTGGCCAACGCGCGCCGCGCCCTTCTTCCCCGATTTATCCACGCGCGTCCAGCCTGTCTTCCACTCAACCCCCGCGCCCATATTCTTCGCCGCACATCCCTCTCCCTCGCCGGATCTTCAGCCATCAAATCGACGCTTTCCTTAGCCGTCGAGCCTCAACCCTAGTCGCCCGGTCACGCTATATATCCTTCCCCTCCGCCGCCCTCGCGCCGCATCTTTGGACCCTCTCCTTCTTCCCCGTGACCTCCATTGGCCTCGCAAGAGTGACAGCAAGCCGTTGCCTTTGTAGCAGTGAGGCGAGAAGGCGTATCCTCTGATCCGGCGTAACCTCGCCGTCCTTGCTCCGCCGCCGCGTCGAGCACCGAGCTTCAGGCCTTGACGCCCTTCGAAGCTACGACCCGGGGATAGCCCATCTCCAGCCCAGTCTACTTCAGCCATCAGGTACCCGATTCGACCTTCCATTTAGCATAATTTTCGATTACGCCCAAATCTACCCTCCGACGTACATCTCCGATTCCGGCCACCTCACGTATCATCTCGACCATCCGACTCGATTTTCACCTTCGCCGTACCCTCACGCACCTTCTACGCACCTTCACTCAACCCAGATCGCACAGGATCTGGGATTCGAGCTCCCTCACCGTCGCTTCGCCGGAGCTCGTTCGCCACGCCGCACAGACCACCTTCACCCCGCCTTCTTGGGTCGAGGCACTTTGCCCTCGACCCGCGAAGCTTCTGAACTGTTTTGCAGGTCAAAAGGAGGCCGTCTGAGGCTTCCCAACTTCGAGCCAGGAGCTTCTTCTCCGACGACCTCGCCGGAGCCTTCCAGGGCTCGGCCGGGGTATTGGAGACCTGTAGCAGCTGCGCAACCTCACGCCGGAGCTTCTCCGACCTTCAGGCGCAGCAGAGGAGGACCGGAGCGCACGCAGGAGGTCGGCGAAGTTCGCCGGCCATCAGTTCTTCGAGGACCTTCCAGAGCCGTCCGATGCACCCTCTGCTCCAGATCTGATCGTGACCGTCCATTCGTTGAGGAGCAGCAGCCGTCGATCCATCTGAGGATCGCATCTGGACCCTTGATAGCAGAGGAGAGAGGCCAAGACCCCAGCACCGTTAGATCAGCCACGTGGACCTCCCTCCGCCGTCGATCGAGCCCAAGAGCCGAAGCGTTAAAGGCGCGTTTGTTCTCAGCCGTTCGATCATCCACGCGTCAACAATCAGGCCATCGCTATTAATAAAGGGGTAAATTTCATAGGACCCCCTCTGTTTGTTTTATTTCGTTTAAGTCCTGTAATTTTGAATTCTAGTTGTTTATTTTCTGGGTTATTTGCATCAAGGACCTCGCGCTTAATTTTAATTACATTTATACCCCCGCCAGTAGAGACCCACGTGCCTCATCACGTGTATTCTGGGTTATTTGCAATACATGCCCTGTATGTTCTGGATGTTAATGAATGCATGAAATGTTTTGTTAAATTGCAATTATACCCCTGTGAAGGCTGAATTGGCGCATGTGCTTTTATTTCTTGGACTTTTTGCAACCTTGCCCCTGGGGTTTTGATACGTGTTATCAAAAACCCCTAGGACTTGGTTTTTATTACAAATCAGTCCCTGTGTGCCCCAGACACGTGCTTGGCACGTGATTTCTTGGGTAAATTGCACCAGGACCCCAGAACTTTTGGGTATTCGCACTTAGGTCCCTGTGCACAGTGCCCTACCTTTATTTTTGAATAAAATATCAAACGACCTCCAAATCCAATGAAATTTTGACACATGGCTCCTGCCATGGTGTAGGAATTTCTATGATTTTTGGGGACATTTTGGGTTTCATTTATTATTTTTAAAAAAATCAAAAACCCCTATTTTTGCTACTGTTTGACTTTAAAAATACCAAAAAAATATAAAAACTTCACCAAAAATTCCAAAAAAATTAGACATTGTTGTTTACTGGTTGATTGATTTTCGAGCCAATTTTGGCCATTTTTCATCACATAAAAACCCTAAAAATTGAAAAACCCCTAAAAACTCATAAAAATTGTAATAAATAAATTAAAAATCCAAAAACAATAATTAGGGTGCCTAAACTTTCCTTATTCTCTCTAGAATATAGGAAAAATACCTTTAGGGCTTTTTGAGATCCAAAATTATTTTATTTTGTGGTCTTAAGCCTTGCTGGACAGTACCCTATTTTTCTTGCATTGTTTGATTTTTAATAATTAATTTATCCATTAGAAAAATTCCAAAAATTCACCAAAAACAGTAAAAAAACATTTAAAACATAAAAACCATTTTTCCATAATTTTTGCATCATTTGTGTGTCTTGTATAAATTGTTGAAGTCCAGTGTTTGTTCATTTTCTCTCAATTTCTTATCTTTTAAAAAATCTAAAAAAATATAAAAACAAATAAAAACCTTAAAAAAGACTTTTTGGATTCCTGACCACATCGTAGGCTTCTTAAGCCAATCTGTGCTCCTTGAGTTCGACCCTGGGAGCTATACCAGGTTAATCCTATAGCAGACCGCTCTTTCTTGTGTTTTGATTGATTGATATCTTCGAGTGGTTCATTATTTTTCTTGACTGACTCAGCCCGAGTGATTGAGGTCGCAACGACATTGTGATTTATTTCTTCAGACCTTTTACCTCTGTCACTTGGGCGGTCGTCAGAATGGCGCCGTTGCCGGGGAGCACGGCTTTGTAGTCAGATTTCATTCTTGTATTTTTGTCTCTCTATATTATAACTGTTTTCTGACACTCTCTCTTTCTATTTTTTGTGCGAGGTACTACGTGGAGCTCTTGAAGTACACTTTTTGAGGACCCGCACGGGAAGAAGAGCAGGAAGAGAGAGAGAGGAGAGGAAAATTTTATTTCAGAGAGAGAGAACATTATTCTTGTTGTAATAATTTAGGACTCAGAATCTGGACATTTGTGGACATTTGTAACTTAGCGGGTCTGTTTCGCCGAGCACCGGTGTGCTCGGGGGACCCATCTGATTTTCGCGGCTTTTATCGTGGTTTTCATAGCTAGCTGCCTTTTCCGGTGTTTACGCGGTTTTCCTCGAGCCCCTAGATTTAGGAATTTATGTTGATTGTGACGTAGATTTTTAAGGCCCAACACCTAATAGAATATCTGTTCCCATAGAACGTAATTGGACCTTGATAAAATTCACTGAAAAAGTTAGTTTAATTGAATTTGAGACCACGTGCCGTGAGGAGTCACATACAGCGCTGGCAGGACCCGTTGTGGCGGGCACCGAGTGACTCCCAAGATCGGACTCCGGACTCTATTCGATTAGCTAACTATTGTTCTTCACGATCAATAGAAATTGCTTGTCTAAGGCCGGTTTTTCCCGCTGCACCATTTAGGTAGTTTTATTCTGTCTTTAAATTCTGCGCGGATCACTTGCATGTAGAGTGCTGGAGACAAGGTACGCATTTCTTTCTCTGCATGCATCATTGATTTCTTCGCGCATCGGCTTTTTCGTCTTCTCCCTCTGTTTTTGGATTAATAATCATCAGGAGAATCGGAAAAACCGTTAGGCCGCTTGTATTTATTTTTGAAAAATATTTAAAAAGAAAAACAAAAAAATTGGGACTGGATAACATTATTGACCCTAAAAGACACTCACCATAAAAATTTGTCTTGGGGAGAGCAACCCCCTCATTGTTTGGTTTGATTGTGCGAGAGAGTGACCCGAACACTAGGTAAAGCCCTCCGGTGCTCATCTCGACTGATTACCGACTCTTCTGTGCGGGACAGTCGGTTGAGAGAGTATCGGGTATCCTAACAGGTCACGTTAATCGCTCTGATATCTTGTATGTTCACCAAATAAAATTGACAAGATAAATTGACCGATCTTTCACGGTCTTCACATTGTGTTGTGTTGGTGAACCGGGGGTTTGCTTGCGATCATATTTTCTCCAGATCCCATCCGCCTAACTCGCCAAGATCAAGATGATGGGCAGACGATCTCTTAGGCAGCCTCTGGCTGCACCGCTTTCAGGCGCGTCTACTCCATCATCTAGGTTGGCCCGTGAGAGTCGAGACCAGCTCTCCGGGCCCGAGTTCGAGTCCACCCTGTTCCCCCTCGATCCCCTTTCTTCTGTTCCTGAGAGACATGAGCCCGAGGAGAGACGAATTAATTTGACCGAACCTGAGTTGGGCTCTTCTGATTGTGCAGACATCCCTATGGCTGGAGCCGGTAGTTCAGACGATCGCCAGCCCGAACACTTTGTCTTAGACCAGGGAGCGATCAACTCTACCCTGATTGCGTCTTTAGAGACAGTTCAGAACCAGTTACGCGATCAGGGGGCTTTCATGATAGAGATGAGGAGGGAGTTGGAGAGACTCCGAAGAGAGCGAGAAGAGCCGAGCGAGCCGGAAGACATTCCTGATGCTGATGCAGAGGCAGCAGCCGCAGCAGCAGCCGCCGCAGCAGCGGCAGCCGCCGCAGCAGCGAGACCGATGCGGGAGCTTCACAACCCTGGATCTACACTGATGCACCAGTGGGTGGTGATTCCTGCTATCGTGGGGGATTTCAAGTTCCCTCCGAACACCCTGCAGATGCTTCCTCATTTTCACGGACTCGCCACTGAGGAACCACACCTCCATCTCCAGGAGTTCTTGATGATCTGCAGCACTGTCCACGACCGTCGTGTGGACCAAGATACGATTCGAATGATGGCCTTCCCTTTCTCACTGGCAGATAGAGCAGCCGCCTGGCTGAAACATCTAGGGAAGTTTGTGTACACCTGGGATCAGCTCCGCACCGAGTACTTGAACAAGTACTATCCACTCGGGCGGACGAATGCAGCAAGGGCCCTGATCAACAACTTCTCCATGCTCCCTAACGAGCAATTTCACGAGGCATGGGAGAGGTTCAGAGAGCTTCTGGATAGATGCCCACACCATGATATCTCGAAGCCGAACCTAGTTCAGAGCTTCTTCAGTGGGCTAACACCAGAGCTTCAGGGTCTGGTGAATGCTTCTTGCGGCGGGTCCTACTTTGCCAAGGACCACAACCAAGTCTGGGCCATCTATGAGGAGATGTCCGAGAATTACATGGTGATGTCCCAGACTCGGTTGTACACTCAGAGATCTCAGCAGCCGCCAGGACCCGTGCAGTATCAGCGGATAGCACGGGTTGATGCAGGTCCATCCAGTTCGTCCACAGTTGCAGCCGCTCAGGCAGAGTCGGCCGCTGCGGACATGGGGATTATTAGCGAGAAGTTGGACCGCATGGAAATCATCGAGAAGAAGCAGTGCCAGGGCATAACTCAGATGGAGGAAATGGCACAGACTCTGAGCGACATGAAGACCCAGCTCTTGTGTCTCCAGGAGGCACAGACGGCTCCTCAGCCCCGTCTTCTGTCGCGAGGCGATTCCGGCGGCAGCCGCAGCTCGTCCCAGCGCTCCAGCTCCTTGCAGCAGCCTAGACAAGTTCACCTTGTACAGGCGGAGCCGTACCAGCAGCAGCAGCCCTCTTACCAGGCACCACCATCTCCAGACTTACAGATGGTGGTATATCAGCCGGATCAGCCTCTGGATGTACTCCCACCCGCCCCATACGATGCAGAGCCGTTGATGGATGTCAACGGGATTTGGTATGACCGGCCCCAGCCTGGAATCCGACGAGACCATCCCGGATTCAGGTGGGGGAATGGGGGTAACCAACCCCAGCAGCAGCCAGCCGGTCAGGGAGGGCAGTACTCCCAGCAGAGGGATCACCAGCAGCACCCAGCACACCAGCCATCATCATTCGTATCTCGTCCCTATCAGCAGCAGGGACAGAGTTGGAGACGTGAGCAGCAGGCTCACCAGCAGCAGCATCATTCCTCTTACCCCTCTCAGTCACCGCAGAACCAGGTCCAGCAGCCTCATTACCAGAGAGGCAACCCGTCGGGCTCCCATGAGAGCCCCGCCATGGATGATATAGCCCGCCTCTTCACAGAGCAGCAAGCTACATTTAGACGGGAGATGGACGAGTTCCGCCAGGAGATGCGGGACCTGATGAGAGGGAAGGCCGCCATCCCTGCACAGATCGAGCCGAACCCGAATAACTTGAAGAGGAAATCTGAGCAGGTACTTCACACTGAATCTACCACTCCTAGTGACCCATTTGATGATACATCTTCGGATTTATTTGATGCTGATTTTGTTACACTTAGGAGCGGTAGAAGACCAGCAGGCGGCGCCTCATCTGAGCGACAACATGAGGATCCATCTAGAGCGCCAGATGAGGAAGAGGAGAGCGGTACTGAAGCCGCACACCATGATGACGGTGGTACTGAGGCCACCCGAGATGCTGATTCCACCGGCGGTACTGAGGCCGCCATTTCACCACATAGAGGAGGTGGTACTGACGCCACCAGGAGAACCGAGCCAGCCCGCGGTTCTGAGGCCGCAAGACGTTTAGTTGCAGAGCCAGCCAGAGGTGGTACTGAGGCCACCAATATTCATTTTGATAGAGATGTTGTCTTTCCTCGAATAAATGTATCTCGGAACTCTGATTCGAATAAAGGAAAAGGTTTAGTTTACTCTGATCCCACTGTTGTGAATGATGTTATTGAGGATCCAGTCATTGAATCATCTAGACCTATTCCTAGTCCTTCATCTGAGAAGGACCCTGTGATCCCCTTTCCTAGAGCCCTTGAGCTGGGGAAGGGGAAGAAAAAAGAAAAAGACCCAAAAAAGAGAGAACAGGAGGAGTTCAGCCAGAGCATGATAGATCGATTTCACATTCAGCTGACCCTCAATGAGGCTTTGCAGCACATCCCTCTTCTTCAGCGGTCCTTGAGAGACAGGACCACCGTCAGGAGGACGAAGAGGAACAAGACCGCAGAGATCCATGTGCTGACCAAAGCCACGTGTTACGCGATCCAGAACCATCTGCCGACTAAGAGGCCAGATTTAGGGGCCCCGTATGTCAGATGTCAGATTAGTGAGCAGAGGTTCGACCGCACTCTATTAGATAGCGGGTCGTCTATCAACCTTCTTCCGGCAGCCCTTCTCCACCACTTAGAGTTGGGCACTCTTGTACAGAGCAGGACATACCTTCAGTTTGCTGATCGGTCTGTCAAGAGGCCAAAGGGGTTGTTGCGAGACGTTGTCGTCACGATTCAGGGTTTGCAATTCCCCGTGGACTTCGTAGTGCTGGACATGGAGACCCCTGACTCGTTGACCGATTCCCCCATCATCCTCGGTCGCCCATTCTTGGCCACAGCCAAGGCGATGACTGATCATGATAGCGGGAAGGTGTACTTTCGCGTCCAGGGCGAGAGTATACAAATAGAGACGGTTAAGGACCACAGAGCCAGATCCAGATCCCGCTCACATGGCAGTACAGATTCAGAGCAGCTGACAGACCCAGAGCCAGACATCCACCAGGACTGTGATTTTGTGATCACAGATGATGAGGCAGCTTGGGCAGATCCTGTAGCACAGACCATCCTCTCATATTCAGATTCGGCTGATGCAGAGATGATAGTAGAGGATAGTCTGGAGAGCACGGCCCTGGTACAGGATACTATTGAGTCAGCAGAGTCGGATCTTGATCGCGACACGATTTTCAGTGATGGTGGTACTGAGGCCACCCTGCTCTATGGTGGTGCTGATGCCACCTTGTTCTCCGGTGGTACTGATGCCACCGAGTCTGATATAGATCCCTCGGATTCAGAATCTGATTGGGCAGATTGTGATGATCAGATGCCAGATCTGGATCCATCTGAGCCTATAGATGAGGAGGAGGTAGAGGCGGAGCAGACCAGAGACAATGTAGAGGACCCGCCTTCTCCAGATCCAGTTTGTGAGAGTTCATTATCATTTTCCCAGGCAAATTTGGCAGAATTGTCCGCATACACACATCTTCTTCAGAAGCCAGATTTGCCAGCACCCAGCTGTCCAGAACTAAAGCCGCTCCCTACTTCGCTGAAGTATAGATTCCTTGCGGGAGAGTCTGAGATGTACCCAGTCATCATCTCTGCAGATCTGACTGGAGAGCAAGAATCCCGTCTGATGGAGGTTCTTGAAAAGAACCGCAAGGCAATTGGATGGAGCGTAGCAGATCTCCATGGGATTAGTCCATCATTGTGCTCCCACCATATCTATCTTGAGGAAGGGGCGAAGCCGTCGCGTGAGTTCCAGCGGCGACTGAACCCCAACCTACGAGAGGTTGTTATGAAAGAAATATCAAAATGGTGGAGTGCAGATTTTATTTATCCCATTTCCGACTCCAAGTGGGTGAGCCCCTTGCATGTGGTGCCCAAGAAGACGGGCATCACGACTGTGATCAGTGAGTCGGGAGAGGAGATTGCTACACGAGTACCCACCTCTTGGCGGGTCTGCGTTGACTACAGGAGACTCAACCAGGCCACCAAGAAGGACCATTTCCCCCTGCCCTTTATAGACCAGATCATAGAGAGACTGGCAGGGAAGAGCCATTACTGCTTCCTAGATGGGTACTCGGGCTACAATCAGGTGGCCATCGCTCCTGAGGATCAGGAGAAGACCACCTTTACCTCTCCGTTCGGTACATACGCCTTTCGACGCATGCCATTTGGGCTATGTAACGCCCCTGCGACTTTTCAGAGATGCATGCTGTCAATATTTTCGGACATGGTAGGGGAGTGTTTAGAGGTCTTTATGGACGACTTCTCGGTTTACGGCGATGGTTTCGATTCCTGTCTTGAATGCCTAGACCGAGTACTCCAGCGATGCATTGCTACCCGCTTAGTTCTATCTTGGGAGAAGAGTCACTTCATGGTGACTCAAGGGACGGTGCTTGGCCACATCATCTCCAACAGAGGCATGGAGGTTGATCCGGCCAAGGTTGATGTCATTAGAAAACTCACACCGCCGTCCAATCTGAAGCAGCTACGGTCATTTCTGGGGCACGTTGGTTTTTACAGGAGATTCATTCATGATTTCAGCAAGATTGCCCGACCGTTGACTGACCTCTTGACGAAAGACACCGAGTTCCTTGTTGATGACAAGTGTCTTTCGTCCTTTGAGACTCTCCAACAGTGCGTAATTGAGGCTCCTGTCCTTCAGCCACCCGATTGGTCTCTCCCATTCGAGATCATGACGGACGCCTCTGATTTTGCCGTAGGGGCCGTGCTAGGACAGAGGAGGGATGGAGTACCATTTGCGATACACTATGCTAGCCGCACATTGGATTCCGCCCAGCGGAATTATACAGTCACAGAGAAGGAGATGCTAGCAGTAGTGTTTGCCCTAGATAAATTCAGATCATATATCATTGGATCCCGAGTGACCTTGTATACTGACCACACCGCCATCAGGTACCTCATGTCAAAGAAGGATGCCAAGGCCAGACTTACTAGATGGATCCTTCTACTCCAGGAGTTCGACATTGAGATCAAGGATAAGCCTGGAGTCAAGAATGTGGTGGCGGATCATTTATCCCGATTAGAGCAGCCTGAGGATTCTGAGCAGATTGATCCCATTTGTGATACCTTCCCAGATGAGGCGATCCTTGCTATCGCCTCACTCCCATGGTATGCCGATATTGTGAACTTTCTCGTTGCTGGGAAAGTCCCACAAGATTGGCCCAGGCAGAGGCTTGAGACCTTCCTTGCGAAGGCCAAGTCCTACCACTGGGAGGATCCCATCCTTTACCACGAAGGAGGGGATAGCATCTGGCGTCGGTGTATTCCTCAGGAGGAGCATCATAGCGTCCTCACTTACTGCCACAAGCTTGAGGCAGGAGGACATCATTCTGGGAGGAGAACGGCACAGAAAGTGCTCCAATCCGGCTTGTGGTGGCCTACACTCTTCAAGGACTCTGATGAGTTCGTGAGGAGATGTACTGACTGTCAGAGGATGGGCACTTGTGGACAGCGTGATATGATGCCGATGCAGCCCATTCATTTCTGTGAGGTTTTTGACGCATGGGGCATCGATTTCATGGGTCCATTCCCTAAGAGTCAGGGATTCGAGTACATTCTGTTGGCCGTAGATTATGTTAGTCGTTGGGTTGAGGCTATCCCCGCCCGAGCCGCAGATGCAAAGACAGTTTGCAGATTTTTGAAGAAGCACATCATCACGCGGTTCGGGGTTCCACGAGTTCTGATTTCTGACGGGGGATCTCATTTCATCAACGACCAGGTGAAGGCACTTGCTAGAGAGTTCGGCATAGACCATCGTGTTGCCACACCATATCATCCACAGACGAATGGTCTAGCCGAAGTGTCGAATAGGGAGATCAAGAACATTTTGCAGAAAGTCGTCCGCCCTGACCGAAAGAACTGGTCACAACTTTTGGACTCGGTCTTGTGGGCATATCGGACGTCTTTCAAGACTCCATTGGGTACATCTCCCTTTCGCCTTGTGTATGGCAAGCCCTGTCACCTGCCTGTTGAGCTGAGGCACAAGTCACTGTGGGCAGTTACAGACATATTGATGGATCCAAATGGTATAGGAGACCAAAGGAGGGCAGAGTTAGCCGCCTTGGAAGAGCTTAGAGATGCAGCTTTCGCAAACAGCCTACATTATAAGGAGAAAGTCAAGGAGTGGCATGATTCTCATATCAGCCACAAGCATTTTGAGATTGGACAGAAAGTATGGCTGTTTGATGCAAGGCTTAGATTATTTCCAGGGAAGCTACAGAGCAAATGGAAAGGACCCTATTTGGTCAGAAAGGTACACGATAACGGTAGCATTGATATATCTGAGTTATCTTCTGAGAGTACCTTCCGAGTGAACGGCCAGCGGCTCAAACCATTTCTAGATCATGAGCCGCGGGACGTTATTATTGCTGCTATTCATTTTGCGTGAGATGTGGTCCTTTGACTCACATCTTTTACATCTCACGCCTGATTTTCACTGTTCCTCCACCTGTATAGATCCAGTTGTCCATATCATTCTATTCTTTAGTCCCACATCCCATTTCTCATCTTATGATTATGCTATACTTAGGGTGTACTTTACCCTAAGTATAGGGGGGATGTCGGACCTGCGAGTATTCTTTTCATTCTTTCTGCTCTTGTTTTTGCTGCCTATACTTAGGGATATTTTACCCTAAGTATAGGGGGAGCAGATTCTGTATCTTCTTCACTCGGATTTCCCTTCATGTACAGCTTTCTATACTTAGGATTAGTTAATCCTAAGTATAGGGGGAAAACACCGAGTTCCTTTTATTCTATTCATTTATTCGTTTCTTTTCACTTCCCTTTTACTAAGCACGAGTTATGTCTTCTTCATCGCTCTTGATCACTCTGAGGACATCGTTCGAGCTAAGTATAGGGGGGGTGTGTATATATTTCATATATACTTTAGCCATAACTCGTACTTTGTGTGAGTGTGTTAATAAATAAAATGGCTAAAAATCACAAAAATCACAAAAATTAAAATTTTTCATGTACATAAACCTCTTTTATTTTTGCACATACATAGCTAGTGTATAAAGTATTTTTGTAAAAATGATTTCAAAAATCTTTTGTGTAAAGCTTGTGTAAATATTTTTGTATCAAAATTATGTATATAGTACAAAATTTTTCAAAATGTTTTGAAAATCAAAAGTTTGCAAAAATCTTGTGTAAATGTTTGTAAATATCTTTTTTGCAAAACCTGCACCTCATGCATCATTCATTCATGATTTCAAAACATTTTTCAAAAATTTTTTGCATGATTGTAAAATATTTGTAAATAGCATCTTGTGTACATATATGTATATAGTTTTTCCTGGATGAGAGTTGACATTTAAACCAAGCCTGGAATTAAATTGAGAAATGGAGCTTGAATAAGATCTTAATCCACGTAACTTCAAGAGGAACCTTGTAGGATTTAGGTTTAAGGCTTTTCAGGTCCGTAAGGACTTAATTCTTTGAGTCCACTAGGCTATGAGCATATGTCATCTTGATGAGCCTAAGTAGAGCACTTAACAACACACGCATGACTCTCAGAGACAATGGCTTCACTTGCACCTGCACTTTACACATGGCTCTCCATGGATGAGGTGATGAGGAGGCAGTTTCCTTTGGCTTGGGGTAGCATATGAGGGTAGTACTTCTAGGCGGAACCTCTCTTCTTCTTATAGTGAAGGAAGTGCACCTCAACTTGGTCTAGTGGTGTTGAAAGCTAAAGACAGAAGCCGTGGGTTGCAATAAAGCTTCAAAAGAGGGATAGTCTACTGGCTCAAGGGGAAATTTCTTATATATGCTGCACCATGTAGATATGTTGTACAGAAGTTGTTGAAAAAAAAAAAAAATATTGCAAAAATGCAAAAAGAACTCCAAAAAAGTGGTGGGTCGGATTGAAAATTTAATAACCCCACCGGAGTGTAAAGATCTCATGAAGCTTGCAGCGGGAGACTTAGCTACACTGGCTAAGCTTCCAAAACTCTATACTTCTACCCCCTCTTCTTGAGCCGGTTGCACTTGAACTTAGAAGGGAATACCCCGCTTCTCGAGGAAAGAGTTGCTAGACCGAGGCATTAGAGTTACCAGGTTGAGGGAGGTTGTTTCTTTGTCACTTCTGAGGTGGGGAGCCACATATCACTTACACCGCAAGGAAAGATTCATGGTCATTAGAGTTTGTGTATGTAGACTTGTTCTGATCTGGTTTATTGAGGAGTCTTGCCCATCGATTGGTGGAACTTGGAGGCTGTTGAGTTTTAGGCTTAAGTCCAAATAAGGTTCCGACACATTAATAATCCAAAGATCTGATCGAGCTCCATATTTCAAGTTAATGAAGGCAAAAATTTAATAAGTCAACCTTGATCCATGTACATCCTCTTTTTCTTTTTCTTTCTTTTTCTCTTCTTTTTCAAATAAGTGTTTGCTAAGGGACTAGCAAAGTTAAGCATAGGGGGGTGATGAATACCCATTCATCACTCTTTATTCTTCTATTTTAGCTACAAAAACCTTTGCAAATACATGTAGATATGTGTAAATACCAATAAATACCAAAATCATGCATTGTGTAAAAGCCTATAATTAGCATGTTTTTGTGCACAAAATAAAAGAATAAAGAGCAAAAAGAAAAAGAGGGAAATATTTAGAATAAATATTGAGCAACCTAACCCAAGGGAGGGCTCAGCATGGGCCTGACCGCATAAAAGCCAAAGTAGAGGGAGATAGGAGCTCACTTGTTTATATTTGTAAATAAATTAAACTATATATTTTCCCCACCCAAAAAGAAGCTTGTACATATTGTATGTATATTCTATTAAAAACAAAATAAAAAGATAAAAAAAAAATCAAAAAGTCAAAAAGACCCTTTCACCATGTGTATAAACCACACTCTTGCATTTATTTAACCCTATAAATAAATTCAATTATTTTCCAAAATTTTTTTTTTGTAAATATTCTTTGTTACATGTTGTAAATAAAATAAATAACAAGAAACAAAACAAAAATCAAATAAAAATCACAAAATGAAAAATACAAAAATACATTGTATTTATACCATGTATATAAATGTATTTATTTATTTATTTCACCCTTGTATATAAGTAATAAAAATAAAATAAAAATATTCTTTTATTCTATATTTCATGTTGTAAATAAATAAAATACAAAATGAGCATAAAAACACATAAAAATAACAAATAAAAAATCAAAAATAAAAATCCATGTAGTGTACATATACCTATATATAGAGCTAACCTATTTTTATTTCCAAAAATTAATTAAAAATCACCAAAAAATAGAAAAAAAATAAAAGAAAAATATTTCATGTTTTGAGTTTTATTTAATTCGACTTATTTCTACCCTAAAAAAATAAAACAAAAATCCGCTACACGTGGCCGCTCCTGATTGGGCCACGGGGGAATGTTGACCCCAGTCAACTCCCCCGCGCCTCCTTCCTTTTCTGGCCAACGCGCGCCGCGCCCTTCTTCCCCGATTTATCCACGCGCGTCCAGCCTGTCTTCCACTCAACCCCCGCGCCCATATTCTTCGCCGCACATCCCTCTCCCTCGCCGGATCTTCAGCCATCAAATCGACGCTTTCCTTAGCCGTCGAGCCTCAACCCTAGTCGCCCGGTCACGCTATATATCCTTCCCCTCCGCCGCCCTCGCGCCGCATCTTTGGACCCTCTCCTTCTTCCCCGTGACCTCCATTGGCCTCGCAAGAGTGACAGCAAGCCGTTGCCTTTGTAGCAGTGAGGCGAGAAGGCGTATCCTCTGATCCGGCGTAACCTCGCCGTCCTTGCTCCGCCGCCGCGTCGAGCACCGAGCTTCAGGCCTTGACGCCCTTCGAAGCTACGACCCGGGGATAGCCCATCTCCAGCCCAGTCTACTTCAGCCATCAGGTACCCGATTCGACCTTCCATTTAGCATAATTTTCGATTACGCCCAAATCTACCCTCCGACGTACATCTCCGATTCCGGCCACCTCACGTATCATCTCGACCATCCGACTCGATTTTCACCTTCGCCGTACCCTCACGCACCTTCTACGCACCTTCACTCAACCCAGATCGCACAGGATCTGGGATTCGAGCTCCCTCACCGTCGCTTCGCCGGAGCTCGTTCGCCACGCCGCACAGACCACCTTCACCCCGCCTTCTTGGGTCGAGGCACTTTGCCCTCGACCCGCGAAGCTTCTGAACTGTTTTGCAGGTCAAAAGGAGGCCGTCTGAGGCTTCCCAACTTCGAGCCAGGAGCTTCTTCTCCGACGACCTCGCCGGAGCCTTCCAGGGCTCGGCCGGGGTATTGGAGACCTGTAGCAGCTGCGCAACCTCACGCCGGAGCTTCTCCGACCTTCAGGCGCAGCAGAGGAGGACCGGAGCGCACGCAGGAGGTCGGCGAAGTTCGCCGGCCATCAGTTCTTCGAGGACCTTCCAGAGCCGTCCGATGCACCCTCTGCTCCAGATCTGATCGTGACCGTCCATTCGTTGAGGAGCAGCAGCCGTCGATCCATCTGAGGATCGCATCTGGACCCTTGATAGCAGAGGAGAGAGGCCAAGACCCCAGCACCGTTAGATCAGCCACGTGGACCTCCCTCCGCCGTCGATCGAGCCCAAGAGCCGAAGCGTTAAAGGCGCGTTTGTTCTCAGCCGTTCGATCATCCACGCGTCAACAATCAGGCCATCGCTATTAATAAAGGGGTAAATTTCATAGGACCCCCTCTGTTTGTTTTATTTCGTTTAAGTCCTGTAATTTTGAATTCTAGTTGTTTATTTTCTGGGTTATTTGCATCAAGGACCTCGCGCTTAATTTTAATTACATTTATACCCCCGCCAGTAGAGACCCACGTGCCTCATCACGTGTATTCTGGGTTATTTGCAATACATGCCCTGTATGTTCTGGATGTTAATGAATGCATGAAATGTTTTGTTAAATTGCAATTATACCCCTGTGAAGGCTGAATTGGCGCATGTGCTTTTATTTCTTGGACTTTTTGCAACCTTGCCCCTGGGGTTTTGATACGTGTTATCAAAAACCCCTAGGACTTGGTTTTTATTACAAATCAGTCCCTGTGTGCCCCAGACACGTGCTTGGCACGTGATTTCTTGGGTAAATTGCACCAGGACCCCAGAACTTTTGGGTATTCGCACTTAGGTCCCTGTGCACAGTGCCCTACCTTTATTTTTGAATAAAATATCAAACGACCTCCAAATCCAATGAAATTTTGACACATGGCTCCTGCCATGGTGTAGGAATTTCTATGATTTTTGGGGACATTTTGGGTTTCATTTATTATTTTTAAAAAAATCAAAAACCCCTATTTTTGCTACTGTTTGACTTTAAAAATACCAAAAAATATAAAAACTTCACCAAAAATTCCAAAAAAATTAGACATTGTTGTTTACTGGTTGATTGATTTTCGAGCCAATTTTGGCCATTTTTCATCACATAAAAACCCTAAAAATTGAAAAACCCCTAAAAACTCATAAAAATTGTAATAAATAAATTAAAAATCCAAAAACAATAATTAGGGTGCCTAAACTTTCCTTATTCTCTCTAGAATATAGGAAAAATACCTTTAGGGCTTTTTGAGATCCAAAATTATTTTATTTTGTGGTCTTAAGCCTTGCTGGACAGTACCCTATTTTTCTTGCATTGTTTGATTTTTAATAATTAATTTATCCATTAGAAAAATTCCAAAAATTCACCAAAAACAGTAAAAAAACATTTAAAACATAAAAACCATTTTTCCATAATTTTTGCATCATTTGTGTGTCTTGTATAAATTGTTGAAGTCCAGTGTTTGTTCATTTTCTCTCAATTTCTTATCTTTTAAAAAATCTAAAAAAATATAAAAACAAATAAAAACCTTAAAAAAGACTTTTTGGATTCCTGACCACATCGTAGGCTTCTTAAGCCAATCTGTGCTCCTTGAGTTCGACCCTGGGAGCTATACCAGGTTAATCCTATAGCAGACCGCTCTTTCTTGTGTTTTGATTGATTGATATCTTCGAGTGGTTCATTATTTTTCTTGATTGACTCAGCCCGAGTGATTGAGGTCGCAACGACATTGTGATTTATTTCTTCAGACCTTTTACCTCTGTCACTTGGGCGGTCGTCATTGGCGAACAGACTCGGGCAGGTGCTGGAGGATGTAATCCTGCAGAACCAGACAACTTTTATCCCTGGCAGACAGATGGCGGGCGGACTAGTTATGGCATCTGAGATTTGCCTCCAATGGCGTCGGGAAAACGTAAAAGGTTTGATTTGAAGATTGACTTCGAAAAGGCGTACGAGTGCGTGGATTGGAGCTTCTTGTGGGAGTCGCTTCGGCGGCACGACTTCAGTGACCTCTAGATAGCATGGATGAAGAGGTGTGTCAATACCTCCTCCTACTCAATTCTGGTGAATGAGAGATCAGAGAGTGGCTTTTTTCAGCCACAAAGGGGTGTGAGACAGGTGCCCATTGATAGAGGACAAAGAGTGGAGGGGTGGCTCTCTCTGGTTAGAGCGAACAGAGAGATCCCTCCTCAGGGGCATCGCATATGCATGTGTCATGATGGCAAAGGATGAAGCTTTGCTAAATAACAATCATGTACCTGGAGAAGACTTCAGATACCTCAAAATCGTGTGAATTGCATCCACGTGGTCTAGGGGTGCACATGGATGCACAATCCATTTCCAATCCAACCTAAACAGATTTTATTTTTTTCCAATCCGCTGCGACCCATAAATATCTAAACCCAATCCATCAGATAATGGATTGGATCGATTGATTAAGACTTTTTATACTTACATATTCCTACTCAATTGTTTTTTTTATGCAAAGGGGGGGACACACAAAGCTGTTTGTCGTGTCCTAATCAATTGTTTTCTCTCTCATGTTTGTACTTTATAATAACACACTAGTCCTAAACATTTGAATTGTGGCTTGAAAATTGATAATATGAACATGTGTAAAGAAAATAACATTTGAAGAATACACAGTCCAATTAAAGTTAACAAACTCTATTAATCCATAATAGGAGGTTGGATAACACAAAATCAAAATAAGAATTATATTGAATTTGGTATTTGAGATTAATTTGTTTTATAAATGCCGCATTATTATGTTTTTTTTAAATTTTTTTACAACAAATGATTCAAATAATAACAATGTAAGTCGTCAAACAAGGATCCGAAGACAAGTTAAATAAATAAAAATATGATACTTGTGTTCGGATATTGATGAATTCCATGATTTATTTAGACTGTTAAGATATGCCAAAATCAAACCGCTCCTGAAAACAACCTTCAATGCCCTATAATATTTCATTCACAAACAATGATGATAAAATATTCATACTCGATTGAGTATTCACGCAAAGCCAACTTAAATATAGCCCACCAATTAGACATCATGTATCTAACTTAAAATAGACTTGAATTGGGAATTTATTTTTCCAGATTATTCCTTTAGTCAAAATATGCAATTATTTTGAAAAAAAATATGAATTAAATTGTATGCCAATTTTAAAAAGAAAGGAATTCTAGTAATGCATATTAATTCTTAGGTGGGTATGGTGCATTTGAACACTAATTCTTAAATAAAATAGTTGATCCAATTTCATTCTTCTGATAAAGCTGCAAGCTGAAATAAGTAAAATGTGAGAAGTAAAAGGGCTAAGAATTCTCAATGGGTGTACCCAAGACAACTGACTAAAAACTATTTCCTTTTAATGGAGATCAGTCGTGTGGTTG
Organism: Ottelia alismoides; assembly: GCA_037367405.1. NCBI lineage: Eukaryota > Viridiplantae > Streptophyta > Magnoliopsida > Alismatales > Hydrocharitaceae > Ottelia > Ottelia alismoides. The sequence continues at coordinate 1,256,076 of JAZKJV010000189.1, read as the reverse complement.
TACTCTTAGGGTAGATGGTATAACATGGGAGAGGCACAACATTGTGCAAAATATGCAATAGCATCATGAGGGAGGGAATGTGACATTGCGAGGGAGAGGTGGTGACATTATGCTCGATTAAGGGAACATTGTGCAAGAGGGGGGTGGCTTGTCAAAATGGATTGAGAGGGAGAGGGAACTGAGAGCGAAATATTGGGGGTTAAAAGTGAAACGAAAGGGTGAGCGAACTGAGAGGGGAATGGTCCAGTCGAGTCTACAACTTTATAAGTTAGTCATAATTTATTATTTAGGGAATTAACATTTGGCTTTTAAAAGAGAAAAGAGGGTGGTGGTAATCAGACTTATATCTAACTTTAAGGGAATTGAGAGTAGAATATTAGGTGTTAAAAGTGAAATGAAAGGGAGAGAGAACCAAGAGTGGAATGGTTCAATAGAGTTTACTACTTTATAAGTAAGTCATATTTATTATTTAAGGATTTTACATATGGCTTTCAAAAGATAAGAGAGGGTGGTGGTAACCAGACTTTGTATCCACCATTGATATGAAAAAAGATATGAATGGAATTTGATTATAGCCGAATGGGAAACTAGAAATGGTTGCAAATGTGCACACGCATACACATGTCAACGAATTAACAGATTGGCTTGGATCGGATGATCGGATTTTGGTAATGATCCAATTCGATCTATACTTCAACATATTTGAAAATTCCAATTCGAACTGATCCATTAGAATGATGAAACCAAACCAATCCAATAACATCAGATTATGGATTTTATCCATCCCATGTATACCCTTACATTGTCTCGTCTGCTTCAAAAACCGGCTAACTTTTTTCACAACAAAGGAAATAGCTGGCATGGTAATGGTCACATAAAGGAGCTTCCCAACAAACTCCATGTATATCTGTTTGTCCACCTCCTATGTATCATCATCATCTAGCTTCGTGTTGGCATCCATGAGAGTAGTGACATGTTTGCAATTTGCCATGCATGTCTCTAACATGAGATCCATAATATTTCATGCTGGTCACCATAAGTCCTTGTTGGTTCCTGGCAAACACAAGCCCTAAGAAGTAATGAAATTTACCAAGGTTCGTAGTGACAAACTGTTGTCCACAGAACTCCTTAGTCTTATTGATATATTAATACCCTATACATCATCACCTGTAACAATGATATCGTCAATAGAAATCAGAATAACAACAATACCTTACTAAGTCCTCTGAATAAGCAGTGAATGATCTGTAGTCGATCTCATGAAGCATGCTGCTTTATCAAGTTCGAGAGCTTGTGGAACCATGCCTTGGGACTTTGCTTAAGACTATAAATAGTCTTATGAATTCTGCATACCATCCGTTACTCTTCCTCAACAACAAACCCATGTCGCTACTGCATATGTACCTCTTCTTACGGATTACCATATAGAAAGTGTTCTTCACATCCTGTTGAGACAAGGACCAGTCTCGCTCCACTACAACTGAGAGAAGGATCTGAAGAGTAGAATGACGAGAAACTAAAGAGAACGTGTCCTGATAGTTCACCCATAGGTCTAGGTGAAACCATTAGCTAGCTTTGTGGTGATCGACACTGCCATTTTGTTTGATGCTTCACTGTAAATGTCCATTTGCAACCAACTACATATGCACATACAATGGTAGTAATCAAACTCCCTGTGCCATGAAATTGGAGTATTTCCATCTCCCCTTCCATAATAAGATGTCATTGATTGTCTCGCATAGCTTTCAGATATGTTCACGGGTTCACTACAGCTGAGAGACCCATGACAAACCTCTTGAAATCTGCTAAAAGATGCTCTAAAGAGACATGAGTAGCTGGAGGATATGTAGCACACATATGCCTTTGCTTCCTAAGGGCAATAAGCTAATCTGGATCATTTGATTGATTATAACCTGAGGTGCTACATGCTTAACCTGTAAAGGTGCCTGCGGTACGGCCAAATCACCAGTGCCTTCAATAGAAACCAAGTGTTCAAAATTTACATGGGACGTGCTGGATGATGGGAAAAGGCACATAAGCTAGGGATATGGCCGACAACTTGTGGATGTAAAAATAAGGAAATACTGAGCTCCATGAACTGGTGTGGGGACCACATGAGTGGATGTAGGCACTACAGGAGGAGATGGAGGTGGTGGTGTAACCACAAGAGGAGGAGATGGTGGCATAGGAGGAGGAGTAATGTAAGCTTCTTTATTAGACTCAGACGCGGTCATCCCAATAGGAGTATCTATAAATACATAACTGACGTAAAGAAGGTGACATCGACAATAAAACAATACTTCTTTCTAATCAGATCAAAGTATCTATATGTTTTCTAGTTTGTGAGTATCCCGCAAAGACACTTGATAATTCTGGGGAGAGTTTGTCACGACCGAGGACCAACTGGTGAGCAAAATTAACTGAGCCAAAGACATGAGGTGATAGAAAAGTACTTATTGGGAAACATAATCGAAAAAGGAACGTTTTCTCCCAACATAGAAGGCAGCATCTAGTTGACCATATAGCAGACAATGAGTATGTCATCTCTCTAGAAATAGTGGGGAGCGCGACTATGAATAAGAAGACTCCTGTTCACATTAAGAAAATGTGGTGCTTGCGTTATGCAACATCATCATTCTGCTAAGAAGTGCAAGGGTAAGATGTCTGATGTAAAATGCCAAGGGACCTGAAGAAATGGGATAGTTGAGCAATACAAAACTCTGAGCGAATATATTTAAAAGTAGCAAAAAAATATTTTTATTTCTTAAAATATAAGATTGAATAACAGACCTAGACTTAGACTTCTTTTTCAAAAGAAAAGAACACGAAAGTCTAGAATAATCATCAACGGTTACAAGATAAAACACGTTCCCTTGATGGTCATGGACATGACTGGGACCTCAAATATTAAAATGTACCATCTGCTATGATTCTAACGACCAAGACAACTTTTTTTAAAAAAAACGGTGGGATGTGCCTCCTTGAGAGGACCATCCAAAAAATATATTAATAATATAATAATTAATTACACCTGTCAGGAATCAAGGAGGGCCTCGGCTTGCCAGAGTATATTTTCAGGATAAAATCTCGACCCCTCAAAAATCACACTGTCTCTATTCAACCAGATGCACCAAACCATCGTGCAAATCTTTAGCCGTCCCTGTTCTGAGCCTGTCCACCTCCTGCAAGAATCCCAAAATATGTCTTTGTTAGCGTAATAAAGGCATGTAACCGCCAATCTCGTCCAAACCTCTACCGCGCCAGGGCACACAAAAATAAATGATCCACATCTTCCTGCGATTCACCACATCTACTGCATATATCCACAACCCCAAGCAAAAGCCTCGCTCTTCTTGTTGTCGTTAACATCCACTCCCTTCTTTGAAGCCATAGAAAAACCTTTATCCTATACGAAATCCTCCGGGACCAAATCATTGCGCAGTCCCTAGAGACCATGTTCTCCGCATTGGAGGGATGGGCCACCAACATTTCATAATCCTTTCGAACCGAAAAGTGACCATCCTGCCACCCCCCCGAATCACGCCCCTCCGTTGGTCTTGCCCGATTGCACAACCGATCCGACAGACTCAAAAAATCCCCCGCCCTCTGATCAGACAAATCGAAAATAAAGGTAAGCGACCATGAGCCATTCGTCCACACCTCAGCCACACTACTCCTTATTAGTCGCCAACGCGAATAACCTCGGATAAAAATCGCAAAGAGCACCTCCATCCATCTATTGTCTTGCTAGAAGCGAAAGCTATGCCCATTCTCGAGCAACGGGCACATGTGATCCATCAGATCCGAGAGGACCGATAAAACCCCCTTCTAGAATGTAGATGAAGATCCCCCTTCCCCAGCAAGGACCGGCAAGCTGGAAGAAACACCATAAATTGACCTGATCAGAGTGGAGCACAGATCCACATTACGACCCCAGATCTTTACAACCCACTTCGTCAACAACGCCCTATTCATATCCCCCAGTTTCAAAACACCCAAGCCACCCTCTCTTGTCGGAGTATTAATCGATGACCAGTCAACCAAAGGCAATCCTCTATCCCCATTCGAAGATGACCATAAGAAACGACACATCAAAGACTCCAGCTTGGAAAGGATACCCACCGACAGGACCCTTGTAGACATGAAGAAGATTGGAATGGCATACATACCTGCCCTAGTTAGAACCAAGTGTCCACCCTTAGACATGAAAGCCGCCCTCCAGTCGGAAAGCTTCCTCTCCATCTTCTCCACCAAAGGCAACCAATCAACCTGACGCAATGTTCCCGTCAAAAGAGGAAGACCCAAATATGTGATAGGCATGGCCCTCCGCGATGTACAAAGAACCACGCTACATGTCGCCGCGTTCACGTCTGACATATTAAAGGGCACAAATGCCTATTTCGCACCATTCACCCTCGAGGATATTGTAGGAGGAATGCAACATCCTCATTCCTATTTTGTAGTGTTGAAAATTTTAATTGATATTCACTGATATCAACATGGAATACAATTTTTCATCTCAATTAATATTCATTCATATTTATTGTTACCATTTGATTACAATCAAACGATCTAAAATGTGGATGTTTTCCCAATTAGATATCTTATAAACGTGATCCTTTTGGTAATGTTTTGGCGGAACGATGAAACCACATATTATGGACTTGGGTTTGGAAAAAAAATAACAAAGTTAAGAAAATAAAAGAAGTCTAATTATAAGTAGAGTTGTTTATATGAATCTACTCTATATTTTGTAAAACTTACCCAAACATAGCAATTAATCTCTATACAAACTGGATAAGTCCTTATCACTCGTCTATTTTACTAAGTTTCGTTCGCATTTTTAAATAACGATTAACAATTAAAACATATTGTAGTTCATTTAACACACACGCACACATGCAACACACGCACACACATGCATGCAACACACACATGCACGTCCAAGCACATGCAACGCACTGGCACACACATGCACGTCCAACACTCGCACTTGCGCACACAACACACATAGGCAATACGCACGCAACACACATGCAACACACATGCAGAACCCCATTTCTAATTTTAGTTCGATTTTAACGGAGTGATCCGAATTTCTAATTTTAGTTGATTCTATCCAAGAATTAGAGTTTAATTAGGATTCAACTAAAAAAAGAATTGTTAAATGTTTTAAAGAAATAACTTTGATGTGATCTATCCAATTCGGTAACTAAACGATGATGATATTATTTGAAAATATGAAATATCCACTATAATAAAATGTGATTTTAGTGATGATTTTTTAAATCTATCACTATTTGGTTAAATGTATAACGATGACATTATTTGTTATGAAATTATTTTTATTATGTTAAATTAACGACTAATGTCACATCAGGTGTTGTATAATTAACGAGATGCATGATGCTTCTGTTATTACATTTCAGATTTTTTTACCAATCATTACTAAATTTAAAACTAAAAATTAGCGATGATTAGCTACAAGTTTGAAAGTTAATAACAGATAAGCGTTGTTATATACATCATGCTAATGATAGATGATCAAATATGATATTCATTATTAATTTCAAGTATGAAAAATAATTTTATGACGAATAATATCATTGTTATATAGTGGACGATATAGTAAAGGTTTTTTAGACATCTTCTCTATCGGTCCAATTTGTTGTAGTGAATGTGATGAGCATGGCATAAGATTGGATGAACAATGAAATCACAATAGAACTATGATTTTCTAAAAATAACCGAATTTAAAAAAATAAAATAACTCTAATTATCAGTAGAGGTGTTTAATTATATGCCTATACGTTAGACTTTGTAAATCTTGTCTAATATATTTAGCAAAATAATTTGGATAAGGCTCGAAAACTCATGTATTATATATTTATTTTATTAAACCAATCAAGGTTTGTAAAAAAAGAGGCCTAAATTTGAGATGGTATAAGTATCATGCCTATCAAAAATAATCTTCAAACGGAGACCATAATAAGGAATCATTTATGTAAATAAAATCTGGTTTGAACGTCAAATAATTAATATCTGTTAATAAATAATATTTACATCGATCTTCCTAATATCGAAGGAGTTAACGTAATTAATTAATTTTTAATAATAATTATTATTAATTGAGTAAATTACAATAAAAAACTCCAACTATGTGTCGATTCTCAATAATTAGCAGCTTCCTTTGTAAATGTAACAAGACGAAACTGTTCTTTTCCAAACACAAACCTATGGGGCATAATGTAAATATTGTACGGGTTAAAAAAATATTCATACATACTATAGGGGTATGTATGTAAAACTAACTTGAAACACGTTTGACGTGGCCGTGCGTATATAACGGCCACCTCGTTCTCCCCGCAGAGGCGGAGCGATTGAGACTCTGAGCACCAGTCTCGTCTCGTGCGACTGAAAGAGAGAGGAAGAGCTCCCGGCCGCAAGGGGGAGCGTTCGAAGCCGTGAGCCCTAGAATCCTAACTGCCGCGGCCGGAGAGGCGTCGGAGTCGATTTTGAGGTTCGATTTCGAATACAAAGCCTTTTTTAATCCCGATTGTGTTCCTCAGCACACATTCCTGCTCGCATCTGCCATGGATGGAGAGTGGGAGGACGTTCCCTGTCACTGGACATACGTCGACTGTTTTATCATGCCGTAGGACTGGTTAGCTTGACGCTATTGATTACAAATGGGGTGGGAAGTGTGTGAAGGGGAATGGAATGGATGTGTAAAACAAAATCATTGTTTAATGTAGCAGAACTTTTGTTTACTTTATACCGTAAGTATACCGTCTTTTATAGAGGCGATTCTTATTTTTTAAATAAAAGATTCATATTCTCAAGAGACGGCTTTGCTCTATATGAATTAAAGTTGGCTCCTTCTAGACCACACAACTTCATATTGGTATTGATAGTAAATTCTAGGATTAACTCGATGCGAAAGCCGCCTGCAATATGCAGCATTTTTTTAACCATCTTACATTACGATTTTTCTCCCCTTCCGGGAACTTTATGCTGTGTGAAAGTTTATCTTTGAGACCAAATAGATTTTGTTTAAGGGGCTGCTGAATGCAAAGTCTTTTATTGTAGAGAGGGCTATAGATGGTAAATTGGATAGAGGGCTTATGTTGCAAGCGCCCCCGATCTTGGGATTGATGATTGGTTTCTCTTTCTATATAAGGTTTATATAAACGTAATAACTGACTCGCAATGTTCACCCTCCTTTCATGTCCAAGAAATCCAGTCTCCCTTGATCCAGAGGTGGTTCAGTACACGCAACCCTCGATGACGGATTTATTAGACTATGAGGTCACATATAAACAGCTTATTTTGATCCATCCAACGTCTGTTTGTTGAGTGAGGCATGAGTGTGAGATGGGCTGTGGTTATTAATGCGCTTTCATTTTTTTCTTAGTAGAGGTATTGTTATGGTGCCAGTCAGCGCCTTCCCATTCTTATATTTCTTTTTTTTGAGATAGTGATTTTTATAAAGAAGGTTGAGGACCGCACACTATGACATCCATACTCGGGCATCAACTAGATGACGAGAAGTTCATCTTCAAGGTCACAACTCGAGTGAAGATGCTGGAAAGAAACCCTTTTTGTTCTTTTTTGGAATTTCTAAGAGTGTCTTCATGTTGGCATCGTGGGTAATCAAGTCCATAAGTTCCCTCTTGCAAAAGTAAGCTAACAAGTCTATATTTGGTGGAGAATTGGGAGGACATGACAAGGTAAAGAGTGGGGAGGAAGGGAGGGGACAGAGCCAGGGACGGAACCAGGATGGTATTTAGGAGGGGGCACAAATAGCAATATAAAAAATATATTCGTTGATGTAATGAAGTTAACTAACATATTGAATATCTTCAATGCGAATAGAAAATATGATTGTATGCTTTCTGAAATTATAAAAATGATTGTGCTCTTCAAAAAATTACCTTGTTAGAGTTGTCCTCAACGAGATTTCATATTTTGAAATTGCTGAATAATTTCTTCATTGTGACATTTGTAAAGATATATTTTTCAATATAAGTAACCAAGCTATCATTCAACCAATGATCCCCCGTATTATTTTGAAGATGATTTTTTATATGTTTCATCGCAGAGAATGCTCTTTCTACTGTAGTATTTGCAATAGGTAAAATAAGTGCCAATTTGATGGGTAAATTTTGAATGTCTTATCAATATATGCTCTAGATATTTTATTATTAGAAAAATTGAATGTGTCCAAAGTACCAAACAACGATTCAATGTTTGCTATTTCCATATTTAATCAATCCATATGTAATCAATCCAAAATTTATTTTTATATGGGATAATTCTAAACAATAATCAAGTCTATTCCATAAAAAAATTGCTTTCAACATTAGATATTTTCAAATATATCAAAAAAACAATTAAAATCAGAAGTTCAACGTTAAAAGAAAAATTATGTAACAGAAAGTACCTCTCCTTCGAATTTGAATGTTAATAGTAGTAAAACAGTGTCCAAGAGAGAGAGAGAGAGCACAATTGAGAAAGAGAGAGAGAGAGTCAGCAAGAGAGAGGGGGGAAGAGAGAGCTGGCAAGAGAGAGATTGGAGAGAGAAAGAGAGAGCAGTTGAGAGAGAGAGAGAGAGGGAGAGGGAGAGAGAGTACACAGGAGAGAGAGAGAGGGAGAGAGAGTCAGCAAGAGAGAGAGCAGTTGAGAGAGGGAGAGAGTCTCGGCAAGAGAGAGGGGGGGGGGAGAGAGTCAGCAAGAGAGAAGGAGAGGGTGAGAGAGAAACTCGGCGAGAGAGAGAGAGAGAGAGCGAGAGAGAACGAAGAGTTTATGGGAGAGAGTGAGGAAGTTATGGGAGGAGAGAATTTTGTATGCTATATTCGGAGAGAGAGAGAGGGGTGGTGCGAGAGAGACAGTGCGTGTGTCCAATTACAAGAGAGAGAGTAAGGGGAGAGAATTGGGGAGAAAGTGGGGGGAAAGAACTTGGGATGCTATATTTGGAGTTGAAGTTTTTTTAAGGGATATTTACACCCATAACCCTGAGTAACTTCGTAATTACCCCAGGAACCCTCGAAAATCACGAATTACATCCAGAACCCCGAGTAATGCTTAACCTTTACATGATATAACCTTGCGTCAAGTTCCGTCTTAATTCTCCTTTAAGTCCGACGGAAAAAGATATATATTGACAATTTTACCCTTCAGGACACATCACATTTATAACAGGATGTCATTCAATCAAACACTAGCATGCCATTGTCTTTTCTCCAACGAAGCCCCCCGTCATCCCGCGGCCGAGGTTCTCCGCTCCTGCTCAGTCTCCCAAGCCGAGTTGCTCCACCCCTGCTCCGTCCTCGAAGCCCCCCACCCGCACGCGCCTGCTGCTCGAATCTCCCCGCCCGCGTTTGCTCCTTCACCGTACCTGAAACCCCCACCGCACCGAGCTGCTCCATTCCCTTCCCGCCGAGCCCCTGGTGCTCGAAGCCCCACGGCCGCGTCAACCTCCTCATCGAACCCCCACCGCAAGCTCCTCGAACCCACCCCTTTGCCGAGCACCGCCCCCTACTGCGCCTCCGTCCTCCCCACGCACCTGCCCCGCGCCTCCAGACACCCGTCACCCACATGCCCTGCTCCCCCCCTGCTCGAAGGCCCCCCTGCCTGTATCGAGGATCCCACCCATGCGCCGAGCACCACTACCCTAGTGTGCCTCCGTCCTCCCCAAGCACCTGCTCCGCGCCTCCAGACACTCGTCACCCGCATGCCCTGCTCCAGCAACCCCCCGGTGCTCGCCGAGCTCCGGCTGCTCGAATCCCCAAACCCGCATCCCCCCGCGAGCTCTGGCTGCTCAAAGCCCCAAACCCGCGCCCCCCCCCCCCCTACGCCGAGCACCACCGCCTGTATCGAGATCCTCCCCAAGCACCTGCCCCGTGCCTCCAGACCCCGTCACCCTCCCCCCTCCACACCTTCCTGCTCCAGCGCCCACCCCCATAGAAGCTCCAGCCCCTCTCCCCTAAGCTCCTGCCCCGTGCCTCCAGATCCCGTCGCCCGCCCGCTCCAGGCCCCCTCCACACCCCATCGCCTCCCTCGCACCTCCGCCTCCCGCAAGCTCCAGCATCTCCCCTCCCGTGCCTCCACCGCCTGCAACAAGCTTCGAACACACCTCCTCCTCTCCTTTATTTTTTTAATTAATCCCAGTCGTTAGATCATTGAGTAGTTAGATTAACTCAGCCATCTGGTTGAGTTAACGAACTAAACTAACGGAGGGTTATGAGTGTAAAACGGAGCAGTTATTAAGGGTTTTGGATGTAATTCGTGATTTTCGAGGGTTCCGGGGTAATTACGAAGTTACTCAGGTTTATGGGTGTAAATATCCCTTTTTTAATTATAAATGGAATGTATATTATGTTTCATTATTTTAGAAAAATTGAGGGGAGGCATTTGCCGGTCCTTGTCCCCCCTCCATTATCCTTGGACAGAGGAATGACAGATAATTTAATGTTTGGATAAGAGGGTATTGAGTTACTTGATTTATGGGTAAATGGATCATGGGTGAGGATCCATTTACTCCCTTGGATTCTACTTATGTAATCCGCCCCACTTTGGCTTCGGGATATATGAGAAAGAAGAACGAAAGGAAGGTTCTTGTTGCTGTGGGCAACAAGGACCAATTTTCCCGTGGTTTTTCCCTTGAATTAGGATGGTTTCCATGTAAATCTTATATCTTGTGTGTTGATGTTTGTCTTGATTCTTTTTCTACATGGTATCAGAGCCTTTGAGATTCAAAGCTACGGTCTACTACTGCATTTCTTGAGCTGAAACTAGCAGAGCTGCTTCATTTGGGCTTCATCTAGAGGCCATTTTCGGTTCTAGGTTTCCACCTAGGTGTTGTTGCTGCACTTGGTGCTGCCATCTCTAGCTGATGTTGCAGTCTTTGCCAAACCTATTCGTGTCGTGTGATATCACCCTATATGCCGGTATTGTTACAACATTTTTCGGCTTTTTTTGTGCCTTGGAAGGTTTCTGCAAGAAGTTTTGGTGGTGGGTTATGAGAGGCCGACAACTAGGTTTTGGCAAAGTTGTCTTGACTTAATGGTGCATACCAGTTGTTTGATAAAATGCTTGAGAAGATATTTGCTCACTGATTTGTGGTGTTATTTCTATTTGCCTTCCATTGTTGTTGCTGCTCAGATTTGAGGTTCTTAAGGGTCATTCTCCAGGGTTGCATTGTGCGGGGACACCTTGCTTACAGTTTGGAGGGAAAGTTGTTGAGTCGAGTTACCGCAAGGGCTGCAAGTTGCTGTTATTGTTGCAGGTGGGACTGGAGATGCCCTTGGGCTGCAAGTATTGTTGTTCTAAACTTCTAAGTACCCCTTGACCTGGATTTCTTTCTTTCATTGAGCTACAAGTGTTGCTGTTATTGTCCCTCTTGGGACTGCACTACGCGCCAGTTTATGTCTTGGTGGTTTTATCCATCTTGTTGTTGGCTGTTTGGTCCTTGTTTGCTCACCCGTAATGATCATGGATTAATTTCGTTGAGATTGCAAGGTAATAGTGATGTATTCCTTCCCTCATGGCTAGTGATCCAAAACTTGAATGGATAATTGACACTGGTGCCACCGACCATATGACAGGTGATTCCAAACTCTTTAAAGCCTATAAATTGACCTCTAGCAAGGATCATGTAGCTATTACTGATGGATCTCATGTCATTGTTGTTGGGAAAGGAAACATACCCCTTCTTGATAAATTTGACATCCACAATACAGTTCATGTTCTAAATATGCCTCTAAATCTCCTTTCTAAGCAAGATAACAAAAGATTTGAACTATGAACTTGTTTTTTCCTCTGATAGATGTGTGTTGCATGACTTGGAAACATGAAGGAAAATTGTGATTGGCATGATTTCTAAAGGTTTGTATCATTTAATAATTAAAATGGCAGCTACTTTAACAAATGCGATTTGAGGAAGGATAAAAAATGATTGCCAACTTCAAGTCGTACAATGGCACGAGCATCTTGGACATCTTCCATTTGGTTATTTTAAAGAATTGTTTTCTTCTTTGAAGACTTGAGATCTACAAACTTAGTGTGTCATATTTTTTTGAAGGCAAAGTACACTCATGCAACATATTCAGTTTATGAAGATAAGACAAGTGAGCCTTTTGAACTAATCCACTCTGAAGTTTGGGATCATGCTAACATTCCTACTCATAACGACTACAAGGATGACCATTCTCCAAGCATTTTTTATTATCTACTTCGAGATCGTGTAGAAGTTGTCAGCACTGTGGTTTTTTTTCATTCTTATTGAGACAATACAGAAATTAATCAAGCGATTCAGGTTTGATAATGCCCATGAATATTTATCTAAAAGAACTACATGTTTAGTGCTAAAGGAACATTCGTGATACTTCTTGCAGCTATACCTCTCAACAGAACGACGTAAGAAAGAAGAACAAACATCTTCTTGAAGTTAGCAGACCCTCCTGTTTCAAAGAAACATCTCAAAGAGATTTTGGAGAGTGGTTGTTCTTATGAGTGTATTCCTTATACACAAAATGCCCTCAAGACGATCAAGGTTGTAAAAAGCAGTATGCGCTATTCAATTGGTAGGGTTACTGATTAAACAATATACAGGAATTTAAACGGAAATTAAACGGGTTATGCGGTTTTACATTTTTAATTAATAAAAAATTATTACATATGTATAAATAAGAAAAAATATAAATAAATAAGAAAAATATAATCACATATTTACAATATAGATCAAATATTATCAAATTCAAGGAAATATTTCATCCAAATGTCAAAATAAATATCATAAACAACTAGAATGCATAGTCAAATGTCGAAATAGACAAGATAAACAATTACAATTCATAGCATGAATCCAAAAAGACATGGATAACGATCCTTTGAAGAAAGTAGATTCATGTTCTTAAAGGGCTATTTCTGACCGATTAAAAGGTCGTTTAAGGCCATTTAAGACCGTTTAAATGGCCGTTTAAGGTCTTTTATGCGGCTCGATCTTTTATGGACCCAATTTCTTGGTTAAACGATGCGGTCGAGCACCGCATGCGTTTAAACGACCGTTTAGACAGTTTTTTGCATCTCTGAAGACGATTGAATATGGCTACTCCATTTTCTATTATTCAGCCTGAGCCTAAGTCGTTTGGTCTCCCTCCAAAGACTTTTGGTTGTATTTGTTATTTCCACAATTATACACGTGATGCAAAGAAGTTTGATGCAATGTGCAATTAAAGGGATCTTGGGATACCCTCATACTCAGAAAGACTATAAATGTTTATGCCACAAGGAAGGAAAAATACATGTTACTAAGATATCTCCTTTATTGAGTACAAATCTTATTTTTTTGAGCATTCCCTTCATGAGCATTCCCTTCAGGGGAAGAATGGAAGTAATGGTGAACGAAATGTTCTGGATGTTCTTCTACTAGATACATGTGATATTTCTATGAGCTCTATGGGTAACTCCAACTAGACTGATGCAAAGATAGAGGGATGGAAATCTTCGTTCTCCTCGGTGGCATGAAAAAGCTTACAGTAAGAAATATCTACAAGGTACTCAGATGCAAACTCTAGAAAAAGATATTAGTCACATACTTGTTCAAACCATGGATGATTCAAGTCCTTCCACTATTGTTGGTGATTCAGGTTCTAATCCATAAAGTAATCAAGAAAAGGATTTAATGACAACAATGAATTCAATGGGATAATCATTTCTAAAGAAGATTCGATTGTGCATAGACATGTACGAAGAGAAATAAAGCTCCCATCGAGATATGCAATGTACAAGATACTCAATTGAAAGATATGTTGGCTACTCCAAGCTTAACGAAAATTATAAATATTTTATCTCAATATTGTCTGTAATTCCTAAGAATTTTTTTGAAGCTAATGCTGATCCTTGATGGATATGAGCTATGTAGGAGAAGATGGATGCCCTTGAAAATTTTTTTTACATGGGACATCATAGATATCCTATATGGTACACATCTAATTGGTTCGAAATGGGTCTACCCCACAAAATACAAGCCAAATGGGTAAGTAGAAAGATACAAGACAAGACTTATTACATGGAGGTTCAGTTTTAATGCCACATTCTACGTTATTTCTTTTGATGCTTTTTGAAGGGACCAAGATAATTTTTATGTCATGTTCATTTTCTGCCACTTTAAATGGTCTGGTGGTAGTGCGGTATGTCTACCACCCAAAAGACCAGGATTCAAATCCTCCCCTGTGGAGGTTGTGTTAGGTAGTCGACAACCAACGTAAAAAATAGTCAAATCTTTCAACATGGGTCTGAGCAAGAATCCATGTAACTGACTCTACTTATAATGGGAAAAGGTTTCGTCATTTTAAACCCATTTAAATGGTCAGATGGTAGTGCAGTGTGCCTACTATCCAAAAGACCAGGGTTTAAACCCCCCCCCCCTTATGGGGGTTGCGTTATAGTCGACAACTAGTGTAAAAAATAGTCGAATCTTTCAACATGGATTCGAGCAAGAATCCATGTAGCCGACCCTACTTATAATAGGAGAAAGGTCCGCCTTAATGTTCATTTTCTTATTTTGGAGACATTTACATGATGTCCCTTACAACTAGCAAAGTTTTTTTACGTATTTAATTCCCACTTAATTGGCCCAAGTGCAGTGTGCCTACTTCTCAAAAAACCAGGGGTTCAAACCCTCCTTGTTGGGGTTGCGTTAGGTAGACGACAATTAGCATAAAAAATAGTCGGATCTTTCAACATGGATTTTATCAAGAATTCATGTAACCAATACTGCTTATAGTTGCGAGAAAACTTTGCCATTTTTTAGTTCTTTTTTATAACACTGACCTCAAGGCAGTTACCGGCATAGGTTGCTGATTGGAGTTTTTAATGATTATTCTTAGTTTAGGCAATGGCAAGTCTAGAGGAACGCACAACACAGTTCATATCAATCCACGACAATCAATCTACTTCTGCACGAAGTGAACCCTTCAAAGATGATGATGTTGAGCAGATCATAGTCTCGGAGGTTGGAACCTTCTTCTACACTGTTTAATAGATGAAAATAGTTTTGCAAATATTTTCGCAGCAATAAAAGTTGAATTTAAAGTTTAGTAACTATTTATAAGCATAGTTTAAACTAGTATATATTCTAATGGTTTTTACTGTTTCTTTACCTACAGAGGAAAAGTTGGAAAAATCTATTTTCCTATATCGGCCCTGGATTTCTTGTTGCGATAGCATACATTGATCCTGGAAATTGTAGGAGAATCATTTGATCTTTTTTATGAAATGTGCAAATTTCGATTATTCTTTTCTAACTTCCTTTCTCTTCCAATTTCTTGGTACATGCAGTTGAGGTTGACTTACAGTCAGGTGCACAATACAAATATGAGGTACATTAATTTCTCACATGCATGTTTCTTCCCGGAAGGTTTTGATTACATTTTTAGAATCTGATACAAAAGTTTTTTAAAAAGAAGTTTTCTCGAATCTAAAATATCTAGATGTCAAATTCTTTCTATTTCTTGCAGTTGCTTTGGATCATACTTGTGGCTTCCTATGCAGCTCTCATTATCCAAACGCTAGCTGCTAATTTAGGGGTTGTGACTGGTAAACTTACTGATTCAGAACACTATAAGTAACACTTTGATCAATTGTACTTGATTTCTTAGATTTAGCGATAACCAATTTCAGGAAAGCATTTAGCTGAACATTGTAGGGTTGAGTACCCAACAAGCATCAATTTCATACTATGGTTTCTTGCTGAGGTTGCTATTGTTGCATGTGATATTCCCGAAGGTTTGTTACATGACATCTTTTTTGTCGATCCATTCATTTTTATCTTTTTAACATGTATTTGATAAAAATCCATGTAACCGACCCTACTTTAAGTGGGAGAAGCCATTCAGTTTTATCTTTGAACAGTGTTGAACAACTATCTCTTCCGCTTCATATGTTAAATCATTTCACTTCTTTGAATGCCATTATATAACTAAATCTTAGAGGAAAATCGTATTTATACAATTTCTTTTTTTTCCAACCAAAATTCAAGCATCAGATTGCCATTTATACACCTTTGTTTCTGATATGTTCTGAGATAAAATGCGTCGATGACAATATTGATGGTTACTTAGGAAAATGATAAAAATGAAATAAGTGGTATCGTGTGATATTGATGCAATTATCAATATTTATTCATGATCAGCATGTTTTTTAGAAATTTATTATATGTCCTTGTAAATCTTGGATTTAAAACTTGAATTGACTTTTCGTACTAAATAATTTATGTTCACAGTGATTGGAACGGCCTTTGCTTTAAACATGCTCTTCAATATTCCTGTATGGTGTGGCGTTCTCATCTCAGGATTCAGCACTTTGGTTCTTCTGCTTTTACAACGATATGGGGTTTGTACTTTTTCTTTTTACAGTTGAAAGTTAACTTTACATCGGATATAATTTTCCAACGGTACCAATGCTTGTATACTATGCAATCATGTAGCATCTTTGAAAACAACCAGTAATAAAAAGTGAGTTCAATATGAAATTGCATGCAGTCGTATAAAACCTAACCATCATTTGTTGTCAAAGAAATACCCTTTACTGAATGAAGAATCTTTTTTCCCTACCTATTTCAGAATAATTATGCATGCTGTTTTTCCTACCTAAAACTTATTAATAGCTTATTAATTTTGATGTTAACTGAGAATTTATCTCTCATATTATCGTTCAAATATTGTGTACTGTAGAAAACCAAGCACACAAAGAGATGATTTGTGTGGGAATTGCCCTGGTTGCTTAGAGCAACAAGAGTTTCTTTTTTTTCTCTTTTATTTGAAAACAACGGGGGTGAGTTACATATATAGCTCCCAAAGGGGGGTAAATGGATCCTCACCCATGATCCATTTACCCAATAAACAAGCAACTCAACACTCTCCCTCAAGTTGGGCATAGAGATTGTGCATGCCCAACTTGCCCACATTCTTCTCGAAGCTAGTCGTAGAAAGTCCCTTTGTGAAGACGTCAGACACTTGATCTTCAGTTTTTATATATGGCAGGACAAGTTTCTTAGAGTAAATTCTCTTTCTGATAAAGTGACGATCAATCTCAACATGCTTGGTTCTATCATGTAGAACATGATTGTTAGATAGATTTATTGCAGCTTGTTGTCGCAAAACAACTTCATAGGCAAGTCGTAAATTATTCCAATGTCTGACAAAATTGTCTTGACCTAGAGCATCTCAGTAACATCCATGACAACGGCCAGTATTCAGCTTCAACACTAGACTTATAACATACAAATTGTCGCTTGCTTTTGCAAATCACCAGATTTCTACCTAGAAATATGTAATATCCAGTTGTAGATCTCCTTGTATCAGTGCATCCAGCCCAATCTACATCGGTGTATCCTTCGATTTCAATATTTGCATCTTTGGTAAAGATGAGTCCTTTTCTTGGATAATTTTTCACATAGCATAGGATGCGCTCTACAGAATTCATATTAATATCAGACTATCAGTTGGTGCATGCATGAATTGACTCACCTCATTGACAACATAAGTAACGTCCAGTCTAGTTAAAATAAGATAAATCAGCTTACCCACAAGTCTTTGGTACCGAATCTTGATTCCATCATCATGTTACTTTCCATTCTTGATGCTTAACTTGTGACTCCCTTCAATAGGCGTAGGAACATGTTTACATCCAAACTTTCCAGTTTCTTTCAATAAATGAAAAGCATATTTTCTTTGAAAAAAGGGCAAGGCCTTCATTCGACCTTGTCAATTCAATACCAAGAAAATACTTAAGGTTCTCAAGATCCTTTAAGTCAAAAATTGTAGCAAACTCTCCTTTTAGACGGGTTATCCCCTCGTCATCGTCCCCTGTGCTAATCATATCATCAACATAAATAAGAAGAAGAGCTATTTTATTCTCTTTTCTCTTGACAAATAGAGTATGATCACCATTGCCTTGACGATAATCTAATCTGATCATTAACATCCTAAGCTTCTCAAACGAAGCTCTAGGAGATTGTTTCGGTCCATATAACGCTTTCTTTGATTTGCAACATTTTCCTATCTTCTTGTGACCAAAAGGCAAATGCATGTAAACATCTTCTAAGAGGTCTCCATTCACAAAAGAATTCTTAATGTCCCTTTGATGAAGCTTCCATTCCTTGAGAACAACAAGAGTAAGAACAATATGCATTGTATTCATCTTTTCCTCATGATCATAAGCCTCCAGATAGTTGATGCCATATTTTTTACTGGATCTCCTTGCAACAAGTCTAGCTTTATTTCTTTATATTTGTCCATTTTCTTTGTATTTTATGGTGTAAATCCACTTTGAGCCAATCGGGTGCACTCCATCTAGGATATCCACAATGTCCACGTACAATTTCTTTCAAGGGTCTCCATCCCCTCATGCATAGCATGAATCCATCTAGGACCAGAACTAGCTTTAGCAACATTCTTGGAAATCACGGAGGCAGACACTGAAGAAATAAAGTATTTATAATTTTTACTTAGTTTGGAGTACCTAACATATTTGTTAATTGGGTATCTGGTACATTCTGCATATCTCAGAGGAGTTTTATCTCCCTTCGACCACGTCTTTGTGCAATCAAATCTTCTTTAACAATTGTCAACCTATCAAGACCCATATCTTCTCTATTTTCACTGACATCATTTTCCTTATCACTTTTAATATTGGAGACTGAAACACCATTGATAGTGGAGGGACTTGGATCTTGTAGGGTTTGAACAATATTGGCATTGATCTCTATTTCCAAAGTTGCATCAAGTTCCTTGCTGATTTTTTTGTTCTAAACTCTTTCATGCCGATGAGGAGAACGAGTCCTCCATTCCTCTGTCTGTGTGGCAGTCTGGCTGGAGTTACCCATAAAACTTATAAACTTATCACATGTATCTATGATGAGACCATCTTGAACATTTTCTTCACCATTACTTCCATTCTCCCTCTGAAGCGAATGTTCAGGGAAGTACGACTCATGCTCAATAAATGTAAAATCTTTAGTATGCACTTTCCCATCCTTATGATGCAAGCATTTGTAACCTTTCTGAGTAGGAGAGTATCCCACAAAATACCTTTGATTGCACGAGCATTGAGTTTCTTAGCATCAGGTGCAGAATTATTGAAATAACACATGCAACCAAAAGACTTTGGAGGAAGAGCAAACAACTCACTCTCTGGTTGAATAATAGAAAAAGAAGGAGACGTGTTCAATCATCTTGAAGGCATCTGATTTATAAGGAAGACACCGGTAAGAATGACCTCTCCCCATAACCTCTTAGGGAGGTTTATTTGGAATAAAAATTCCTTGTTAACTTCAAGGAGATGCCTATTCTTCCACTCTACTACGCCATCTAACTGAGGAGTATATCTACAAGAGATTTCATGGGAATGTCCTTTAGTAGTAAATAACATTGTAGGTAATATTGGTATCAATATCGTGTCAATACGATATGTCGTCGATATATCGACGTCCATATCGCCAATATCGAACCGATTTTGTGAAGAAAATAGCCTTCCAATGGCAAATATCGGCTATATCGAAGATATATCGGTCACCTATCGATATTGTTCTATTGTCGACATATCGTGATATGGCCTACTATGATAAATAGTTTTTGCAGTTCCTTAGACAAATATTCCCGCGCATTATTAGACCTGAACTGTATTTTTACTTCTTGTATTGTGTCTCAATCAGATTGAAAAACTTTTTTACAATGGTGACAACATCTCCACGATCATGTTGTAAATAAACAAACGTAGTTCTAGAATAATCATAAACAAACGTAATGAAGTACTTGTGTCCATTTTGAGTAGGATCATTAGATGGACCTCAAACATCGAAACAGATTAACTCAAGAAGTTCACTTGTCTTACGCTCAGAAATAGAGTAAGTTGCATGAGTATGCTTTGCTTTCAAACAAACATGACAAACTAAATCCACAACGCTCATATTTTTGAATAATAAAGGAAACAACTCCTTAAGATAGCCAACTGGAAGCTGACCAAGACGTCTGTGCGATTGTATGAGCAAGCTCTGACAACCCTTTATGCTTTTTCTTTCTTGAATCATAGTTGTTAATGCAATTGCTACTTTACTTGGTAGATGATATAAACCTTCAGATTCTAAACCAACTCTGACTCTCCTCCTTGTCATCGAGTCTTGCAACATACAATGATCAGAAGAAAAAATAAGTTTACAATTCAACTCTCTTGTTATCTTGATAACTGAAAGGAGATTTAGAAGCATATCTGGAACATGAAGCACATTGTGAATAACAAATTTGTTAAGAAAGGAGACACTTTCCTTCCTTTCCCTGCTACTGTAACATGAGATCCATTAGCTAGAGCAACATGGTCCTTTCCAAAGGCTAATTTATAAGCGCTAAAAAATTTTGGGTCGCCTGTCATGTGGTCAGTAGTGCCACTGTCAATTATCCATTCTTTGTTCTCATCAGTATGCAAATCATGATGTTTTTTCTGAGCAGCAACTGCGAGTGCACTAATGGTAGTGCAAGCTTGGTCAAAGGTTCCCTATTGAGTGTTTATCATGCTCAGGTAAGCAAGAAGTTCGTGAATTTGATCATGTTTAGAAGTTCCCTCTTTATCTTGAGTTTTCCTTTGAACTCCCTAAGCATATGAACAACGTTAGCCTTTATTTGTCTCTCGGGTACTTTTTGAACACCTTGGATGAACTTTCAACTTTGATTTCCACTGAGATACTACAAACATTCCTCTCTTCCTGCAGCCCACAAATCTGCAAAACAAAGGTCAAAAAAATGTCCAAAACTGCAGCACTCAAGGGCAAAGCCCCACATGCATGTTGCTTCACCCAAGCAACTGGGAACAAACCTTTATATACCGTAGCAGGACCTTATTGCTGAAAAAAATCACAAGCATCCCCTCACTTGCACAACAGAACACCCTGACCAACGAGTCTTAAAACCTCCCACCACAAAGGTCGGCACGGCTCCAATGAGTAGATGATGCAACCAACCAGCGGCTGGAAGCAAAAGAACAACTCAGCTACATTAGGGTTGTCACAAGGGCGCAGAAACAGCCCACACAAAAGCTGAAACATGGGCAATGCACCAAGCCCACAGAGAATGCAAATGGCAGTCAACACCTACGACCATCCACTGATCAACATATACAATGTAGAAAATAAAGCACACAAAGAGATGGTGATTTACGTGGAAACCCTCCACAAGAGGGAAAAACCACGGTAGGAATTGCCCTTGTTGCTAAGAGGAACATGGGTTTCTTTCTTTTCTTTCTCTCTTATTTGAAAACAAGGTTGGTTGAATTACATATATAGCTCCCAAAGGGAGGTAAATGGATCCTCACCCATGATCCATTTACCCAATAAACAAGCAACTCAACATGTACATTAGAAAGGCACGCAGTTGTCGTTTGTTAAGAAAAAGTAATTTTATTAAGCTGTAGAGAAATAATCATACTTGGTCTCTATACTGCATTAATGAATTAGTTTCTTGTTTGGGTCAAACTTAAAGGAGATTAATATAGTTCTCAGGGCGAGCTGTACATTGATACAAAACTTGAAATGGGTTATGATAAGCTGGGGTCAGTTGAATCCCGGATTGAGAAGACTTCTGGCCGCTTTTGTTAGGCAGATGGTTGCAAAGAGGACAAATGGGCTTTACTTTCTGTGATAAACCAGCGAACTATTTTCTTTTGTTTTTCTTTTAAATATAAGTTACATAATTTTTGTGTTCCTATAGTTGTGAGTGATATTATGTCTTCTCTGCAGGTTCGGAAACTTGAATTTCTTATTGCCTTTTTTGTCTTCATAATGGCTATTTGCTTTTTTGTGGAGCTTGGATATGCCAAACCTAAATCGTCTGATGTTCTGAAAGGACTCTTTGTCCCTAGACTTCAGGGAAATGGTGCTACTGGTCTTGCTATTTCACTTCTTGGTGCCATGGTGATGCCGTAAGTTTCTCAAAGACCACAACCTTCTGGAAGACCCTTATCCACTTTACCGCTTTATTATCATGAATGCAGGCATAACCTTTTCCTCCATTCTGCTTTGGTTCTATCAAGGAAAGTTCCACGGTCTACTCAAGGAATCAGAGTAACTCCTTGGCCACATGATCTTTTAATTACAAAATGTTGTCAATGTTATTTATGCTTGGCATTGGAAGTGGGTTATAGGTACTATAATATGATCACGAATAGGGTTATCGTATCCCATTCAACAGATTTGAAAAGCGTGACAGGTTTAGGACTTTTAATAGAATTGATTATCATTGTTATTTACCTGCAACTTCTATGTGAGCTTTTTTCTTGCAAATAAATTTTACTTCATTTGTTGATGTGAGAAAAGGCTTTGTTGTTGTTGTTGTGTAGTTATCAAGTTTTTGTATGACCGATGATTATATTGTCCCTTTTCTTTAAAGGATGCATGCAAGTTTTACACCATCGAGAGCGCATTTGGACTCTCAGTGGCATTCGTTATAAATGTTTCTATCATCTCTGTCAGTGGTTCTGTTTGTACTTCAACAAGCTTGAGCGTGGAAGATCAGAAAAGTTGTGAAAACTTAGATCTTAATCAGGCTTCATTCTTGTTGAAAGTAAGTATCGTCTTTTATCAGCTTCATTTTTTTTGAAGGTATTTTCTCTCATTCATAACTGGTTAGATTCTTGAGAATCTTTCTTTTATCGGCTCTTATATAATTTTTTAGGGCATTAAGGTGAGGCACCTGGACCTCTGTCTAACTTATGGGAAAACCTAAGTTCAACACATGCACGATAAAATTGGATGTAATTTGGGAGGTTGAAGATGTAAATCCTAATTCTATCGCACAACCAATCTCCAGATATATTTAAACTTTCTATGGTTACACATCATGAGATGCAAAAACCTTGTAAATAGAATCTTTCCCTCTCTACTAGATCTGTGCTGAGATGATTGGAGAGTGTGACCTATAGCATGTGCCAAGCAAGAATTGGAGTTCATGTAGGAAAAGCTGTGCATCGAGACTGGTGACTTGGTCATATTGTTGAGCCAGTGAGAAGACTAGCGGCTACAACAGGAGGCATATAATTGGGGCAGAAATTGTTTACACTGCTCAAAATTATGCAGAATGCTATGATAATCTTAACTAAGCCTGTGATCACATAAGAGACGTGCAGGCAATATTCCGTAAATATATTAATAAAAATAGCGACTTAGTTGTGTTACCTACCAATTTGATGCCCTAGCTTTAAGGTGCATAGTGGCTAGCCTTTTAGGAAGGAACAGGAGTCCAGAGAAGTCTCAGAAAGACACATTTGGCATGATTTGTTCATTTTGATCTAGACTTGGATATGACCCAGATAGATTTGTTTGGAGGCAATGTCATTTACCCACCCTCACCTAGGATGGGAAAATGCTTGTTTTTTGTGTTTTGATGTGTTGCCCATGACTTTTCGAATTAATAGCTGTAGTTCCATTGATTTTGGAAAAGGCTATATGCTATTAACTGCTTCATCTGATTCAGAATGTTCTGGGAGGCTGGAGTTCAAAAATATTTGCAATTGCATTATTAGCCTCTGGTCAGAGTTCTACTATTACTGGAACTTATGCTGGGCAATATGTCATGCAGGTATTTCTTGACTGGTTCCTTTCTTTTAATTATTTACCATCTCTAGCTGAATTGAAATTGCAAATATGGATATGATAAAGATCTATCCATCCAAACTTGTTCTCATGAAATGATAGTGTATTCTATGTTCTATGTGTTTCTATGTTTGGTTGAAGGGTTGCCCCAGGGTAACCTGCCAGAAATGTAGTGAATTCAGGGGCTACCCAGGAGTAACCATCAGCCAAACAACAAAGTGATGGTATTTCATTAAGTTTGTATAAACCACTGAAACTTGTGATTACGTAGAGCTTGAGAAAGAAATTTCATCATTTAGAGATTAGTAATTACAATGAATTACTGATCTTGTGAACGATGGAGTTTTACATATTCATTGGATGTTTTCTACTTGTAATATGCGTACACGTTTCTACTTTTCGGTATATCTGAATTATAATAGGAAGTAAATTAGATACAGGGTAAGCGTACATTTAGTGTCATAATTCATTTTGCTCATGAACTTTATTTTGTCTCTAATATACTGAGTTCTATTCCTGTATTTTCAGTAGAAGTGATTAAACATTATATATAGAGAAGATGACATGAGCAATTAACTTGTTGACATGGATTAAGTATGCATAACCCTCCTTTTTAAATGACAGTTCAAATTCCAAAATAATCCGTGTAATTGTCTTGATTTATGTCATTTTTCAAATAGTTGTATATCTGTTTTTAATATTATACCTTAACAAAATATGTTTCTTGCTTATGTGTATTCAATCATACAGTTATTTATTTTCTTCTGCAGGGCTTTCTTAATTTGGGAATCAGACCTTGGTTACGAAATCTTTTAACACGTTCACTGGCTATTGTTCCTAGTCTTGTAGTTGCATTAATTTGTGGATCTGCTGGAGCTGGGAAGTTGATCATCATTGCTTCTGTAATTGCTTCTAGACTTTAGTCCCTTTACGGCATTTCTTTTCTAAATTCTGTGCATATGCCAGAAAATCAATATTTTGTCAAAACTAAATGCACTAAGCGATAATAGTGAGATGTGCTCAACATTCAAAGAGTTATGAAGAATGCGCTGCCGAAAGGATGTCTCAGCACATTACTAAACTTGTCTCCATTATTTCTAGGTTGTATGTGGTTGAAATGATACTAATTGATCTTGGGCCATTGAAATGGTATACAAGGTTTTTGTTGTGTAATATATTTTCTTCCAGAGTATGGTACTTCTTTTCCTTAAAGCCACAAATGTGGTTTGTTAGAAGTACTCTCTTTTGATTATTGTTTCTTTTCCAAGTATTATTATGTCATTTTCCTTCCCTAATATGTTCCAGACTCTCAATTATAGAGGCTCCAAGGATTCTATATAAAATCTATTAATAGTCTTTCTCCCACATCATATTATAGCTTGATCGATCAACATTTAATATCCCATTATTACCTACCAATATGTCTATCGGCAGTTATATTATCTGACAATCTCCGGATGCAGGTCTCCTTCTAGTATCATATATCCCCCGTGGTGATCTCGTTCTAGCGCTCTAGTCTTGGCATAGGTCTTTTCCTGCTGCATATCTAAACACCGATCACTGCTTCACTACAGATCTCCACTCAATATTCTCTACCAGCTCATCGCCCAAAGTTATCCTCGTGCATTTTCAGCATCACCAATTATGCAGACCTTTGCCATGTTCTGGGCAATCTAGCTAATGTGAACGGGTTCATCTTCAGAGCCGGATGTTTTTGTTTGGAGAATGTAATTCATCTAGTTAGGTTTCTCCTCGAGACCTAGCTGTTGTAAGTTTTTTCATCTCCTTTAAAAATATATTGGGTTTTTTTTGGGGGGGGGACAACAATATGAGTGATTCGCCCTTTTTTGATTAAATTTATTTTATGTAGACCTCTGATGTGATGTGCCATGTACTGCCAGATCTCCTTCCACGAACATCTCTAGGACAGATCTTCATGCCATCATATCTTCTTCAACATCACTATCATGTTATTGTCATCTCATCTTCATCTTACGCATAATGCAAGCATCATACCCTCCAAACTCGCCCCTCCTTGGGAAATTACATCTGGATCCACCACCTTCTCCTCTTTTACTTTAGATCATCTCCCATATAACAGGATTGACTCTCTAGCTTCTATATAGGACAGTGTATCTCTCAAGTATTCCTTTGTTTGGTTGCCTTCTTAATATGCATGTACATGTGAAATTTGCTAGATAGCAAGCGTGTTGGTGCTTGACGGATTGATCGATATAATCAGATCGCTGCAAGCACAATATTCTCAAAACAACCACAATATTAGGGAGCACTTTTACACAAGATAAACCAATAATGAATCAAATTACAGGTGGCATAGGTATTTAGCATGGAAATACTCATGGGTAATAACCACGACCAGAGCCTCCTTGCCATATTATGCATGCAAATGCAAACTATGTTTGTTGTCCTAAGGATAGGAAGTCAACCACTGATTTTGTTGTCCTCATTGGTGGATCTCTGGTCTCTTGAAAAGAATGAAGTAGACAATGTGTCTAGATTAAACATAGAACCTAAGTATATTGTCATGGCTTAGGTCAACGCTGAGATGATGCGGGTCAAGTCGATCCTCACTAACCTATGGAGGTGCCTTTCCCTATACAATAGATGTTTGACAACTATGCATCATTATTCATTGCCAACAATCTCACATTCAGTGGGCATATTAAGCACATTAAGGTTGATTGGTATTACACCAGGAACATGATCCAGATTAGCTTCATTTCTACTTATTATGTCATTCAGAAAAAACAAATGGTTGGCATATTCAATAAAGCACTCTCTAGGGGCCATTCCAGAATTATTTATCAAAGTTGAGCATGATAGGCATATATGATCCATCTTGAGGGCGAGTCTTATAGTAATAATGTATTTAGGATTATGACATTCTTTCATTTCTTGTTATGTGCAAGACTAACATGGCATCTATGTATCCCAACAAGGCAACCTCCTTTCATCTCTAGGGCTCGTTTGGTTACCTGGTTACTCCAGGGTAACCTGACATATCCGTTGTTCCATCCCTACATTCATGGTTGGAATTAGATGTATGGACCACACAATTTCTTTGTTATAATATTTTTTAACCACGTTCAAATAAAAAATTAACATGAAAAAATGTATTATAATCATAAAAAAGATAAATATAACACATAATAAATATCACATCACATCACATGTATCATTTCAACCTCTACAACCCTCCTAACCATCCAAACAACTAATATTCATAGGAGGTTACTCCAACCCAACCCAGTTACCTAACAGGCCCCTGGTGTTTCCTCTGCATGTAAAGAGAACCCTATGTCACATAATAAATCATATGGTTATTTCCTTTCTGTAGATGCTAACTATGCCAATTCCCCCTAATAAAAGGAGGTCTATGACTGGATATGCTACTTTTGTTGATGGAAGCTTAGTTACTAGTAGTGTCGATAAATATATATTTAATAGATTACGTGTAGGAGTCAAGTACATAGGCATAACTCAAGCTTTTGAGACCCCTTAGTTTATCTCCTTTCGTAAGGAACTCAAATTCTTTAATACCTCTCCAATTCAAATCTATTGAGAAAATAAGTTGATCATTTTAATTATCTCTTTTCTTAAGGACTTCTCTTCTTATTCAATAGACAAAGCATATTAACCTTGTTTATAATTTCATTTATGTTGTTGTTAAGCAAGGGAAATTTACCACTTCTTATTGATCTATTAAGCTAAAACTTGCAAATATCTTTATCAAGGTATTTCTCTATGTTCCAAAATGTGTGTTTGGGCATTAGAAAATGTTTTTTTTGTGTAATTTTTTCCTTTCTTTTGCTTTCCTTGTAGAGTCTTCCTCTATAGAAGATATTCCTAAGATTGGGTAAAGGGGTTTTAGAAGTAATCATTTTTTGTGTTCTTTGTACTCTTTGTATTATTATATAAGTATTTGTTTTCGTATTAGAGTCGTCCTCTATAGAAAAGAATCCTAAGGTGACCTATTGTGAGTAGTGGAAACACACACAAACACATATAATCAACCCACGTACACACGAATTTACAAGGTTCACATGTAAGTTTTTCCTTTCTTTTGCTTTTCCTCGTAGAATGTTCCTCTAAAGAAGAGATTCCTAAGGTTGGGGGAAGGGGTTTTAGAAATAATCTTTTGGTGCATTCTTTTTATTCTTTATATTATTATATAAGTATTTGTTTTCCTATTAGAGTCATCCTCTATAGAAAAGAATCCTAAGGCGACCTGTCATGAGTAGTAGAAGCAAACACGCACAAACACAGATAAGCAACCCGCATACATGCGAATTTACAAGGTTCGTCCATAATTGGGCTATGTCCTTTGGTAACGATGATCATTTTCACTATATGTGTAGAAGGAGAAAGTACAATGGATGGTGAGAACCCTAACCTTGGGGAGCTAATGTAGTATTGTCACCACAAATGGATCTGAGAGACAGAGGAATCCAAATACCTAAATAAATATCTATTTCGGTAGGTATGGTATGGCGACGGGCTTCACTCGTCCTTCTCATGGAGGGTATAGAGAAACGTTCTTTGCCAATATTCAACAGAATAGATGGTTAGGATTCAAGGCCTATTAAAAATCTCTACATTGAATTGAATCCTTTTAAAAACATAACATGCTTTGCTCATCGAGCAAGTACAAACAACGTTTGAACTTAATCCCAGCAATTGTCTTTGTGATCATATTGACTGAATTATCTAAAGTGCCAACCTTCACCTTGACCATCTTCTCAAAATGAATGAAGTGATATCTGACATCAATATGCTTAATCCTCTCGTGATGCACCTGATCTTTGGTTAGGTATATGGCACTGGTACTGATACAATATATGATATAGCCTACATATGTTATAGACATAGTTCAATTAAGCTCTTCAGCCATATGCCTTCCTTTGCAGCTTATGTCAAAGCCATATACTATGTCTTTATGGTAGATAAAGTAATTGATGGTTGTAAGGTAGCCTTCCAACTGATGATGACAGAACTCCTTAAAGTAAATACATAACCTATCATTGATCTCATCCTATTAACATTTGCGATATAGAATGAATCTAAATATCCGTAACCAAATATTCTGAATCACTTTTATAAATGAGGCCTTTGTCAGTTGTTCCTCTTAGATAGTGAAAAACTTCCTTTATTGCTTACAAATGCTCCTTCCCTACATTGCTCATGAATCTTCTCACAACGCTCATAACATGGTGATATCTAATCTTGTGCATACCATCTCATATACAAGAATTCCAACTACGCTGGCACAGGGAACACCTGGCATGTGTTCCGTCTCTACACCTAATTGAGATGTAAAGGAAACTAAAAAATAAATATTTTACAGTGAATTGAGTACTCAAGGGTTTTATTGTAGACTTCTCACATTTCATCAAAACTTTCTCAATATAGTTATTTTGAGATAAGAAAAGTTTTCTTTCTGTATGATCCCTGATGATTGCCATCCATAAAATCTTCTTCGATGTACCGAGTTCCTTCATATCACACTATAAACTAAGGAGCTTATTCAGATCATCTACAATGCTTTTCTTCTTGACAACAATCAACATGTCGTCAACTTACAACAACAGATAGATGGACATGTCCTCTACCTTGTTCTGGTAAACATGACAATTATATGGACTCATGTTGAATCTAAGACCAATCTTGAAACTGTCAGCCTTTTTTATACCCATGTTTTGGAGAATGCTTAAGCCCATTTCTTTAATCTACATGCATGATCTTCTTTATCGTATAAGATGAATACCTCTGGCTGACTCAGCTGAATGCGAGTTCACTATGAAAGAAAGATGTCGTCACATCTAACTGCTCTAGCTCCAAGTTTTTATGTACTACTAAAGCTAATAGCACCCGAAAGGATGTATGTCTTATAAGAGGAGAGAATATCTCATTGTAGTCCACAACTTCTTTGGGACTGTATCCCTAACTCTAAGCAAGTAGACATGTCTTGTATTCAGTGCCTTCAATGTGTAAGATTCCTGTCTTTTTCTTGAAGACTCATTTACAACCGATGATTTTCCTCCTCTTCAGTAACTTAAAAAGCTTCCATATTTGATTTTAGTGAAGAGACTCCATCTCATCATCCATAGTAGCAATCCACTGCCCGGATTCTGCCTCTATTATGGCCTCCTCGTAAGTAGACGCCACCAGAGACTCTATCTTCTCAGCAACCTATAGTACAAATGCATAATGCCTGATTAGAAGTGGTGTGATGAATTACATGATCACTACTTGGTGCTCGTTCAAACTCCACATGTTTGTGGACATCATCACCTATCCCTACATCAATAGACTTAATTCTTGAGTGAAGCATAGAAGTCTCATCAAATGTAACATTCATGTTAACTTTATGCTCAGAAGGGGATCAGCTTTTATATCCCTTTACTCTGTAGACAAACCTTTTTTTGCCCTTGATTCTAACTTTCCTTCTCTAACATGGTAGTATGCATCATAAAGACGCGTAAAGCTGAATAATCAACGTGGTTATCAGGTCATACCTCAATAGATGTCTTGCGGTCGATAGCAGATGCATGACTTCAATTCACCAGGTAACAAGTTGTATTCACAACTTGAGCCCAGAATGCTCTACCAAGACTTGTATTTGAGAGCATGCGCCTTGCTCTCTCCAGAAGTGTCTTATTCATTCATTTTGCAATTTTATTCTATTGTGGCATATCTCTGACAGTATGGTGTCTCATAAAACTCATTAAACTCAGACGTACAAAATGCCAATCCGTTATAAGTAAGATGCTTGACCTTTTAAGTGTATGGTTTTCCACTTTGCAATATGCCATGTCTGTCTCAGATAGAAGTTTAATAACGTGCTTTCTCTGGGTTATCACAAGACCCTAGTGGTTCCTAGAAAACTCAAGCTCAAGGAAGTATAATAAATCATCAAGGTACTTGGTGACAAACTACTATACAAGGAACTCCTTAACCGTACTAATGGCATGCATACGATCTCCTCTAAGAATGATATCATCAACATAGACCAGTATAACAACTATACTTCTTTGAGTCCGCTAAAAAACAGTAAGAGGAAGGTGACCAAGTTGCAGATACCACATGCTCGGAGAGACTAATCCAGTAGGAATGGAAGGCCACTAGCATGTGGATACTTAACCAATCTGTAGAGACCCTGTTGCTTACACTCACATCTAATCTCCCTGACCGTGAGTATGTCTTGAAACACAAAAGAAGAGATGTCAAAATGGCACAACAATGCAAGTTCTTGATGATTTCATTAATAGATACTAAATTCATTGAAAAATCAAATGCATGTAGCACATTCTATGGGTGCATAGATGGTGTCAAACATATCTTCCATTATCTTGTAACAAGGGAGTGAGTCCCATTTATAATGACAACTGATTTGCCCAAAGGAATAGATATGTAAAAAATAAACTGAGCCCAAGCTTGCAAAAGTCGGCCGACTAGGCCGACTAGTCGGTCCAACTAGTCGAGTCGGGGGGGTGGCCGACTCGACTAGGCCTAGTCGGCCCTTAGTCGGTCCACCCGACTAGTCTGGCCGACTAGTCGGCCTAGTCGGCCGACTAATCGGCCGACTTTTACAACAACCTTTTTTATTTTTTTTGTTTTTCACTTTTTTTTAAAGGAAACATGTTCTAATATGCTTAATGTTATATTTAAAGTCAATTACTTCGTTTGTTTCATCATGATGTCATATAAAATTTACAAATATATGTATATACATACGAATATATATATAAAAAACTGATTTATATATTTAAAATAATAAAAAAATCAAAACCGACTATTGACCGACTAATTCCGACTAGTCGCCCGACTGCCGACTAATCCTTAGTAGGTGACCCCGTCGACTGAATACCGACTACCGCTTTTTGCAACCTTGACTGAGCCCTTTCCTCACATAAATGGTAAGATGCATCAAAATCCATGATACACTATGTCAAGTCTGCCTGTAAAAACTGGTAAGGGCATATGCTTTACTTGAGGACGTAGAAGAAGCTCAAGCAGTAATTGCAATATCAGACGAACATGTAGATGCACTAGTCATACCGGCAACAAGAGTCATTATCTCCCTTAGACGGGAAACAATATCCTCTAACCTCTAGTCTGTAGTAGGAGCAGAAGTGGCAGTGGGCTCAACCTACTTGACCACACAAGAAGATGTGGGACATTTGTACTTCTGATAGTATCTCTCATCAGAATGACCAGGACGATGACAAAAAGTACATGTACCACGCCGATGCCGCAAGCACCACACCCTATGAATTGAGAAATACCTCCTCTCCCACGAGATGCTGCAACCATTGAGGAGGTCTGTGTAGTGGTAGTGGACAAGATCATGATTCTACTAAGACGGATGTAAGCCTCCTCCATAAGAGGACTAACTGCATCCTTGAGAAGTTAGGTGTGTGATGCTTGTATATCATACGATGCTCAATATATGTAGCTACTGGCATGAAGCTTGGGATTGTGAAGATTCTTCAATTTTGACTTTTCATCTCCTTTCTTTGCATTCCCAAAACTACCATGACTCTTCTCATGAGTCATAACCAATCTTGTAGCTTGGGCGTCTTGCTTATCCGTAACCATGTGCCAAAGTTCACACGTAGGTGAAAACTCATGCGAACTTCCTCTAAGGTTATCTCTTTTCTTCCACCAATAAACAACTGAACAAAATTTTCATATGACAGTGGAAGAGGAACTAACAGAGTCAAGGTAGCATCCTTATCTTCTAACTTAACATCTATGTTTTTTAAATCCATCAACAATCTATTTAAGCAGACTAGATGCTCATTCATAGAGGCGTCTTCTTACATGCAGAGAAAACTTGGTGGTAAGAGACCTCGTCATATATAAACTTTCCAGCCTCAACCACATGCTTGCAACTGCTTTCTCAGTGGCCGCCTCCACATAATCTCGTCTGACATACATAGTATAATCGTTGAATGTACTTTTCTTCATGTATTAATAACTTTGAAGGCTCGAGTGCCTTCTCCCTCTCCCAGTCCAATGGAATTTAGATCCATTTATTTGAGAAGGATACACATCTCGATCTGTCATAAGGATGAATCCATTCCTTCCTGCGAATTTCTCGATCTTCAGATTGTGCGACATCATCTGCTAGGTTTCATCCATACCAACCCGATGCTCTAATACCAGTTTGTTACAAGTAGCGGAAGCAAACATGCACAAACACATACAAAAAAAATCATGTTTACACGAATTTACAAGGTTCATTCATAATTGGGTTATGTCCTTAGCACCATCTATTGCTTTCGATATATATGGAGAGGGGGGAAATGCATAGGATCCTGAAAATCCCAATTCTAGGGAGTTTATATCGTACTCTCACTACAAACGGATCCCAGAAACAGATGGATCCAAATACACAAATAAAATCTGTTTCAAGTAGGGCATGGTATGGTGGCAGCTTCGCCAACCCTTCTCATGGAAGAGAACCAATTCTTCAACTTGGTTTGGTATAACAGATGGTTAGGAAGGATTCAAGGCATGCCAACATTTCCTATCGTTGACTTTTTCTGGTGTCTATGAGCGGACATATGGTGCTTTTGCCAAAAAAATTTTTTGAATTCCCACATTTTACGCAGTCTTTATTTGCAGATGATCCTGTCATTTGAACTTCCATTTTCCCTTATCCCGCTTCTCAAATTCACCAGCAGCAGGACCAAGATGGGCCCTCACGCAAATTCAATATTGGTACGTACTACACGAGGCTCTGGCCTACAATTTGGTGGCAATGTAAAACCAGATCCTGAAAATGAACTGGTTGGGAGTTATAGAACTAATAACTCAGCTGTCTACACATTCACTTCAACAGAAACAAATGCTAAAAACCTAACCGAACAAACATTCACAAACGTTCAAATCGATTCTGAAGGAACCATGATCTCATCCGTTCACTTTTCCAGGAAAGTGCTTATCTGCATAGCAGTATTATATAATGTACTTCAACTGTTTAACTCAAGTCATTTCCTCTTTTTTCTGTGCAGATTTCTGTCATCACATGGATCATAGGATTTCTTATCATGTCGATCAACATTTATTTCATCATCTCCAGCTTCGTCAGCTTGCTCATTCATGGTGGATTACAAACTGTGCCTGCAGTCTTTGTGGGCCTCTTTGGATCAAGCGCCATGCTTGTGTATCTAGCTGGAATCATCTACCTGGTTTTCCGGAAGAACACAAAGATTGTACAACCCTTATCTGAAGATTCGGAGATCGGTCAGAGGGTTGACAGCTTAGAAGTTGAGATGCCTCGGGAAAATATAATGGCCCTACAGCTTCCCCAGAGGTGACCACAGATGAGCAGCTATGCTTGTTGCAATTGACGTAGTGGCTAATCACTTGATGCCTTTCTGTTTGGAATAGGCAGTTTAGTAGTTTTTTTTCTAGTTATTGTCAAGACAACAATAGAAACTCTGTGAAGTTAGGCAATAAAATCATGCCTCATTGTAGTAGTTAATAACGTGAATTTGCATCACATAAAAAGCAGAATACAGATGTCCAGTCTTCTTTGCAAACTGTGTTACACGTCAGTCCTTGGGACAATTTTTTATTATGTAAAAGCAAAGTAGATGTCTGAGCCACAGCTGAAATGGTAAGTCAGAGATAAAAGTAAACAGGCAATCAGTGAAGATCTCTCATCGTGGAGCTCCTACGGGGATTACTTTGACAAAGATCTTTGATCATCAAGTCGGTGGTATGTAGCATCGAGTGACTTTAAAAAGGGAAGCCACCGAATCCTGAACATTATGACGTCGAAAGCATGTCCTCGTTTCAACCATGCAAGTTCATAGCTTGTTCCTGCATTGTATGTATCATATTTTTTTAACTGCTCCCTTGTGCAGGCATTGCATGTATCAAGCGATCATTCACATTATATTAGCTTCATCAGAGGCTCTTTCACTTGAAAGGTCATACTTTGACTGTTAGGAGCAGATCCCAGTCTATATTATGGAGGTTCTATGGGCGCATGGAAGCAGTATGCTTTTTATCGTCTTCTTTCTGACGTGCTTCTCACACTTTAATATATTTATGACTCTTTGGGGTGACCATTTCCAATCCCTGGGTCCCATAACCTTAATCAGATTATATATATCAGGTACCACAAGCTGTTTTACCTCAATGTAGTAGTCTTAAACAATTCATTTTATTCTTGAGATTAAGCCCTCTCTTCCTGTTATCCATTTCGCCCTTCCATCCTATGTCTTCCATTTCCACTCATGAAGCTGGTGAAGAAGGTACCATTGGCTACGGCTATGATCTCGAATCCGCCTACATCGACCCTGATGGGGGATCATTAGTTGCAAGGCTGCGGCTGATCCGTAATTCAACTGTATTTGGTGCAGATATACTGAACTTGTCGTTTCAAGCAAGGTACAGATCTGCGATCTGCGATCTCTTTGATTATGTCTTTGGCAAGGTCCAAGTTTTTTTTTGAATAGGTAGTGTTTGGTCATAAAACCTGAATTATCCCAATTTATTCTATCTCCGTTATCTTTTTCATGCTAAATGGGTCATGCAACAATTATCACTGGCAATTATCTTTTTGAACAGCATTTATGAAGTGATTCATGACTCATGGTATCTATATCTGATCTGTATCTGTTATTTTCTTTGTGTTAACTTATCATCCCCTAGCTTTGAAACTCCAACACGGTTGAGGATCCACATAACTGATAACAACCAACAAAGGTACGAGGTCCCCACTGACATCATCCCACGCCAGGCTGCTGCTCCCATCTCCCTATGTCATCTTGACCCAGCACCCTTGGAACTCCCTCTCTCCCTCTCCCCGCCATCGTCTGACCTTCGCCTCTCACTTGTCCGCTCACCCTTCTCCTTCTCTGTCCACCGTCTCTCCTCCAATGACACCCTCTTCCACTCTTCCCACCCGCTCATCTTTAAGGACCAATTCCTCCTTCTCTCCTCCTCCCTCCCTGAGCATCGCTCGTCCCTCTTTGGTCTTGGCGAACACACAAAGAGGACGTTGCGCCTTGTGCCCGGCGACACCTTGACGTTGTGGAACGCCGATGTCAGGAGCTCTGTACCTGATGCAAATTTATATGGATCCCATCCCTTCTACATCGATGTGAGGTCTGCACCGACTGGAACTGCACACGGTGTGTTGATGCTCAATAGCAATGGGATGGACGTGGAATATGGAGGAAGCCATGTCACTTACAAGATGATTGGCGGGATGATGGATCTCTACTTTTTCGCGGGGCCATCTGCTGTAGACGTGATGGAGCAGTACACAGAATTGATCGGCCGGCCTGAGGCAATGCCATACTGGGCGTTCGGTACGTTTCTGACTTTATATGCTTCTTAAGGGCCCATTTGGTTGCCTGGTATGATAGGGAATGAAGGATAGAGGTATAAATGCTGCAAAATCACCTCTGTATATCCTACATGCGTGAAAATATCTGCCACGCATAAAAAAGACATGCTTGATAAAACAACAAAAATATGTGCTGTAGTATGAAACCAAAGGCAGATTTCATACACATTTGTCGAATATCGTGTCACTAAATTGAAATATACATTCATTCAGGTCAGACACGGTACCTAACCAAGTTACTACTGTAATGGTAAGAATTTTTCAGGATTTCACCAGTGCAAATATGGCTACAAGAACCTTACGGAAGTTGAGGATGTCGTCGCTGGGTATGCACAAGCTAAGATCCCACTGGAGGTCATGTGGACAGACATCGAGTACATGGACAACTACAAGGACTTCACATTAGATCCTGTGAACTATCCACCCGAGAAAATGAGACGGTTTGTCGAATCGCTGCACCGGAATGGGCAGAAGTATGTCCCAATTGTGGACCCAGGTGAGCTAGTACATACTAATTTGGCTGATTAGTAAGATCGCACTTTTATCTAAATTTAAAGTTTCTCACAAATTGTCCCGATTTGCAGGGATACCTGTGGATAAGACAAATCCAACATATCAAAGAGGGATAGAGGCGGATATATTCATCAAACATAACGGTACTAACTACCTTGGTGAGGTGTGGCCTGGACCTGTCTACTTTCCTGACTTCCTCCACCCAAAATCCTACGAATTCTGGCGACGAGAGATCGAGATCTTCCGCAAAGAACTCGAATTCGATGGACTTTGGATCGACATGAATGAGCTTGCCAACTCCATCACCACCAGTGCGACCCTGAATTCGACCCTTGATGACCCACCGTACCGCATCAACAACTTCGGTGCCCACAAGTCCATCAACATGCACACAGTCCCAGCCTCGGCTTTGCATTATGGGAACTTGTCGGAGTACGACGTTCACAACTTGTACAGCTTGCTGGAGGCAAGAGACACATGGAAGGCCCTTGCTGCTGTCACAGGCAAGAGGCCATTTGTCCTCTCAAGATCGACCTTTGTTGGTTCCGGCAGGTACACTGCACATTGGACAGGGGACAATGCTGCAACATGGGACGACCTGGCTTACTCGATCCCTGCGGTTCTGAACTCAGGGATCTTTGGGATTCCGATGGTGGGTGCAGACATCGGTGGGTTTAGCGAGGATACGACGGAGGAGCTCTGTCGGAGGTGGATCCAGGTAGAGATCTTATGTTAATAAAATATTTATTGCATCGTATTCGATCAAAGTTTGATGCAATTGGTGGATTGACATTTGCAGCTCGGTGCATTCTACCCCTTTGCAAGAGACCACTCTGATAATCTCTCCATCAGGCAAGAGCTTTACCTATGGGAATCAGTAGCCGATTCTGCACGGAAGGTGCTCGAGTTACGGTATCGCCTATTACCCTATTTCTACACGCTTATGTACAAAGCCCACACCAAAGGTACCCCGATCGCACGACCATTGTTCTTCTCATTCCCCAAGGACACCGAGACCTACGGCGTGAGCTCGCAATTCTTGCTGGGGGAATGCGTGATGATCTCTCCGGTCTTGAAGCCAGGAGCAACCTCGGTGGAAGCGTATTTCCCAATTGGGAATTGGTTCAATCTATTAGACCATCAAAGTTCAGTAACTGTGAGTTCTGGTAGGTACGTAACATTGGATGCACCAGAGGACGTGATCAACGTGCACGTGCACGGGGGACACGTCCTCCCGATGCAAGAGGCAGCGATGACGACAGAGGAGGTGAGGCGGAGCGCATTCGAGCTGGTGGTGGTGCTCGACGCGAGCGGTCGTGCATCGGGAGAGGTGTTCTTGGATGATGGGGAGAGTTTGGAGATGGGAGGGGAGGGGGAGGAAGGGTGGAGCTTGGTGAGGTTTAGAGGTGAGGTTACTTTGGAGGGAATCGCTTTGAATGCGAATGCGGTGAGGGGGAGTGAGTATGCCCTAAAAGAGGGGTGGATTGTGAAGAAAGTGACATTTTTGGGGTATAAAGTACCTAATGGAGTGAATGATTTGCGTGTTAAGATGAATAGCAAAGAATTGGGAGAGAGTTTGAGATGTGGGATTAAGGTGGGTGGGGAGTTTGATATTGTGGAAGTGGAGGGTATGTCACAACTTATTAGAGAAGATTTTGAGTTGGATATCCAATTCAAGGAGTGAATAGTTTGCATGTTGAGGTAAATGGTTAAGTATTGAGTGCCTTTTACATGATGACTATAATTATATTACAATGAGATTGTTGGCCAAGGGAAAATATGATTTCTTAAGCTTTTCGTGGTTTTTTTTGGATGTATATGTTTTGTTAAGTTAGTAGATTATGGAAACGGGTTCACCATCCGTTCCATGATCTTATCACGATGGAGCAATAATAAATACATGGTTTCTTCTTATGTACCCTTGGTTTATTCCATAATGTTAGCAATACCTATAAGCTAAAGCATTAATAAAGACCATCATGATACTAGGAAATATATTGAAAAGGAAAACGGAAACACGTGTATTTGACAAGGCAAATACGTGGTGATGAGATGCAATGAATGAGATTGCTCGTGATTTGACCTATGGCATCTTTTTCTTCTATGCTAGAAGACAACATTTAATAGACAATGAATATGTGAGTTTTTTTAAGAAAATTTTTATAAAGAATGTGCCATACATGGTTGTTGAAGTGTTATCCTCATTCTTTTATCCTTGTGATCATCAATGTTGAAAAGCTGCATGCTAGAACGAAGATGCTTTCATCATTTTTTTTGACATTTCATGAATAAGTTCGTCATCATTTTGTTGCCTGCCAAATATCTGCTAATTTCGGGAAGAATAATTTTCGAGAAGGTGTATTTTGAGGATATAAAAATGCAATAAATTATGATGATCATCAAACTATATGTGGGTACAAAGGTATTTTCATTTTATCCTTAAAAATTTGGGAAAGTGTGGGAGAGTGTCAATTTAAAGATTTGTATGTTGTGGTGAGGGATAAAATATGATTAAGAGGTGAACTCATGCCCGAATGATAAACTATGTGAGTTCCTTCTCCTAATATTGATTGCACAAAGTTCTACTTATTCACATTAGTGCAACTGTTCATTCTTGCATTTCCATAGAAAAAATTGACTTTTGTTTTCGTCAAACATTTGCTAAGGGTATAGAAAATTATAAAAAATAAAGTCTTTGATGGCGCAACCACCCAATCAAAACCAGTGATATGCAACTATGCATGTGCCTCCCAAAATTCATGTTCAAGATTTATCTATAATAATAGTAACAATAGAGTGGTGAGTCTAAACCCATGAAAGAAAGAGCTTAGATCCAGCAAGCGGATCTCAAACTTTTGGTAAAAATACGTATTCAGTGATTTTTTTTGCAGTTCATCGAATAAATTGCTGGTATCAATAGTGAAAAAAATATCGAGAGGGGGCAAAACTTAATAAGATTTACATGGATAGATAGGTATCATGGAATAACATGCATCATGGAAATTTTTTGACAGAAAATGATTGATAATCTTGCAAATATCATATTCAATTTCACACTACCCTAACATGTCATACTAAGTCATGAACCATGTAAAATTATCAAGGGAAAGAAACTCAACTCAAGACCGTTAAAATCTTATCATGTGGTACCAAAGAGCAACAACATTTCACATACGATCCAAAGCCCATTAGTATACGAAATGCATGCCCAGAGCTCTCTTGAGTCACAAGGAGTAGGCCAAAGCTATATCACGAAGATGTACCTACCCCAACATGTAGTGACTTGTTCATAACTTTTCTGGAGAATAGATCATAATGTGCATTGTTTAAATATAATATCATGAAAAAAAATCTTGACAACATAATTATGCATGTCCATGTAAAATCGGCATTCATGTATCTTGAAAAATCTTGACAGCGTAACCATACACGTCAATGTAAAACTCGCATTCATGCATCTTGAAAATCTTGAAAACATAACCTTACATGTCTATGTAAAACTTGCCTTCACGGATCTTGACAAATTTCGTAAATCATAATCTGCATATGAAATCCACAAGTAATCTTGTAAAAATAACAGGATAAACTCACATGATTTTATTACTGTAAAGAACTTCATAAGCATAGAAATCTTCTAAAATTATTGTTGTAGAACTTAGCGAAAACTAAATATTTTTCATAGAAAATATGGCTCGGAGCCACCCATATGCTATTGTGGTGTCTCATGTAGGCTTTCCAGGGTAGTTATCTACACCGATTCATCCTATAGTTCAAAGTTATACCATATTAATAAAAAAAGGTGAAAGCCATTCCAATTCCTAAACATTATAGATGGTTATATTATTTTATCTTAAATATAATGAAGTCTTAGGTTGTCCTAGTGAAAACTGCACTTCTTAGACCACAATTATAAGGGCTAACAAGTTGTGCAATGAGGTTTCCTAAATGCATGTACCATGGTAGCTCGATAAGGTAGGTTAGTAACAAACCCTCAAGTTAATACATGCTTCTTTTTAAAATAAATGTATATTAATTACAATAAAATTGAGCTACATTTTTTTTGTCAAAATCCGTCACTAAATTAGCCGTTGTTAAATATATAATCACAATATTATTCGTTGCGAAATGAGTTTTCGTACTCAAAGTTAGCAATGAATATCATATATGTTGTTATATCATTAGCAACGGTCCACATAGCGACGCTTATCAGTTGCTATTTTTCAGAAGTTTGAAAAATAACAACGGATAAGCGGCGCTATGTAGACCGTTGCTAATGATACAACGACATATATGATATTCATCGCTAATTTCGAGTAAGGAAAATCATTTCGTAACGAATAATATCGTCGTTATATATTTAACAACGGCTAATTTAGTGACAGATTTTGAAAAAATCATCACTATAGCTCAATTTTTGTTAGTGATTCTCGTTGAGTTGAATAAAGCAAATCCGTATGTTTTTGTGTACCTTCTTATATTCTTGCTATTCTGATGAAAAAAATGACGCGTAAGATATTAATAAACCTAAATATGAATCTAACATAATCCTACCCATGATCAGAAAAGTGATCATAAGCTCCCTAAATTAACCCATACGCATAAAACCTACGTCCTCATATGTATAAATTATAGTTATAATGGAAATAAACGTATAAAGAGAATGAATTCGTGTATTACCTCGTGACAGAACTCATGCACCAAAAGTTCCTTCCCCTTTTCTTTCTATTTCATGATTTAATCATTTAAACTTCAGCATATAAAAGTTTGTATCTTCACCTAACCAGAAAGTTTCTTATTAATAAGAAAACTACCTCAATTCATTCTATCTTTTATTTGAGGTTCCTAACCTATATACCGTCGGTAACAATAAATGCGAAACTTGTCCAAAATATAAGAGGGGCTGGAGAAGATGCACCCGGGGATGGAGTTAACTAGCTGCATCCGACCATTTTTTTATTGATCTTTTGTGTTTTTGAAATGAAATCTAGAGGGATTTAAATCACTATATATCCGCTTGATATGATACCAATTTCAACGAAATTCAAGACTTGTATCATCTCCATCAAGACTATCAATTTTAACGGTCTCAGAGTTATTGAAATTGACCCTATCTAGATGGGCATGTTACGAATGTTTGTATTGCACGGAATTTGAAACACATATTCCATACAATAACTAAGTAAATCCCCATAAGTTTCCTTAAAAAAATAAAAAACCAATAAGAAAAATAGAAGGATGTAGCCAGTTGGCTGCACCCCAGTGTAGCTTCCCTTTTTCCAATATAAGAATCCAAGTTAAACTCTCATGTTAACTATTTTTGCAACAGGTCCTCTCTTCAGGCATGTACAAATCTAGAGGGGGGCATGGAGGGGCACATGCTCCCCCCAGATTTTAGGTAAACTTGCATGCATTATTTTTTATATGTTTAATATTTAGTGTTACTTTGATTTTTATACATTAATCTAATTTATAAATTAAAAAAAGTAAAAAAATGTAACACCATGATCTATTTCTACAATTTTCTCATTCCCACTCTTTCATCTGCAAAGATCTTTCACCACATATTTTCTTTACACATCTTTCTTTCTACCATTCTCCTTCATCTATTTATTTCCATCTCTCGATCAAAAAAGGAGTGGATCTTACTTTATTTTAGGATTCTATTTCTTTATAAGTTCTCTATTTTCAGTGATGTTATCTAAATATGTTTGAGTTTGTATCGATTTTCTCCTAATATTCTGATTACGTATTTAATTTTTTAAGCTTTATTTATTGGAACAAGTTTCAAAAACTTACTATAATATATAATTATCTAAAAATTTATCACTACAACAAATTACTATTGAAGGAATAAATAATGGGACCGAAAACAATTAGCTTTCGATTATTTTTATCGTCATGAACTTTTTGTTTTCGCAAAGTATGGGATATTTTATCTATAAATTTGTCTGACATTATGTACAATATATTATCTATAATTAGAGTAATACTAACAAACATATCATTGCCACAAATCTTTATTTAGCATACATTTAGTAATGAATGTTATATGATGATAATCTATAGTCAAAAAAATGGTTGATATAGTTATCATTAAATCGATGTCTTATATTATTGTTGCAATATTTTTTATAATGCTATATTAATAGAAAGTACTTCTACACTATATATTAAGCTAATCCAATCTATATTCAACTTAATTTTTAAAGGAAAATGTTACTTTACCGCAACATATACCTGACTTGTGGCAATGAAAATTTACCTCAACATTGACCCAAAAATTATATGGCTTGCAATGTAAATTTTTTTGTTGCAAGCTAAAAACATCATAGTCACACTTGATTTATTTTGAGTCTATGAATTTTGATTTATCCCATGTCCATAATTATTTATATATATAATTAGAATGAAGCAGTTTTCCAAAAAAAGGAAGCCCAAATCTCTTACATGTGTATCATTCGCATAAAGCTAAAAAATAAAGAAGTTCAATCAAATTATGTAATTACTCTAATTGTCAATTGGTAATAGAATAATTAACATATAAATGATTCTTTTAGTTTGTGCCCCCTCTATAAAAAGTTTCTCTCCATCCCTATCTTCATGGCTCCTTTATCTTTCTCCATCTCGTAAGAAGTTAGAAGGAAGGAGGAGTAACCCTATGGAGAGGAATGGTTTATCCTCATCAGTCTTTCAACGTATTTGTATAACTATCCTCCATTGACCCTCCAAACCTCCACATGGTCAATCACACGTTATGAGTTTTGCTTTTATCTAATGGTCTTATGCATATTATCTTTTTTATTTTTTTTAAATCCCATCTCAAACAAATTGAAGTCGGCACAATCTAGTGGTGTTTCATCCACTACACAATATTACTTAAACATGAGCCATTTGTTAGTTTTGTCTCATCTCTAAGATCTACTCGAGTATGAGCCACATATTTGTTATTGGTTACCTTTATAAAGGTTTGGTCGATTCTCCGTCTCCTCCTCTTTGTAGTATATAGATATAATATATACAATATATTATATACAATATATGGGAAAAAATGGGGT
Organism: Ottelia alismoides; assembly: GCA_037367405.1. NCBI lineage: Eukaryota > Viridiplantae > Streptophyta > Magnoliopsida > Alismatales > Hydrocharitaceae > Ottelia > Ottelia alismoides. Next base: position 1,212,476 of record JAZKJV010000189.1, on the reverse strand, counting down.
TGCTCCATGTTGGTTGCCCCACCTTATTTTTCCGTAAATTTTTAATTTTTTGTAAAATAAAATCGTGTATATTCATCTATATATCGCTCCAATATGTCATTCGAATTTCGTCAGAAACAGAAACTCCTATGCCCTCCATCTAGAACATGTAATTTTAACGGTCTAAACGTTGCTGTAATCGACATGTTCTAGATGGAGGGAATAGGAGTCTATGTTTCTGACGAAATTCGAATGACTTATAGGAGGGATATATAGATGAATAAACATGTGATACTTCTCAAATAAAAGTTAAAAAAACGCTAAAAAAAGGTGGGAGCAGCCATGTTAGCTGCTCCAATGGGGCAGCCCCATTAAACCCACTGTATATGTATACTAAATTTTGCACTCTTAATTCGTAAGTTTTCCTCTCCAATCCAAGACCAAATCTATAATGAAAATATTTGATTTTTCGTATTGTATTCATTTTAAGCTGTACAGATAGGTGGGCATTTGATGTCTGCATTTCTTCTACTGATCCAGCTGAAGGGCTTTGATATCATTCTGGGTATATATGGACCGGTTGGAGAGGCACCAAACATGCATAGATTATTTTGGAGATACAGTAATGTTTCATCTACCAGTGGTGCCAGCTTTTCAGTTTGATGGGCGTACTATACAAAGTGAAGTCGGGTACATTTCCACATTGAGTGAGACACAGTCGGTTGATGACAGGAGCTAGGCATGCTCGCTTCTCCCCGAAAGCGACCCCTACTTGGGATCGTTGCTTGGAGGTCATGGAAGATCTCGACCATCTTTTTTTACTTGTTCAAGCTCCATTGAGATTTGGAGGAGTTTTTAAGAGCACTTCAATCTTGATGGATTGTGCAATGAATTTCTAGATTCTTTTGGTTCTATTTCGCGAGGTATGGAGGAAGATAGAACCGGTATTATTTCCGGTATGTGGGCTTTATAGCTAGCAAGGAATGGGGTGGTCTTTCGTAATATGATCGTTTTTATGGAGAAAAAGTAATTGCTCATGCTAATTAGTTGGTGTGTGATAGTTAGGTCTTATAATTATTTTGTGCTACACATACTTAGCCTTGTACTTTTGTCATTTGTGATTGATGGTGAAGTTTTTCGGACACATACCTATATACGGTGGATGCACTTTTTAAATAAAAAAAATAAGAGCAAATTGCATATAAACATACGAGGAATGCAAATACACGTCCTTTATTCCACTGGATATACGTATATAATCCATAGATCCGTAGATCCATGCGCTAACTCGTACTCAGGTGAAAGTTTTGATGAGTCTATTGCACATTCTCTACACATTTTTCGATGAAATCCTATTCTTTATCTGAAATTAGAAGGTATATTTTTCATGAATCCAATGTCCAGTAAGTATTAGGAGCCTCGGGATATCATATGTTAACCCCTTACATTACAAGTAAAACAGTATACACTACAACAAAATACACTTGGGGCATCCAAATGTAGCTACAAATTTGATCGCATGTGACTACGGAATTGAATGTGGCTACAACACATTTGGTGTTACTTTTTTGTAGCCACAAGTCTGGTTGGCAGAGACTCTGACTACGGTAATGTCGTTGCCAATATGTTTGGCCCCAACTATTCAGTGGCCACAAACCACAAAATGCTAATACATGTGGCAACGAAATTTTCATTGCCACAATTAAGATGATGTGACAGTAATAAAATATGTAGCACTAATATCATACACAACAGAAATAGTGTAAATTTAATACCATAAAATACTGTGCATTTAATAAATTTGCATTTATTCACTGCCCAAGAACCTGTCAACCTCAACCGGCAAAATTATTCAATTTATAGAGGGTTCTGTGTGAACACTACAAGAAAAATGAGTTGTAGCCACGGAATGTGGCTACGGAAACTTGTGGCCATGATAATTCCGTGGTCACTAGTTTCTCGTAGCTACAATCTGTGGCCAAAGTCCTCATACAAGAGTTGTGACCACGACAAGTTCTGTGGTCACTTGTAGTGACCACGACATATTCGTGGTTAGAGAACTCTCGCGACGGGACTTGTAACCACGGCTACTAGTCACGAAGTGCTGTGAACAGAGTTCAATTCTGTGACCACAAGCCCCAAATCCGTGGATATAGTTTTGTGGCAACAACTTATTTTCCTTGTAGTGGAATTATAGAGCAAGATCAAGTTAACGACATGCATAAATGTCCCACTTTATAAACCAACATTATTTATTGCAAAGACATAAGCAGAAGAATGTAAACTGATGAAGAGGTGAACAGAATGACATCAATTACAGAGAACTATCAACCACACTAAGAATATGTAAAGCAAAAACAAAAAAAAGCAAAAAGAGATTGATCAGCCAAATGTATGGAAGATGAAGTGCAAGAGCATATAGTAGTACATCAAGGAATTGAGAGTTTGGTGAAAAAGAGTTTGTTGGAGATATTTTGGGATGATGGAGATGATGTGTGAGAAGTTCAACCCGAGCATCACATGGAGTGCAAGAGGTTGTGTGCTTCACATATCAACATGTCGAGATGATGAGGCTAGTACATGATCATTCTTCAATCCAATGTAGGGTCTTCATTATGCTCAGGCATTAGAGTTTGCGGATAAGGAGAAAGGAAACATCAACTCTACATGAAGGAAATAAGAAACCATCATTAATAACTTGAAAACAAAAAGAACAAGTTATAAGGCATGTTAGATAGCTTAATTATATATAATGCTTGGAGAATTCCTATTTGACTGAAACTACTCGATTTCAAAATTTGCAAGTATATGAATGCATCCCTTCAGAACTAAATGTAGCTTTCCAGAATTTTAGTGAATGAATGGTGTGCTATAAAACAAGAAATGTAATCATGTGCATAAAAAAGCAATTGATGAGAAGTAAATAAATCCTGTAATAATAAACTGAATGTCATATCCAGCCACCCTATATAAAGATACGGATGTAGGGATATGAAACAATACCACCAAGACTTGTAGTTTTGATGGATAATTACATGATTAAGATAAAAATCAAGTCATTCTTTATGCTTTCTAATTCAAGATGCAAATGAACCTTGATTTGGATCCTATAACAAAATAAAGAAAACTAATAAGAAATTTAAAATTTTGTTTTAAATAAAGATAAAATTATTAATTAACATCTTACCTTAGAATGTGATGAATGTTGTATTGAATTAGATTGACCTCCCTAAAATGTAAAAAAAAATATATTTTAATAAATAAATGATATAGCCAACAAAAATCAACCTTATTAGATGTTAAACGATACCCGAGAATTTGTAGGCGATGTACTGACATGAGTTCTAGAAGGTTGATTTTGAAAATATCCCTATAAACATATGATATATATTCTAAAATATGTACATCAATTTAAAATGTCAATAACTAGAAATTATAAACTTACATTAACTCTCGATTGAAAGGAAGAAGAATCCACATGCTGGCCTCCATAAGGATACAAAATTGGATTCTCTCTTGCTTGTGGTGGACATCCAAAAGCACTTGAAGATGGCATATCTCCAACCCCTACGCCATCATTGATATTAATGCTAGAAGTTCCATTGTTTCTATCACCACTATCATGAATGCTTCTTCCACTCATTTGAGAGAAATCCTGAACATTCTAGACAAAAAACATAGATTAATATTACAATTGGCATGTTATAGAACAATTTAATTCAAATAAACTTACTTGTGGATATGTGAAAGGACATGTTAATCCAACATGTTGGCTGACTCGGTGCAACCAAAGAGCATATTGATGCATCCATGCTTTTTGCTGTTGAATTAGTGTAGCTTGTGATGCAACAATACTTTTCAATTTCTTTATACTTTCCTGAAATGAGCCACTTATTAATAAAATGCAACCTTTATGAAAACCAAAAAAGAACATTGATTGTATCACCTGTTCATCTCTAAGGATGCTTGCAATTTATCATATTCCATTTTCTTATAAGATTTTTCATGTCCTATACCAAGAAAATGGACATAAGTATCTGATCTAGCACCTAGAACATGTGAATAAGCCTTAGAGATTATATCTTGAGAGGATAAATGTGGATGATCTTTGTGGGATAATTCAATATATCTTCCTATTTCATCCTGTTGCGAGTTAAAAAAATACAAGTTAATATATAAATTGATATAACTACTATATGGTTAATTTTTTACCACTTCCTCCTCCTCGGGATACATGATCTTCATCATATCGATATCTGTAGGTTCCCTTTGATTTTCCTTTTCCTAAAAAGAAAGTAAGAGTTAAAAGATATCTAATCAAATCTAAAAAAATACACTGATCAAAACTTACAAAATCATGACGTTTGGTGGCCAACGGACGTCTTCCACATTTATGATATAATATCTTCCCTTTGCTGTTATTCTTATTAATCAAAGCCTTTGCCTAAAATCAATAGTAAATTTACCTCATGCATATAAACTATGATATGAAATGTAATACTTGATTTCAACTATCTGATGCAAAAACAAATGATTCTTTAGCATGACTCATCAATAAGTTTGAAGAAGGAAAAGAACAACTTACCGTGTGACTAAGGCATTACATCATTTCCAGGTAATCAAATATAACTTGAAAATTCCCCATCATAATAGGGAGAAAAAGCAATCAGCTTATGTTTCCCTTTTCCATTCCACTAGTTTTAAACAGATTTTGGCTGCAATCATACCCCTAAATTATTATTTATAAGTAGACAGTCTGATACTAAATGCTGAGTTTTTTCAAGTCTCACCAAAGATTTCCTTTCAATCATGTCCTGTTGTTCATAATTTGTTTTCCTTTCAATGCTATATTTGCATACTGGCATAAGAATCTCTGCCAAAAGATTTTGTTTCTGCAGACATAACTAATCATTTAATTATTTCATCCTCCAATTCATCACTACGAACATAACCTTCTTCTCTCATTGTTCCTTTAACCAACCCAGCATAAAATATATCTCATGAGATATGTATACTATTTTAATTAGGCCATGTCTCCAAGCTTTCAACGCACTAGAGAACTATCTCCACCTCAATAGGGTTTAATCACTCATGGTTCTCCCTAAAGTAGAATCACACAAATGCTCATAAAAAAAGATGGCATTGGTATTGAAGCTCACCATAAATAACCATATCTGACAAACTAATATTATATTTCAGGAAGAAAAAAATATATGATAATTCCTTTAACAATATTACATCTAAAATAACAGAATCAAAGTAAACTTTTGAGAAAATGATGTCTAAACTTTTGAGAAAAATGATGTCTTAGAATAAAACCATACCTTAGATTCATGTGTAGACCATTCTTTAGCAGCATTTGAAAAATGAGTCCCATCGATCCGAGGGTCCTTCAAAAGTTCTTCCTTTAAACGTTCTGGTTTCTTTTCATGAGCTGTCCATATTGACTTGACATGACTCTTCCAATCTTTATGACGATCATGAACAATATCCAAGACAAAATTATATGCATTTGGATGCCCATCCAAATGGAAATCATCCTGTCAAAAGATTTTATTTGCTTAAAATTTACGAACGACTAGAAAAAATTGCATACTAAATAATAAAATACAACCTTTAGAAGCTCCCAAGTGTCCAACCACGCGGTTTTTGGCATCTCTTTCCACTTTTTATCTATAGGCCATAACCAATAACAACGTGCATAGTATGCACATGCAGCACGTAATTTCGATGCATTCTCTCCAATTACTTGGCCATATATATTCCATTCAAGTTTATGAAGGTTTTCACCTTTATGCTTGAAGAACTCTAATTTACTAAATCCACGTCCTTTTTTCTTTATGGGTATTACATCAATAGGTACATCATTTGCTACGTCCACATGAGATGAAGGATGATCATGTTTTCTCGCAGAACCAAACAATTCGCCTTCTCCTGTCACTGTTCTACTTGGTAAAAATGTAGAACATTAGTACTCAATCTTGCATTTATAAAAAAATTATGAGTAGCAGATAGTGATATATTCATGGCAGAAAAAAATACAAGTAGTAGGCAATGGTATATAGATAAAGGTAAAAAAATAAGCAATGTTGTCAAAAACATGGCATGATATTTTCTTGACTGTACGCTAGGCTCACCCGCTGCCGGTTGTCCTCGATAATGATTGTGTATTGGGCACCTTGCTACTGGTAGCACCCGATAGTGATCGTGCATTGGTGTCCCGCTACTGGATGCGCATAGCGGCAGTATTCAAAGGGCATGATTATGATCCTCATGTATTAAAAGTTTGAATGGACAATACTTTGATATTCAGTGATTTCTTAAAATGAGCTTGGCTCAATTTAAATGTCTCAAAAAGTAGAGACTAATATAGTAAATTTTAATCGTCCAACTTACATTATTCATGGGATTAATATGAACATGCAACAGAAAAGTTTGATAAGTAAACTTAACAAATCAATGAAAATGTTGAGACAACAATAAGTGCAAAAAATGACAATGATAGATACTGATATCAAATGACCATTGAATATACAAATGGGTGTGTGTGTGTGTGTGTATATATATATATAATCAAAGGAAAAATACCTCTCACTATCCTTACATTCCACCCTTCGAACATCAGGCTCACGATCTACGCGCCATCCACTTCCTTCAAGCTCTATCATTAAATCATCACCCACTGCAAGCCTACCATCTAGTTCACAATGAACAACAACATATATGATAAAGTTTGATTTCAGGTTTCTCCAATAATATCATGTTGGTTACAATGTACATGAAGATGTCAGACTGTAAAAAAATATCTAAGAGGACAAGTAAATATTGTCCATTAAAAAAATCATTGCTAAAATGATTCTTTTTACATAATGACTCCTACAAATCATATATTCATTAGGAAAAAACAAAGTGCTTGGAGGAGGTTCTATAAGGAAAGAACAAAAATATTTGCCTATGGAGAAAAAATGGATTCAATTTTACTGAAAGAGGATTAATTGATGATATAATTTTGGTTTAACAATGATAGAAACCCATGTAAATGAAAAATGGTGAAGATAAAACAATCAGGGTATGGAAGGATGGAAAATATAAACTATGGTTGTTTGTAAAAAAAGCTTGGACTGTAGTTTTTTACGGTGGAGACAAACTACTCAGCAAATGGACATGACATTCATAAGAACAGAAGAAATTCTTTGATCTTTAGAAATATTGATAGACTGGCTCCATAAAATGCTCTCAAAATTGACGGAGTTACAATAGAAACATGCATATGGAATATGAGCTCTGAGAGCTAAAGACTCGTAAAAAAAGAAGAGCATCTGGAACATAACATAGAAGAGTAAAACAAAACTATGAATCAAAATCTAATGAACCTAATGGTTCGTCAAAATCATTGAACCACATTATTTCCTAAAAGCCAAATTAATGCTCACATTGAGAAACCTATTATACAACTGAAATGTATTCCACTAAACGAAAGATGAACTAGTAAAGCTTCTAACTAACATTGTTGTATCATATATGTCCTCGACTGTCAATTTATATGGAAACAACATACCTTCAAAGATGACAATATAAGGCTATCAAAAGCAAAGCAAAAGCACCAATCGATCATATGCTCCCACAATTACCCATCATCCCATTCATCCAACACCCGTAGTGAAAAAATAGACCATCACTCTAAAATCTGACCACAACGAGCAGAGTATTTCAATTATTCAATATCTACAGTCATACAAACTTGAACAGTAAATTTAATTATGTTAATTAATATTTAAGTACAGTAATCCATATACCTTATGTCATATTGAACAACATCATTAAAATTTCTCAAAGGAAAAGGATTACTGAAAGTAGAACACATGAACTTTGGAAAATAAATACAGTACTAACTATAAATATTCAATACTTTGTAATCAAATACAAAAATAACTACATTACTACTATCATTATACTAATGCTTTGAAAATAAATATAGTACTACCACAACAACCAATGATAGGACCTTCCATTGCCCCTCGTTGTTGTCCTCTGCCTAAGGCATTAGCACCATCAAAGCTACCATCAAATTTGCCATCAATGCCAGTGCAACAACCAGTGCTATAGATAACACTAGTGCCATTCCCCGTGTTTGCCCTCTGCCATTGTCCTCGATCTCGGCGAGAACCACCATCTCCTCTGCCGCCAATGCCATCACCATAACCAGTGCCATATCCTTCCATTGCCCTCTGCCATTGTCCTCGGTCAGAGCCATTTCCACCATCAAATCCACAGTCAAAGCCATCGCCAAGGTCAGTGCCATTGGCACCAACACTGCGAGTGCCATCCCCTACCCTAGCACTATGCAATTGTCCTAGACCCCTACGAGAACCACCATCGCCTCTACCGTCACAGCCAACAACATCCCTTATCTCCCCCCTATGCCATTGTCCTCTACCTTTGCCATTGTTAGAGCCATCGCCATGAATATCGCTCGTTCCACCAACATCGGCGATGCCATTGCCATTCCCAACCCTCGTCCTATGTCCTTGTCCTCCACCTCCACTACCATTAGAGCCTCCATCAACGTTAGACCTACCACCGCCAAAGTTAGAACCTCCAACACGACCAACGCCGCTGCTACGGACGACACTAACTCCATCCCCCAACCTCATCCTTTGCCATTGTCCTCGATTTCTACCAATAGCACTGCCAACACCATTCCCCACCATCGACCTTTGCCATGGTGTTCGGCCTCTGTCAACACCGATGCCACCATCGCCACCATCGTTGGCTCCGTCGATCCCCGCCATTGTGGGAAGAGAGATGGTGAGAAGAAAGATGTTCTGTGGGATAAAAAGAGGACGACGGCTATCAAATATTATATATAGCGTTAGGGTTAGGTGGGGGCAACGCTTGAGCTTTTTTGGTCGCACATGCCAAATCAGGGTAAATTTATTAAATGTCCTTAAGGAAATTTCATTTTAGATTATATTTTAGTATTTTTTTGTGGCAACGGACTGTACAAACTAGAAATTAGATGGTAGAACGTGTAATAGTTGTGGCTGCTAAATAACCGTAGCCTTAATATTTCATAGCCACTCTTTCGTGGTGACAACCATTTATTCTTGTAGTGATATGTGATAATTATCATCACATGCCTTCGTGTTCCTTTCAACTTTTTTAGTCCATATATTACGAATCGCGAAAGCAAACACGCACAAACACGATCAAACAAGCAAGATACAAATACAAAGATTTACAAGGTTTGTTCATAAATGAGCTACGTCCTTGGACGACAGCGATCGGTTTCACTATATGGAGTAAAGGTAATACATATGGTACTGAGAAGGTACAAATATGGGATGAAAAATAAGGTCAAAATGATGATGTAGTATATGGTTGCTCTAAGGTCCCTTTTATACTACAACAGAATAATATCGTTTGTAGTCATCAACCCATCCCAACAGCTCTAAGCCAATCAGAAAGTAGGATACAGATCAGACATGTCAGCAATCCTGACCCAACAGCTCTCAGCCAATTAGAAGGCAGGACACAGATCAGACATATCAGCAATCCCGACCCAACAACTCTCAGCCAATCAGAAGGAAGGATACATATCAGACATGTCGACAATCCTGACCTAATAGCTCTCAGCCAATCAGATGCTAGGATACAGATCAGGCACATCAGCAACCCAACAAGTGGTTAGGATTCATGATATCATATGTTAACCCCTTACATTACATGTAAACAAGTTTATGTGATAATTATCATGACATGCCTGCGTGTTCCCTTCAATTTTTTTAGTCCATCTTTCCATAGCATGTTATACATAGTTTCCTTCATGAATGGGGTATACATACACACACAAATACACATAAACGATGGTGTCTATTCATAAGAGACATTTCATGATATTTATGATATGTAAATGATTCATTTATCTTTTAAAATGCTGTATGTTAATCATATGAGGTAACTTGATATGGTTAATTTTTATTGAAGCATTCTTGCATGATTTTTCATACTTTTATCTTGTTGCATTTTCAATAGCTCGAATCCATAATTCATGGCATGACATAATAGTGTAGCTAGTTATACTATATATATATATTTATCGATCCTTGATGTCTATGGCTTTTCGAGCCATACATTCTGGGCAGACATCGCCTCCATGAGCTATCACAGCCCTTAAGTCATCGTTCATGAGACTCTTGTGTGTTTGTGTTGCAATCTTAATGTCCTTATAAATGTTTAGTAGCGAATTTGTTCTCTTAATTGTGAATGATAGACTTCACTTCTATAACTATACTAAAGTTGGGTTTCTCCCAACTTTAGTTCAATATCTGACACCTGGCGCTCCCCTACACTTCCTTTTCTGCCGAAAACAGCACTCCCAACACCATTTGTCCCACTTTCTCTCGTGTTACTATACCTTGAGTAAGCTCACGAGAATAAGGTGACTAAGATTTTAAAAAAAAAATCAGGTATGATATGCTTGGTGCGATAAGGCATATGTAAACTAACAGCGTAGATTTGATATTCTGCCTGTATATTCATATAAGTTTGCTGTTATAGTTAGTTTTATATATCATAGTTGTTTTAATTCATAGCATATGTTCAGTAAATTTACTCACAGATTGAATATAGCAGAACTTAAGTTAAAAAAAAGGACAGGTAAGAGCACATCCAAAAAGAGAAGAACTCTTATAATGTGGTAGGATGACTTATAACAACATTTGGAAACTTTGCCGGGCTTATAAGATTAAGTAGATGTGATCTTCTACAATGCAGGGGTTGTGTTAGGTAGTCGACGGCCAGCGTAAAAAATAGTAGAATCTTTCAACATGAATTTGAGCAAGAATCCATGTAACCAACCCTACCTACAGTGAGAGAAGGCTTGGTACATTTGATCTTCTGCAGTGCAGGTCTATAGCGAATCCCCGTCAATCCAATCATCTCAAATGCGATTGAACTACAGGAAGTCAGGAACTATTTGATGTTTCTCTGCATGGGCTTCTCCGCACCCATTGACACGTGGGCTTCTTCGCGCTTCATAATACGTCTTTGTGTTTCCCCACATGTTTCGTCTCCTTTTTCCATCGTACCCGTTTGTTTCCATCCTATCCATTCGTTTTCCTCCCCCCCCCCCCCCCCATCCCGCTTCTCCCACATTAATGCCAATGTACAGATAACGCTACCTTTCCTCATTTCATCTCCGTCGAATCTCACTCCTTTTTCCTGTGACGGCCGGTATTCTTCTTCCCCCTCCCATGATATAATATCTTCAACGTAAGAGATACGTGGGATATGAATAGATCCCCGCACAGTGGTCGCCCGACCATGACTCATCAGTCATCTGCCTATTTCCCTGCCACTTAGCAAGCATAAGAACCTCCTAGATTCTATCCCTACCTGTAGTATATATTAGTGGAATACGCGAACTCGATCGGTCCACCTTCTCACAAGAGATAAATACAGTAGCACCTTCTTAGCTGCAGGCACATATATTATATCTACGGCGTTGCATGGTAAGCGGGGATGGAGGAGACGGTCGTGATAAGGGGCATGAGCAGGAACGAGGAAGGGCGTAAGAGGGTGGAGGTGAAGAGCCACGATCTGGACACCCTCCGCTATGTGGAGAACAAGCAGAGGGACAAGGGGGTGCATCGCATGGACCACCACCACATGCACGATCGAGGAGGCCTCAGGCAGCCGCCGCCTAAGTCGGGGTGCAGTTTTCATCTATCTCCTCTATGTTACTGTGTGTTTTCTCATAGTCTTATTTATTTTTAGAGGCCTTCATGTTCTTTAATATCTTTTTTCTTTTATGTCTTGTTGAATGATATTATCTATATGGTGTTCGTTGCTATTATTTGTGTGTATTTGGGTATTATAACTTTCTAAGTTTTTAATCTTTGTTTTTCAAAAGTTTGGATTTTCTCCTTAAATGTGAGTGTCCGTGTGCGAGATGAAGATGAGGCTTTGAATTTGTATATACATATTATCCTTATACATGTTTATATAGATTAGACATGTGGCTTTATTGAGAGATTTTAGTATTAGTTGAATAAAAAAAATTTCGCAAAATCCTGGGAATATATAACATGACTTTGCAAAAAAAACAAAAGAAAATATACTGCATAAAGTTAACGGGATAAATTTATAATATATCTATTTACTAAATCCCATTAGATATAAAGCACAAACAGTAATTAAACACCAATTTTTATGCACAAATAAATCCTAATGTGTGCTTACATGTTTCTATTTCTTTTATCATTATTTTATATCTTTTTATATGTGGATATAAAAATACACACTACTTTCTTATGTAAAATGATATTTATGTAGTTTAAAAATAGGGATAATTACACCCATAACCCTGAGTAATTCCTCAATCTCAATCATAACCCTACATAATTGTGAATTACATGAGAAACCCCGAGTAATCCTTAACTCTTACATGACATGACCCAGGGTTATATTCCGTTTGGGATCCCCGTTAAAGTTGA